>JASPKZ010008641.1:0-173042 GCA_030220185.1 Diploptera punctata | reverse complement strand
GCTTGACTAAGTAGCCAGTTTTCACCTTGAATTCGTTGTTAGACTATTTTATGCTTCTCTTTAGTCACGTGATATTCTACAGATATTTTTTTTCAGCTTGAACCCTGATTTCGCATATTTTGCAATACAACATTTTACCATCTGCACTGAACAGTTTTCTCCATGTTGTGATATATGTTTGAATTTAAATGTCTTACTGTTCTTTGCTTTCCAGGCTTCATTATACTACACCTGCTATACACCAACGAATGATACAACTACAATGAGCTGATGTTATACACCTATCACATGACAGGTATGGAGACTTCGCATTTGTGTAGGAACACTGACCAATAATCCTGATGACTGGTTCGTAAACGAAAAAAAAAATATGCTGTGGGGTTTGTGCACATCTGTTGTATAAGTACAGTTAGTTGAAAAGTGGGGGAGGTAGAACCTCTTACTTGTTTCATAAAATGGAAGTTCATGTCAATTTTTATTTTGGTAGAGAGAATTGTGTTCAAGCAATGTAATTTTCTCGTGAAAATGCATAAAACTGTCAAATAGTCTGTTTGAGCACTAATATGCTAGAAAAATCCATAAAAATGCAAAATCCCAATAAAAATCCACAAGCAATGCAAATAAATGCAACCATAAAGTTGCCTGTTTAAGATCCTTTTCTGCCAAAACGTATTCGTAAGTGAACATTGTATAGGCCTCATAAAAATACAAATGCATTAAAATCCTTGCCCTCTTTATGAGTATTATATTGAAACCATTTTTTGGATCCAAAGTTTCCTCCACCAAACTGCTTGTTCAATAATATATTATAGATACGAGTACTTTATTGATCAGACAAATTTCTGCGTTTTATTGCATTTACCACTGTGTTGTATATAATTATTTTTAGGATATAGAATAGACCTCTAATGGTCGCTGGTTACGTGGTAATCTGTAACAGATGTTGTAATGCAGTCTGACTGACTACGAATTGAATTTGTCAAAACCATGTGACACAACAGGTGGTGGCCACACGCTGCACTTCCCCACTATGTATCATGGATAGATCCTCGCTAGTTCCCTTTTTTTATATACTCTACTTGTCTACTCCATTCGTTTCATTTCGTTTAATGAATGTGTTCGAGTTATTTATTTTCAACTTTACAATCACAGGGTGTATCAGAACTTAATACTCGACAAAATTTGATTTGAAAATTCTGTACAATGAGATGTAAACTGTATGCTGACGATGTGGTTATTATTCAAGAAAATGAAAACTATTTGCAGTGCTCTTTACATCAATTAAATCAGTTATGTCAAGAAACATAATTTTAAAATATCAAAGGAAAAACGGAAATAATGACATTTTGGGGAAGAGAACATATAAGATCAAAAATCATAATAGACAACAAACTTCTGGAACAAGTAACAAATTTTTAATTATTTGGGTTGTAATTTTACCATAAACACAAAAACTGAAAGATACCTAAATGTGAAACTATCAAGATTTCAAAAGGTATGTGAAACAAAACATAGAACATTAAAGAACAAAACAAGAAGAGATACTAGATTGAAGTTTTAAAAACATTGACAGTTCCTGCATTACTTTATGGGAGTGAAGCTTGGGTAATACCAAAAAAAAAAATATAAAGTAAAATACAAGGCGTAGAAATGAACTTCCTTAGAAGAACAAAAGGCTGAGAATGGATCGGTTAAAGAATGAAGATATAAGAACAGAGTTAAATATATATCCATTAAATGATAACATCAAAGAATATAGAGGAATATGTAGAAAGAATGAACGTAACAAGATTACCAAAAGTAGCATTTAACTTCAAGCCAAGAGGTTCAAGGAATATAGGAAGGCCAGTGAAAAATGCACAGAACAACTGTGAGGCGGAACAGGCCTTTTGCTGAGCCCGTGAATTGAAGAAGAATAAGAGATTTAAACACCAAGAACTATACGGTCCTATAGGTTAGGTCCTTTGCTTAGCAGTTGGTTGTAGTTCTGACATCTATATGTAATAATCACAAATGAGAACGACCATCCAAACAGGATAAAGTGAATTGTGCTTTTTTTTTTTAACCTGGACTCATTACATACCGCAGTGGGTAAGCATAAAAGTCTTGCAGATCCACCGAACTTTCCTTTGCCCAGCAGTCGGGGACGTGTTCTACCGCCGTTTGTGGATCTGCAGCCGAACAGGTCCCCCAATATGAGCTTTTTAGTGCACCAGGGCGCTCATCCCTGGCTCCTCACTCCATCTATCCAAGTTCTCTAGGTCTGCCTCTTTCACTTCTTATTACTTTTCCAAAACGAATTTTGATATCTATTTTGTTCCATTCTTAAGAGGTGTCCATACAATTTCAAACATTTTTCTTCTATTTGTTCTAATACTGAGCCCGGATTTGAACCCGAGACCTTCAACGATACCTACTTAGTTACTAGGATATTCCAGTACAAACATGTATTTTTCTTATATATATATATATATATATATATATATATATGATTATCATAAGGATTTAGCAGGACGTTTGGCCAACACGGTCCAATTTTGAATCCCTTTCCTAATATTCCTCTGGGGTACTGGATTTTTATAAAGGTAAATTTAGTTATTACAACACATGTAATCGGTGAAAAGTCAAGTTTATTTTTGTGCTAACTAACTACGTAGATACAATTAAAACAGGATCAACTGTTTTGAATCAAGGTCCGTTCCTAGGACTAGAGGGGTGTCGAAGTGTATTAACTTCGGAACAGGCAGCACGTGGTCCTCAATAACCACGTAAGTTTGAGGAATTCCAAAACTCACAAAGTTCAATTATCACCTTCGATGGCGATCAACCAAAAGTAAAGATGGAGAATTCGTCAATAGCCAGTTGTAAGCTGGGGGAGACCCACCTCCCACGAATCTCTATACAATTACTTAGTAAGGACTAGCGTCCATGATGAGAGTGCCTAACGCACACGGCGATAGCCTAACACACACTGAGAGAGTGTGTTGTAGTTATCTACAGACCTGAGCAATACGCAGAAAGTTGGCAACAGTATACAACAAAATGCTACCAACACAATTCAGCGTTACTGTATTCAGGTGCCTACTAGCGGAAGTCAGATGAACTACATCATTAGCGTAATAACCGACGGCAGGTGTCTGCTATTACCGACAGAGAGAGCGACTCTTGTGGCCACTCTGCAAGTAAGCATGTAAAGAGAATATTTACTTTATAGCAGTTAAGCTTCTTTATTTCGATCTTCTCAACTGGGGTAAAATTTTCCGAAGGTCAAATAGTCCCCCATTCGATTCTCCGGGCGGGGATTACTTCAGGGAGCCGATGCCAAAGGCTCAAACACAGGGACATGTTCCTAGGAACATGAAATGTTAGGACTTTATACAATAGCGGGGCGCTAGAGGTATTAACACGTGAATTAGTGTTGTCCTTCAATAAACCTTATCTTTCAGTCGGGGAAGAGTTCTGCCGGCGTTTGTAGGTCTGCAGCCGAACAGGTCCCCCAATATGAGCTTCTTAGTGCACCAGCGTGCTCATCCCTGGCAATGAGTTATTAGACTGAGTGCCACTAAACTACGCAGCTCCGGACTGTGCGCTGGTCCACCAACCAACCGCTGTTATGAGTCCAGCACGGAGGAACGCAATCACCAACAGAGAGCCACATAGCTCATCTACTTCCGACTCCACAAATGGTCCACCAGTCCATCGAGCTTAGCTGGGAGGACTGGCGAGCAGACCCCTGGAACCTGATGGTGGGGTCTGAACGATTCACTGACCTTACCCCTGGAACCTGATGGTGGGGTCTGAACGATTCACTGACCTTACCCCTGGAACCTGATGGTGGGGTCTGAACGATTCACTGACCTTACCCCTGGAACCTGATGGTGGGGTCTTGGTGACGCCACAGATATTTCTATTTATCTGAACATTCGTAATTTCGGACTCACTTTTTCAGAGGTTTGTGAGAATTCAGTTCTTACCTTGTTCTTTAAGTGGTGAGAGTTTTGTGAGTTTTCATAAAATAGTTTACAAGAGGGAGAGGGAAACATTTGTTGTGGTAGTAGTTGGGGTAATATAAACCCCACCGTCAGGTAATAATGTGTGTTTTTCTTCAAACTGAATTTCATGATTAGGCCTATAGGCTGTCAAATTTTTCAATTATATAGTAATTATCTATGTTAGTGAAACAGTAATTTCTTACTTTTTATGTTATTTTATTTTTATAATGGTATTTTCAAGTAAATGGCTCACAAATGAAGTAAGTGAACTCGTAAACAAAAGTGTTCTTAAAGTAAAGTGAAGTAAAGTAAAGTGATCCCACTACAGGCCTCAAGAGGCCCTCGGGGTAATAGGAGGTTAAGGCTCCCACTTTTTCTGAACAACCGGCATTTGATGCCAGCCGGGTTGTCAGCCCTGCATGACGGCCGCCTTTACCCCCAGAAGAAGCGACTTGTTCTCATTTCCGTAAGAGATGAGTCAACTCCTGGGCCATAGTGCCGCCAGAAGGTTTGGGTCAGTTTAAAAATCCTGGGGTCCAATAGAAACAGATGCACAACAACATGACAGAAGCTGTAGCTTTCAGTGGAAGAAAAATATACAATTTCTGTCCTACAAAAAAGATAAGTTAGCTATGGAATGTGTGGACTGCAATAATCCCATGTGAAATGATCACCTTTGTGCTTCATGCAGTGAACTGTCAAAATAACATTTGATTGATCTGGCGTGTGTTTACAATGTGAGATAGTTCTATAGTTAATTAGTTATATAGTCCCTGACCCTCAATGGTCTGCTTAATGGTATTAAATGTGGAAGTTTTATTTACTAGAATGCATAATATGATAAAATAAAAAAAACTTTATACAAAGCCTATTAAAAAAACACATTTTAAAACAAAAATTAAGCGAGGGGTCACTGTGACCCCACAATCAGGAATATTGATGCAAATTTGACCGTCGGGTTCCAGGGTTACACCCTGTTCGCCAAACGGCGACGTATCCTGTCGGTGTTGTGGGTCGAGCGCGGAGCCAGGGTCTACAGTATGACTGTTTCAGTACTCCAGGACGCTCAAACCCGATTTCGTTTTTTAAATTTTCATTCGACCTTGAATAACAATTTTAGCACACGTGGGATCGAATGGGAATTACCACACTTTAGTTGTTATTAACGTAATTAAGATCTCTGCCAATTTTTAGCTCTATGCGAATTATTTCAAAGTCTTAACTTTTTTGTCTGTTTCACAGCATAAATTTTAGAAAATAGCGATGTCTCATGAATTTTGGAGAGAGAGAGAGAGAGAGAGAGAGAGAGAGAGAGAGAGAGAGAGAGAGAGAGATAGAGAGAGAGAGAGAGAGATAGAGAGAGAGATAGAGAGAGATAGAGAGAGAGATAGAGAGAGAGAGAGAGAGAGAGAGAGAGAGATAGAGAGAGAGATAGAGAGAGAGACAGAGAGACAGAGAGATAGATAGATAGATAGAGAAGGGGAGAGGGAGAGGGGAGAGAGAGAAGGAGAGGGAGAGGGAGAGAGAGAGAGAGGGATGGAGAGAGAGAGAGGGAGAGAGAGAGGGAGAGGGAGGAAGAGAGAGAGAGGGAAGGGAGAGAGAGAGGGAGAGGGGAGAGAGAGGAGGGGGAGAGAGAGGGAGAGGGAGAGAGGCGAGAGAGAGAGGGAGAGAGAGGAGAGGGAGGGGGAGAGGGAGAGACAGGGGAAGAGAAAAGGGGGAAGGGGAGAGAGAGAGGGGAGAGAGGGGGAGGAAGAAAGGGGAGAGAAGGGGGAAGGGAGGAGAGAGGGGGAGAGAGAGGGGGAGAGAAGGGGAGAGAGGGAGGGAGAGGGAAGAGAGAGGGGGAGGAGAGAGGGGGAGGAGAGAGGAGGAGAGGAAGGAGAGAGAGAGGGAGAGGGAGGGAGAGTGGGGAGGGAGAGGGGAGAGGAGGGGGAGAGGGAGAGGGGAGGAGGGGGGGGAGAGGGGAGGGGAGAGAGGGGGAGAGGGAGATGGGAGAGAGGGGGGGGGGGGGGGAGAGGGGATATAGAGGGGGAGGGGGGGAGAGAGAGGGGGGAAAGGAGAGGGGGATGGAGAGGGGGAGAGAGGGGGAGAGGGGGGAAGAGAGGGGAGATGGGTGGGGGATGGGGAGGGGGAGAGGGGGAGAAGGGCAGGGGAGAGGGTAGAATGAGAGGGGGGAAGGAGAGAAGGAGAGGGGCTGGAGGGGGAGATGGAGCTAGGGGGAGATGGATCTAGGGAGAGGGAGAGGGGTAGATGGAGAGGGGGAGAAGGACAGGGGTAGAGGGAGAGGGGGAGAAGGACAGGGGTAGAGGGAGAATGGTGAAGGAGAGGGGGAGGGAGGGGGAGAAGGAGAGGAGAGGGAGGAGGAGAAGGAGAGGAGAGGGAGGGGGAGAAGGAGAGGAGAGGGAGGGGAGAAGGAGAGGGGAGGGAGGGGGAGTGGGAGAGGGAGAGAGAGAAAAAATATAGAGACCTTTTTCTAGAGAATCGTATAATCCACTTTATTAATAATAAACTATTTTACAAAGATACTTAACATTTATGTTATATGTAAAAATTCGGTTTTTTGGACATATGACCTTGAATAAAATTTTTAGTACAGGTTGGATCGATGGGGAATTTTGAAATTTGATTTCCAATTGTGTAATTAAGGTAGGCCTACATACATATTCGGGGTAGTAAGGAGTAGTGACGTGTATATAACCTCTCCTACCCAATTCTCATCCTCACCTTCTCGTGGTATAACCCTATTTCACAAACGAAGCTCTGAGGACCGAGTCACGGCGGTATAGCCGTTCCATCAGATACTGAGTATATGAGGTATCCTAATGTCTGTCCAGAGACTAAAAGGTAGCAGCCCTACCACTGGACTACTTAGCGTCGGGCCAGTAACCCGTCCTAAGGAACTTCAAAACTACTTTCAAGTCTCAAAATGAAAAAATCCAGAAGGAATTGAAATATGACGACCCACAGCAAAGAAATCACACTACTAGATCACCAAAAAAATGAAGACATCTTAGAAGAATTACACACGGAACCTTTAGAAAATAACATTTCTGATAATTCAAGATGGATGCAACATGTTCAACGAACGGAAGATCGCAGGATACCCAAATAAATGTTAAGATATCAACCTGCAGGAAGAAGAAGACCTGGACGTCCACTCAAAAGACTTCTGGATGGTGTTTCTCTTGAGACCGAAACAGGTCAACAAATGGCCTAAAATCGTGAATGTACTATGTTGACGCTGACATATTTTCAGTTATATGCTACTTATTCCGAAGTTTTAACTTTTTTTGTCAATTTTGACTGGACGTATTTCACCTACCTCCAACCATGGCTAATATTATTATCCCATTATTGGTCTACCTATCGGGCGCTTTCACTCCAGCATTACTAAAACAGTTTTTACGCTCCTCTTTCTTTTCCCATTCCTGCAACATGTCCTTGCCACAACAATCTAAGATACTTAAATGTTCTTAATAAATATTGTTCCCACAAAGATCATGTAGTTTACTGAAATGTAATTTTGTCCTTTCACTTGTCCGTACGTATCTCTTTGGTTCAGTCATTTTCTAAATAACTTTATTCTCAAATACTCGTGGTCTTTTTTCTCATCCCTTAAAGTAGGATGCGACATTTCCCATCAATATGACTGAATTTATCATATAATGGTATTATAAAATAATAATAAACAGTAATACTATCTATTGATCTTCAAGAACTGACCAAATGGAACTAGCAAAAGTATTGTATGAGAAAGAAAAGTATTTAAATAATTGTATTGAATAAATATTTTCATTATGTAACTTGTACAAACTAAGAATTGTGGTGGTTCTATCTTCAACGAAATCATTATTTATGAAATTATGCCATATTTTGGCCTAAATACTTTGTAATAAATCACTCTTCATACTAATTTCATGACACACGTGCATATTTGGTATGTAATAAATGTTTTGTACATATTTGCTTTCTGTCGCACTTGTGTGTATTAGGGGCTAACATGATGGGGACTGTCAACAATTGCGTGCCGAATGCTACGTTGAGAATTCCTCCCAGAAGAGCGTTGTGAAGTACCAAGGACGTGTCCAAAAAGAAATAAAATAAAATAAAAAGTGTCACTTTTAACAGCACCAAATATCTCATTTAAACTTCAGACAAGCAATACAACCTTTGACTCGGTGGATTGAATGACTCTCACAACCTGCCGTCCGTGCCGCGCCCTGCCTCATTCCACTCCACTCTATATTCAAGCACGGACGTCCAACTGCTTCGCACAGTGGGTTGTCATTGCAGAATTCTGACTCCGAGTTCTATACCTTGGAGTTAAAAGCGACAGATACTTTTTTGGACACGCCCTTGGTACATCCTATGCTTCTCTAGGAGAAATTTCAAGGTAAATTTCGCGAAGCATTCGTTGATAGTTTTCTAGTTAGAAATATGGAGATCGTCAATTCCCTAATTTAAAGCTGTACATAATTTAATGCAAATGAACAATATTAAAATTCAATCAACATTAAATTATGCTTAAAATAATGTTTAAAATATGTTTATGTTACAAATAAAATAAGTATATGGCAGGCAACGTCATCTTCTACCTTGAGATGTGCCTTTTTTAATGTTTTGGATGTTATGTAGAGATGTCTGTAAAGGAACATTATAGTACAGAAGTGATAAAATGAATACGCAGTAGAATATGTAGGATTGAAATGAGTTTTTCTGTGCAAACGTGGACAGGAAGACGTCATGTGCAGTGCACAGGAGCCCGTGAAGGTCTCAACTTCTTTGTGTGACAGACCTCATGACACTAACAAGGAGCGGCGCACATTCAATATCTTTTTGCAGTGATCTTTCCTTTGTTACTCGGCCTCACTTTCTTATAAAAACCTTAGATATATAAGTGAGCACATTTCTTACACGTGTGTCCCGCAGTTTTATTGTAAACTACGTAATACCTGGCGTGCGCTGCTACGCCTTAATACATTTAATATGTTTTTATCTTTGGTTGAATAAGTAAAAAGAAAAATAATTACAAATTTATATCGTAATTATTTTTAGATACGCCGTGCTGAATATCTGCCGTTGCAGGTTCTACTTATCCCGTTATTCTTGACATTATTCAGCTGAAAGTCAAAACTGGTTATTGTGAGTTATCCATAAAAGATAGACTTTTCTGTCGAGGATTTTTTGTAGTTTTTTTTAGATATTAAATTATGTGTAGGGTACAGCGGGGCTCTTTGAATAATTTCAACTTTGTTGACAAATTATCCGAAAAATATGTGCAATCCTTAGAACTGAAATATACAATAACATTGCCCTACATATCGTCTTCCTCACTATTAAAGTTGAGTGCAATAAATTTTAAATTATTCAAGTTATGCAATTATTCGATTTACCCTCCACATGATAAGTTTGTAACATTGAGCGGGGGTATTTGAATAATGGATGGGGCAATTTGGATAACTGAAAAATACAAGGTTTTATGCAATTTTCATGAAAATTTTATTAGAAAATATGATAAATATAAAAAAGAAATGCAAAACACAAGTACTAAAACTTAAATAAACATTCCGGGCAAGTTACTTATAGCATCCACAATGAAATTGTTTGCGCCTTTTGTACCCACGAAATATTCGTGATACCATGTCTTACACTTTTGGCACTGTATCTAGTCTTTCGTCTCTCCCTCAGATTCTATGTGGGAACATTTCCTTTGACAGAACCCACATTTCCACTCAGCATCTTCATGTTCAGAGTCAGTCAGAGGAACAGGGTCATGTAGGCTGGAATCCGAATCTAGGCCGATGTCCATCTTCTTTCGTTTTGATGTCCTTTTGGAAATAATGAGCCTCTTCTTTACATTCCCATCATCTGTCTGGCTTAATTTTCTCTTCTTCTTTTCCAACAGAACAGATGCAGTGGACATCCACGCCTCACTGAAAATTCCAGTGACATGAACTTTTGCCAGTTTCATGGTTTCCCTCGCAAAATATTCCGTCTTGAGGGTCTTGAACACACATCTGTCTAATGGTTGTAAAGCATGGGTAGTGTGTGCTGGTAAACAAAACAATTCAATATTATTTTCCAGACAGAAATCCAAAGCAGCTAGTAAGGAATGTGGGAGATGGCCATAAAAAATCAGAAGAACTTTCCCTCGTACACGATTTTCTTGAAAAAATATTTTAAATTTTCAAAAATAAATTGAAAAATAATAAAATAATGTCTAGATCCTAAATCACGTACAATTATTGCAGTTATTCTATTTTATCTACAATATAAGTGTATTTAGAAGAAATGTCTTTAGAAGAAAGAAAAAATCGAATATAAAAACATAATTTTGACTATTCAAGAAGCCCCGCTCTCAGGTATTCAAATAATCCCCCGTGACATGTTTACTTCATGGCCATGTAGTTTCCAAAATAGTGCATAGATTGCAGCACGAGCTGTAAGATTAATGGAGGAAAGATCAACAATCACATCTGTAAGCCATTCACTTTCCATGTTTTCCAATGTCCACAGATAAAACTTAATAATCACCAAGAATTTTACATACTCAACAATCACAATACCGGAGCCACTTACCTTTCCTACTTCAAATCAATCTAGATGAAACTTCTGTAGACAAAAATCAAAATACCCTACTTCACTGAATAGAAAAGACTTTCAGTAACATCATCCACTGACAAAATGCCGTCTTATTCTTGTTTACTTCACTGCACATGCGCAAAAACTCAATATTATTTAAATAGCCCCACTATTCAAAAAAACCCGCTCTACCCTACATTAATTTGTTGTGTTTGTTATGATTCAGGCAGTGTAAACCATTTAAGCGTTAAAAAGTAATTTTTTTTAGTACACCGATGTCCATTTTTTATTTTTTAGCTTCGACCCTGTAGTACGTAAGACTATATGTTATATATTTTAACTGTCCGAGAAAAAAATCTAAATAATTAATGAAAAAATAATTCAAATCGGTCAAGTAGTTTTTGAATCCATAAAGCACAGACAGACAGACAGACAAACAGACAGACAGACATATTATTTTTTTTTTCATTCGTTGGAAACCTTTTCGATGGCGGTAAACATCGGCTGGTTTTTACATAGTAAAGAGGGACGTGAAATTTAAAAACTCTTTCCATTGATATTTCTTGATGTCATGTTGAGTTTTAGTACAAATAAAATGAGATATTAAATTAAATATAGACCTAAACATTTGTTATTTGCTTAGTGTATTAATATACTCGAGCGTGTGTGGCGGTGTTTAGATATAGGCCAAGTTTGAAATGTATTTGACAGATATTCACACAAATTTTACTTTATTTGTTTCACAATATTTTACCTTGTTGACACAATTCATTTGTTTCTTCTTTTACAATTTACTCTATCACTCAATTCTTCACTCGCTGACGACTTCTGTTAACACATTTAATTTTTCGTCATTCTTCCTTGCTCTTTTACATGTTCACCAGACACGACTGGTCGGTAAGTGTCTCTCACCTCCTTATATATGCGAGGCTAGCAATAAGCTGGACGCTAGTTTAGACTACTCTTGATTGGAAGCTTCGAGGGTAAGATTTTTCTAGAATCAAGCTATTTGGAAAGTTATTTCTCCAAAAAGAATAACTGGAGATGTCGTTTACTGGCTGCACACAACTCGAAGATAACTACAATTGGTTTATAAGGAGCCCTGCTGCCTCACACGAAATTCAAAGGGGGTAATTTGAGCCAGGATTCAATAATGCGTAAAAATATTAATATTACGCATTTCATCGAAAAAAATTGTTCCATATTACGTCTTTTATGTACTTCACTGTGCAAATATCATGCCAATATATATGAGCATTATAAAACAGTGCTTCAATAAACTTCTGGTACAAAACTATTATTTTTAAGAAAATTTTACATTTTTGACCAAATATCTAAAGAACAGAATGGCTACTTTTTTGATAGTTAATGTCTGCTATAAATTCTATTTTTTGAAGAACTATATTTAGGCCATCGACCCTCGCAATGGGATCCGAGGATAAAAGAAGATGATTCATTTATTACTAAATAATTTTGTATTACTGGAGATACCAGTTGTGTACAAGTGAAAATGCGATTTTCGTTCTTCTAATACCTACCTCGTATTTGCCCCTGTGTAATGTACTTCACAAATTGGATAATTTTAAACGTTCTAAATTGAAGTATTTAAAGTGGATAGATTCTATTTTACTGTTGATTTAATAATAAATTCAAAATATACTCAAGTTAAAATTAAATATTTGACCGTGGGATACGTATTCACGTAATTTCGGCGTAAATAATAACACACAGTATTGACGATATCATATGTTATTGGCAGATAAATTTGGACTCACATTTCAAAATTAGAAATAAGATGTTAGATACCTTACTTTTTGCAGACGACCAAGTTCTAATATCTAGTTCAGAAGATGGTCTACAGAAATCGCTCTTTCAGTTAAATAACATTATACAGAAATATAATTTCAAAAATATCAATAAGTAAAACGAAAATCCTACCTTTTAAGGGATCAGATACCGTAAGAGCTAAAATAATTCTGGAGGGGAAACCCATTGAACAAGTGAACCATTTTAAATACCTGGGTTATGAAATTTCCTATTTTTAAAAATGAAGATCTATTTAACAAACTTAATAAATTTAATTATATATGTGGAACAATCAAAAGGATATCTAAAAGCACAAGAAAGGAAACAAAACTAAAATTTTATGAAGTAGTGGCAGTCCGCTTACTATTGTATGGTAGTGAATTTTGGGTTTTGACTGAAAGAGAAGAGAAGATCATAGAAGCAGCTGAAATGAGATTTCTGAGAAGTGTGGCTGGTTGCAAACTTCTAGATAAGAGAAGAAGTGAAGATATTAGAAATGAGCTAAATATCTTTAAACTCTTAGATAGAATAAAAGAATCTAGAAAAAACTGGAAAGAACATGTTCAAAGAATGGAAGATGATCGCATTCCCAAAATTATACTTAAATACAAACCAAAAGGACACAGGAATGTTGGTAGACCGAAGAAAAGATGGATCCAACTTTTGAATGAGAATCTATGAGACCGGAATAAGCCACATGAGCTTAATCCGTGATTGTTGTTGAAGATGATGATGACGATAATAACACACAGATATCGTGTGATATTTCGCAATCATTTTATTTCATTCTACACATTATCAGTAGTAATGTACTCACAACTTGCACAACAATTAATCTTATTTTAATGTTTATCTCACTCACAATTATTTTATAGTTTTCTGATTATTCCACTCGCTACAATTTTTCTTCTCACACCTCGATTATTGCTACGAATACACAACTGACTGACTTCCTGTCTTCGTCATAAATATAGGCGGGAAAGAATTTTGTAGGCTTACAGTCAGGACCATAATTCCCTAGTAAAGCTGCAAAGCATGACATGAAAATACTATGATTGCAGTGAAAGACCTGCCCTCGGACAGAATTACTATGGTTGGAGCCTTCCAAACACCGGAAGTTTTTAGCCATCGATCTTTCCCGAAAGGGGAAGTAGAGATTCGTAGAGATTTCTGGAATGAGAGCCCAGACATTTCGATGGTCTGCTCGGGCCTTTCGACTCGCGGACTCGCATATCTATTTCAACCAATGCGAGACCACTATTACGACGCGTCACATTATTTGCTGTTACTGGAGACACCATTTCTGTGAAAGTGCGAATGCGAGTTTCATTAATTTAATACCTACCTCGTATGTGACCAGTGTTCAACCTGTCCTAATTTACTTCATAGATTGGATGATTATGCTAATTTGAAAAAATTACAATTGGATATATTATATTTTACTATTGATTAATAAGAAATTGAAATATACCATAAACGGGAATACTTTGACATATTTTCGAAGGTTTTTAAGATCTAACTCGTATGATTTATGCCGAAAAAATTTAATGTACGATTTATTGTACCAATTGAACCTTAGACTACAAATCCCATTTGGTGCTGTTCTCCTCAAATAAAAACTTAGTAGGACAACAATGAGTTTTGTTTAGGTCTGTTTTGCACTTGTGCTGGGGCTACTTTAACATCACAGTTATTTTCACTATAATTCAAAGTAGACCCACTGTAGGTACTACATTGACACCAATTTATCTTTTTATAAATATTTTTATTGTAAACAACCTTACCACAAATGTTTTTTATATCTGTAATTTGACAAAATATACTTTAAACTTTCTTTATCAATTCTGACGCGCAACAGAACACAACAATTATATAATTATTGTAGTTAGACAATCAGGAAATAATTAGAAAACATGCATTTTTGAAACAACAGTAGAAAAAAAAACAGATTTTCACATCTCATCTTCACATAGTTCACATTCATATTGAGAATTGTTCGATCCTCTGTTACACATACCACAGATCCAGAGCTTGCATCTTACACAACAAATCCAGTCCTTACCTCTGTAAAACCGAAAATCACAATTTTATCCTTGCTGGCAATTCATTGTTGTTGAAAGTGACACAGATGTGTCTCCAACAATTAATACCCTCTTTTAAAACAACTTAATTATTCGCGCGCCTTGAAGGAAATGTCTACACCATTGAATTGTTGTCAAAATAGGTCAAAACACGAAAGAAATTAAAAATGTCAAAGAAGCCCCAATTCTGTCAAAGTTACTCCTCGAGTCAAAGTAACCCCCTTTTACGGTATTTTATTTAAAATTAATAATAATAATAGCTTTATTTTACCTGGCAGAGTTAAGGCCTTAAGGCCTTGTCTACCACTCAACCATATTGTATGGCTGGGAGTTAACGAATCAAGTTTAAATGTGCAAGTAAGAGTAATTAATGTGGTCAGCAAAGCGTTGAAATCCAATTAAGTGCAGTAATGTGTGCCTCCTACATTCAATAACACAACAGTTAACTTGGTTTCATTTTGTTGCTATGACAACGAAGAAGCAGATTAATAACTCATTTAATTGTTATCACATCAGGAGATAATTTTTATATTGATTTCAGTTTATAGAATGATAGCGAGGAGACACTAAAGGACAACACGCACACACTATTGAATAACACTAAGAAATTAGGACTGGAAGTAAATATCGGTAAAACTAAATACATGGTCACACGTAGAAATTCATTAAATATTGGAAATGGACAGCTAATGACAAATGAGGGAAATTTTGGGGAGGTGGCTGAATTCAAATACCTAGGAACAATAATCACAAGTAGGAATTAGATGCACAAAGATGAACCGAAAGTGCGCTTTTCGGTTCACTACTGTAGTATCGTAATCCTCCCTGGACAGTAAGATTCGTGAACTATGCCAATATCCTTTCTCTATGCATCTACCCCCACTCTCCCTCTTTACCTCTCCTGTTGCGCTGTTTCTACGGCGCATCTCCCCTCTACCTCAGAATCCTCAAATACGTAATGCACAGCGAGAACGTAATCATTCATTCATTTATCCACTCCGGGATGGGATCGGAATTTTAAGTGGACAAGGTCGTCTGGAGCCGCGAGCGGCGGAGTTTAAGTTGGTCCTGTAGACCAGGGAAGAAGCCATCCTGGCTTGGACTCTAGCATGAGTGTAGTGTGAGGTATGATGTGGTTTTTTGTCATGTAGAAGTATTATTATTTATGTACTTTTTTCTTTTTTTGAATGATCAAATCTTTATCTTGGTTATGTTTTTACTTCAGACTTCTTGTTTACATTAAATATCATTTTTATACTTAATGTTCAAAGTGATATATGTGCATGTGGCTGTTTATATTCCTGTACGAAAACTCACTCATTTAGGAGATCATTCCAGCTCCCTTTATTTTTCTGTCTAGCTTTCCTGATTAATTATTATAGTGAAAACACTCATTTTAAGTCACTCTGCTGTTTTGAGAACTATTATTGAGTTATGCTAAAATGATTAGGAAAGAAAGATGAATCAATCCTTGCCTCCTATGGGCCCGGGGCAAGAAGCTTTGATCTTAATAACCTTGGATGTAATAAGATCTACGCTAATAGAAGCAACAGAAACAAAAGACGATCCCGAGCGGCACAAATGGTAGCTGTTAGCGTGGTTACAAATCCCCACAAAGAAATTAAACATAGGCTCAATTCTGGAAATGCGTGCTATTATGCATTGCAGAGACTCTTGATGTCCCAACTCCTTTCAAAAAACGTTAAACTGAAAATATATAAAACTATTATTCTACCAGTTATATTATATGGATGCGAAACATGGACTCTTACTTTAAGAGAGGAAAGAATATTGCAAGTATTTGAGAATAAAGTACTTAGCAACATTTTTGGACCAAAGAGAGATGAACAGACAGGTGAATGGAGAAGACTACATAACAATGAACTACATGGTCTTTATAGGAAACCAGATATAATAAGAACAGTTAAATCTCGTAGACTGCGATGGGCAGGAAATTTTGCACGTATGGGGAATGGGAGACTTGCATGGAAGCTTCTTGTAGGAAAGCCAGAGGGAAAACGCCCAGTTGGTAGACCAAGAATGAGGTGGGAGAATAACATTAACTATGATTTGAGGTAAGTAGATTATACAGGAATGATTGGAAAGCATTGGCTCAGGATAGGGATGTATGGAGAGCTTATGTCCGTGCGGCCATGAACCTACGGGTTCGATAGTGCCAGTGAGTAAGTAAGTAAGTAAGTGAGAATGCGTTGATAAAGATACTGATTCCAGGTTTAAGTTTTATATTATAATGCATGCATAATTTAGATGTAAATGGCAAAACTTTGCTAAGGATAAAATCAACCTATGATGTATATACGAGGAGCTAACATTCAAAACATAATTTACTGCTGTGGTCGGTGGCAGTAGAATAGTGGTTCATAGATTGACTGGTCGGAGCGTGAAGCTCCTGAGTATAGCTTCCTTCAGAAATAAAGTAAAGCCTTAATCCCATGTTGTGAAATAAACTTCTTCTTCTTCCTTTCCAGGATTAGGTCAATGTGACCTGTTCCGGTCTCAAGTCCAACGTTTCCTTGGCCGTCCCAAAGATATTTTTCCATGTGGTTTGTAGGTATTGATTTCTTGGGTAATCTTGTATTGTCCATTCTGTCTAAATGTTCTTTCCATTGGTATTTGTGCTCTTCTAGTTTATCAACTATTGAAAATATCTGCAGTTCATTTCTTATTGATTCATTGAGTAATCTATCCTGCCTGTACATCCTTTTACGGATCTTAAAAAATTCATTTCAGTGGCTTGAATGTGTGAGATATCTTTTTTTGTAAGTACCCAAGATTCAGATCCATATAAAAGAACAGGAACAGCCATAATTTTATAAAACCTGAGCTGAGTTTCTCTTCGAGTCTTTCGGAGGGTTCTTCTTATGGTGCCACACATCATTTGATATCGGTTTAATTTATTATGTATATCCCAATCATAGCTATATGTTATATCTGAACCAAGATAGTTAAAGTGTGCTATCTGTTCTATTATTTCATTATTGATTACTATTTTTGCTCTGACTGGCACTTTGCCCTGAAAAGCCATAATTTTAGTTTTTGAAGTTGAGACTTTGAGATTATAATAGAGTCCTAATTGATTCAACATGTAAATGACTCTTTGTAAATCATCCTCTGACTTCTGTATAATTACCAGATCGTCTGCATACATTAAAATATTCATATACATTTCCTTATTAATTTGTATTCCTATGGGACTTGATTTTTTCCATTTTCGTATAACATCGTCAAAATATATATTAAACAATGTAGGTGATAATGTACACCCTTGTCGAACTCTTTGATTTATTAAAATTTCTTCACTGGAATAATTATCTAAATCAAGGATAATTTTCGTGCCATTATAAAGATTTTTTATTCCTTCTATAAGTTGAGCCGGGTACCCTCTGGCATTCATTATTTCCCACAATTTTCTTATCACCTTATCAAAGGCTTTTTCAAGATCAATGAAAGCTAAATATGTGGGTAAATTGAATTCTCGTCTGTTTCTATTATTTGTCTCACAATGAATATATTGTCAGAGCAGGACCTTCCTTGTCTAAAACCGTTCTGTTCTTCTAAAAGCAATGCATCTGCTATTGGTTTTAATCTATTATGTAAAAGAAACTGAAGACTGAAATAAGAGGCTTCTGAGAAAATTGACTGATCATTTTCACACTAAGTTTTAAATTCCCATGACACTAAAGATGAATTATGAAAACCACAGTAAAATAAGAACTTGACTAACTAGTTTACAGCTTGAGAGGAATGAAAGAGAAAACGAAGATAATTGCTTGTTTATGTACTAAAACGCATGTAGCGATACACAGACTGTTTTTCCTTTAGAGGCATTAAAAAAATAGATCGGTCAAGCGTCTGGGAGCACACGTACTCAAATTACGTGTGATTTAGGTCAGTCAATATTAACGTTGTATGCTGATGATCAGCCTCTTTTTACACGCTTTATATTAGCTTGACCTGTATCTATCTATCTATCTATCTATCTATCTATCTATCTATCTATCTATCTATCTATCTATCTATCTATCTATCTATCTATCTATCTATCTACTATCTATCTATCTATCTATCTATCTATCTATCTATCTATCTATCTATCTATCTATCTATCTATCTATCTATCTATCTATCTATCTATCTATCTATCTATCTATCTATCTATCTATCTATCTATCTATCTATCTATCTATCTATCTATCTATCTATCTATCTATCTATCTATCTATCTATCTATCTATCTATCTATCTATCTATATCTATCTATCTATCTATCTATCTATCTATCTATCTATCTATCTATCTATCTATCTATCTATCTATCTATCTATCTATCTATCTATCTATCTATCTATCTATCTATCTATCTATCTATCTATCTATCTATCTATCTATCTATCTATCTATCTATCTATCTATCTATCTATCTATCTATCTATCTATCTATCTATCTATCTATCTATCTATCTATCTATCTATCTATCTATCTATCTATCTATCTATCTATCTATCTATCTATCTATCTATCTATCTATCTATCTATCTATCTATCTATCTATCTATCTATCTTCTATCTATCTATCTATCTATCTATCTATCTATCTATCTATCTATCTATCTATCTATCTATCTATCTATCTATCTATCTATCTATCTATCTATCTATCTATCTATCTATCTATCTATCTATCTATCTATCTATCTATCTATCTATCTATCTATCTATCTATCTATTCTATCTATCTATCTATCTATCTATCTATCTATCTATCTATCTATCTATCTATCTATCTATCTATCTATCTATCTATCTATCTATCTATCTATCTATCTATCTATCTATCTATCTATCTATCTATCTATCTATCTATCTATTCTATCTATCTATCTATCTATCTATCTATCTATCTATCTATCTATCTATCTATCTATCTATCTATCTATCTATCTATCTATCTATCTATCTATCTATCTATCTATCTATCTATCTATCTATCTATCTATCTATCTATCTATCTATCTATCTATCTATCTATCTATCTATCTATCTATCTATCTATCTATCTATCTATCTATCTATCTATCTATCTATCTATCTATCTATCTATCTATCTATCTATCTATCTATCTATCTATCTATCTATCTATCTCTATCTATCTATCTATCTATCTATCTATCTATATCTATCTATCTATCTATCTATCTATCTATCTATCTATCTATCTATCTATCTATCTATCTATCTATCTATCTATCTATCTATCTATCTATCTATCTATCTATCTATCTATCTATCTATCTATCTATCTATCTATCTATCTATCTATCTATCTATCTATCTATCTATTCTATCTAATCTATCTACCTATCTATCTATCTATGTAACAATTTTTCAACGCTATTTTCACCCACTTAAAATCATTGGACCGACTTGAAACTTTGTGTAGTACTTGTAACGGACCCGTGACAATACAATATTTTCATACTTGTTTCTACAATCCTGGCCAGAATCGTCAGAAAATAAAAAAAAGAGTCTTTGTATCTATGTAACGGAATCTTTGAACACGATTTTCACCCACTTAGAAACATTGGATCGACTTGAAACTTTATATACTTGTAAAGGACCCGTGACAATATAATAATTTCATATTTATTTCCTAAAATCCTGGCCAGAATCATCAGAAAATAAAAAAGTGTTTTTGTATCTATGTAACGGAATCTTTGAACACGATTTTCACCCACTTAGAAACATTGGATCGACTTGAAACTTTATATACTTGTAAAGGACCCGTGACAATATAATAATTTCATATTTATTTCCTAAAATCCTGGCCAGAATCATCAGAAAATAAAAAAGTGTTTTTGTATCTATGTAACGGAATCTTTGAACACGATTTTCACCCACTTAGAAACATTGGATCGACTTGAAACTTTGTGTACTTGTAAAGGACCCGTGACAATACAATATTTTCATATTTGTTTCTACAATCCTGGCCAGAATCGTCAGAAAATAAAAAAAATGAAAACTGTAATAATAGGTTGCGGACTTGCCGACTTTTTAGTCAATCGTTGTAAAAGCTCAGATGATGGAGCGGTGAACTCTAGTGGTGTATAATTTCAATAATCCGTAGGTCGCTGGATCAAATCCGGCTGGGAGGATTTTTTAGAAGAGTATTACTTTTAGCTCGTACTACAATAGTATCAAATTTAAAGATATTTACATTTTTATCTTATTCTGTAAAATATTAAAACTAAAAAATAAAAAAATAATAGTTTTAAAAAAACTAAAACAGCACGCTTTATTAAAAAACCGAACTAAAAAAATGAAAAAAATTAATTTCCAACACGCGTGGGATAATATTAAAGTGGTCAGCAAAAAAATCATCTCCAACAGTAATAGAGTAAAACTAGAGTTATCAACAAATATAAATAATTTTACCATCAAAAGCGTGGGGTGCTTTTTGTGATTTTTACATTTTCTTCTTATAGACTTTACTTTTACCAATATCTGTTTATCAAATATATTAATTGATATAGAGCACCCCACGCCTTTGATGGTAAAATTACTTTCTGTTTGTTGATAACTCTAGTTTTATTATATATGTGTTGGAGATTATTTTTTTGTTTACCACTTTAATATTATCCCAAGCGTGTTGGAAATTAAATTATTTTTTTCATTTTTTTAGTTCGGTGTTCTTATAAAGCGTGTTGTTTTAGTTTTTTAAAACTATTATTTTTTAAAGCAAAGACAATCCACATTGTAGGTTCAGTAACAAATTGGCTGCCATTGTTGCTGGCGCTGATGATTAAAAAAACTGGCGTTTTTGAACGTACGGTATCTGAAAATCTCTGGTACACAGATGCAATTTGTTGTTGGATTCAATAGAAAAAAAAAATGAAAACTCCTTTAAGCGAATAGTGACTAATATGTGTAGAAAATATTCTTATTGTTTATTCCAGAAATAAACGGAGTAAGCAATGATTCAGCTGCGGGATCTTGACTTCATTATTGCGAACGGTATTCGTTCCAAGTAAGTCTCCTCTCTGCAACCAATAATGTACACAATATTAAAATTTTGTATGTGTAAAAAAGTTATTTTTCTTGACCTCCTCAATAATCTTTCAAACGTCGTGTCGTAAAGCAGAATAATTTTCACTACATCTCTATCCTAAGGTAATATTTTCCAATCGCTTCGTGTGTAATTCACATACTGTACCTCAAATTATGGTTAATGTTATTTCCCTACCTAATTATTGAAATTAAATAATATAAATAAATTAAATAACATATTTTCTGAAGAAGTAATTATAAATCGTGGTATGAGACAAGGCTGACCCCCTATCCCCAACACTCTTTGCGATCTATATCAACGAAGTAATATGTTGTTGCAACAAGACATTTAAATTTGGAATAAGAATATCAGAAAATACAAGATTAAACACACAATTGTTTTTGCATATGACCAAATAATAATTGCATATTTAGCAGGTAATCTGCAGAAGGGTCTGTATGAGCTTAACAAAATTACAGAAGAATATGGATTGCAGATATCTATAGATAAAACAAAAATTATGGCATTTTAAGGTGTAGATCCTGTCAGAATTAAAATTGTCTTGCCAATAAAATTTTGGAGCAGGTGAATAATTTTACATATCTACGATGAAATAATCTCGTATGACGAAGGAAATGATGTTGTAATGTACTCTCTACGAGAATAACAAAACATCGGTAGATGGAAAAATGCTTATACAGATTTTTAATTGAGGGGTGTGGTGTATAAACCGTCGCACAAAATTTTCAATCTTATTTATTATGCCACTGATGCACTAAACACTTTTAAAACACGTGTAAAACATTTTGCAACACTTTTAAACACTTTTTAAACATCTTCCAATGTTGCAACGATCTTTTTTTATATTTATAATTTACGTAAAACATGATCGTGTTACATTGCTTACTTGGTACTTTCTGCTATTTTCCCTCCTCTTCATATGTTGTTCCAATATTGCCACCATCAACAACCTAAAATACTCCAGATGTTGCCAACATCACCTCTATTAAAACTCCAGACTTGAAGAGGAACTTGGTTGAAGAGAATTGCAAAACTGGTTGGAAATGTTTTTTTTTAATGCACATGTCCGATAAATCCAATATTTTCTAGACGGTCCACGTTCGTATCTTCATTCTGAGGCCTTGGTAAAATTATTTTAAGCTGCTATGACCGAAAAATTGTTATCAAATATTAATTTAAAAACAAATGTTAATATAATAAAATCTCATGGTTAGATTTTAAAAAGTATTTAAAAACCACACACATACAATTTATATTTATAAAGAACTGAGATAGTACGAAGTCCCGCGTCATAGCCGAGCGGTTAAGGCAGGAAGCCTTGGCGCAGAGCTACGGGACTTGCGCTGGTTCGAGTCTCCATGGGGGAAGACATTTTCTCATGGTATTTCGGCCAGTATGGGACCGGTGCCCACCCAGCATCGTGAGGCAATTGGGTAGCTACAATAAGTAGCGGCTCCAGGTTGAGGAACCAGTTATAACGGCTGGGGGACTCGACATTCTAACCACATGTCACCCCTACACTGGCTGTTGATCATCTACCTCTGTGATTGACACATGTGGATGTGAAGGGCCAGCAGTCGGCTGGTAAAAGGGCAACCGCTGCAAAGTGGAAAGACCCTCAATCGGAATCGAGATAGTACGAAACTATATACAACACACATACAAGTTATGTTAAAACAACTTAGAACATATAGAACTGTATATAGGTTAACAAATTATTTATTAAAAATATATTTTTAATTCATGCTATATTTATTAAAAAATAATATTAACTAAAATGAAACTAAACTATAGGTTAAACCACTCTGAGAATTTTGTGTCAATGTTGGTCATACTGAATTCACATACATATACCGCCAACTGCTGGAGGTTGTATTTATCTTTCTGGGATTACATGAAGCACTAGCGCATGCGCTCCGGGATTCTATAGAACTTAGAAGAATTTATGTGCGACGGTAAGTACACCTTATCCAAATTGAGTCCTCTGGATGGTCTGTGTGCATCGAGTCCATAGGGCTGGATGTATGAATAAATAAATGATTCACGTGGCAGCTTTGACTGAAAAAAGAACGTAAACTTAAATCACTAACTTTAATCACTTAAATAATGCGAGTTTCATATCTTGATGAACTTGTCTGTGTGTTGAGATGCATGTGCGTTGTGAATGTTGGCAGGCGAAGAACCCCACGTCTAGCGTGGACAAAACCTAGCGGAAGAGTATTGAATATTGTGATGTAGGAGCAAAACCCAGCGTCTATCCTGGACTATCCCCTGCGGAAGAGTGACGCGACAAAGCGTGCATGGTCAAGTTGCAACGCATAACTTTGATTGCGGCAGCGTCATAGCGTTGCCAAGTTTACACAGCAAAGAGTGCAAGTGAGACTGAAAGCAAGGAGGCTAAGAATAAAACACATGGCACAGATATAAATGCAAAAATATCAAAATTTTAAAGGATTTTAGGGTTAATAAATTCAATCTTCGAGTCACTGTTAGTCCAAAAACACTCAAGACTAAAAGTGTATAAAACACTGGCACCTCAAACTCTTTTGTATGGTAGCGCAGTATGAACACTGAAACAGAAGGATATACAGATACTTAGATCTGCTGAAATGAGATACCTTCGGAGGTACTGCACGATACACCCTGCTAGATCACAAAAACAAATGAAGAAATCTTTGAAGAATTGCACATGGAACCTTGAGAAAGCAAAATTTCAGATTATAAGTCAAGATGGATGTAACATGTTCATCGACTGGAAGATCACAGGATATCCAAACAAATGTTAAGATATCAACTTGCATGAAGGAGAAGACCAGACCGTCCACTCAAAAGACTTTTGGATGGTGTTTCTCTTGAGGCCGAAACAGGTCAACAAATGGTCTAAATTCGTGATGATGATGATTCTTGATCTACCGTACTGCAATTCAGTAATAGACCAGACCATGGGGAGTATGGAATCCAATTCATTCTATTTACATAGTTGGGCTCAATTTAGGAATTAGAATTATTCTGAGTTTAATAATTTAATGAATATCGAGAAAAAGTTTACCATTTGAATGTGGATTTGATTCAAAATGTTTGTTTCTCTAACAAAATTTCGCCTAATACATACTTTTGTACTGGGAAGTCTATATCGTGGTTTCGTACGTAGTAACCTAAGGGCATTTATTGAAGCGGCCCCAATATTAAAATATGCGGTTTATAGTAGACTTATACGTTCTGAAATGTTCGCTTCTTGTTATCAATATTCTATGAGAACATTGTTGAATTGAGATTCAACTCATATTTTTTCTGTTTTTCCATACTTCATTCTCCCGAACGCAACCGACTTTATATGTGTAATATGCAGCCTGTGGGAATATACTTTAGGAATGAACTATTCCACATCCACCACAATAAGAATGGAACATTTACTCTGCCGTCTGCCACATGACAGCACCGCCATTTAGAAGAGCTCTCAAACATGAGCCTCATGAATTATGTAGTGGTTGCTTGAGTACTGCAATTTCACCCTAGACTAATACAAATAGATTCAGACTAATACAAATAGATTCAGACTAATACAAATAGATTCAGACTAATACAAATAGATTCAGACTAATACAAATAGATTCAGACTAATACAAATAGATTCAGACTAATACAAATAGATTCAGACTAATACAAATAGATTCAGACTAATACAAATAGATTCAGACTAATACAAATAGATTCGAGCTGACTAAAATATTACCGAGTGACTTAATGTAATTGGTTATTGTAACTTATTCTTCATTAACCCCGTGACGGTTAAGAGGGCGTGGACGCCAGGAAACCATGATTCCACAAGATCATAACATAGTTTCTTGCTTAATATACCGCAACATAGGACATCATATCACTCCATGTCATATACCATCTTCACTTCTCGCAACTGGAATTCCCTACCACAATACATATGGGGCTGCCGGACATCTTTTAAAATAAATCTAAATTTATATTTGCTCTAACCTCGACTTCATCATTACCCAGTGTAAGGTGCATGTACTAAGTGGCGTTTTTTGTATAATTCATCATATGTATTATTATAATTATTATCATTATTATAATATTATTATTTTATTATATTATTATTATTATTTTATTATTATTATTATTTTATTATTATTTTTATTTTATTATTATTTTTTATTATTATTAATTTATTATTAATATAAAATTATAGAATATTCACCTGAAAGGTCCGTCTCCTCAACTTAATTATCATTTAACTCTAGCGCTTTCGGGACTTGTCCCATCATCGGCAGGATTCAAAACTGGTGTTTCACTGAAGATCTGGTAGAGGGGGTTGCATGTATTGGGTTCGTTTTCGTTTATCAGGCTGTCGTTGTGAGCTGCTTTCATGATTTCCATCTCTTCGAGTACGTTTATCTTCGCTGGATTATTTTCTCTGTGCATCACTGTTAGGGTGTTTTCAATATTTAACATGCGATGTCCTTCATGGATAACGTGTTTTGCATAGCTTGATTTACCTTCTGCGTGAACGAAATCTCGAAAATGTTCTTTGAATCTGATGTTAAAACTCCTGTTTGTCCTTCCTATATAAAATTTGTTGCAGTCCTTACATGTCAGTTTATAAACTCCTTTGCTGTTGAAAATGTTATTTTCTTCAATGTTATTGTTTATTATGTTGTTTAATTTGTTATTAGTTCTGTATGCTATTTTTACACAATAGAGAAAATAATCCAGCGAAGATAAACGTACTCGAAGAGATGGAAATCATGAAAGCAGCTCACAACGACAGCCTGATAAACGAAAACGAACCCAATACATGCAACCCCCTCTACCAGATCTTCAGTGAAACACCAGTTTTGAATCCTGCCGATGATGGGACAAGTCCCGAAAGCGCTAGAGTTAAATGATAATTAAGTTGAGGAGACGGACCTTTCAGGTGAATATTCTATAATTTTATATTAATTTTGAATAAACCTCAACGGAACACATCATGAATCTTATAAAAGTTAATTTATTATTATTATCGTAAGTATTATTATTGTTATTATCGTATAAAATGTTGTTTGTACATGACATTTACATTGCTACATTTAATGTATCTTTAACTGTTTATAATTAGTATAGTGTATATCTATATTTGTCAAATATTTATTTGTATTTGTGCAGGTTGAGTGGAAGAGAAGGCCTTATGACCTTAACTCTGCCAGAATAAATAAAACATTATTATTATTATTCCTAGCCAATGGAGGATGAAGTAGAGTGGTTAACTCTACGATCCGGCATTCTTTACCCCGAGGAATGTTACGTGGACACGAATGAGTGAAGTAATGCCTTATAATCGTACTCAAACGTGTTGGCGCGTGAACTATCTGGCTGATATTATTTATTGATAAGCCAGACGAAAATATTATCTTGGTCAAAAGAATGACGGTCTTTCACGGTAATAATACAACCGTCAAGAAATGTGGACTTGGTTTCCACTGGGGTAAAATATGGTGACGAAGTAGCACTATTAGATGATAGCGATGAGATACTAACAAGGGGCCAGCACGAACATTCTATTGAATAACACTAAGGAGTTCGAAGTAAACATAAATAAAACTAAATAGACCCTATATGTTCACACACAGATATGCATTATAGGCATATTGTGGAAATGGAAAGTTAATGAAAAATGACGGAAATTTTGAAAAGTGGCTGAATTCAAATACCTAGGAACATTATTTATAAACAGGAATGAGATGCACTAAGAAATTAACATAGGCTCAATCCTGGAAATGCGCGCTATTATGCATTACAGAGATTCTTGTCGTCTCAACTGAACACATACAAAAGTGTTATTTTCCAAGTTATATTATATGGATGCGAAATATGGACTCTTACTTTAAGAGTATTTACAAGTGTTTGAGAATAAAATACTTATAACATTTTTGCAATAAAGAGAGATAAACAGACAGGCGAATGGAAATGTCTACTTTAGAGTGAGCTACGTGATCATTATGGAATATCAGATATAATAGAAACAGTTATAATAGGAACAGATGTAATAGGAATATAGATTGCGATGGGCAGGACACATGACACGAGGAATGAAATAGCGGCATGAGAGCTCCTTTTTAGAAAACGAGGGCGAAAGCATCCAGCAAGCAGACCAATAATGAGGTGGTAGAATAATATTAACCATGATTTGAGGGAAGTAAATTATACAGGGGACGAATGGAAAACATTAGCTAAGGATAGGGATGTATGGGAGCTTATGTCCGCTCGGTCATGAACCGATGTGTTTGATAGTACCAGTGAGTTAGTTAAATTAAAATCTGACCAATAAAATATTGTCTGTAAGAGTAAGAAGAATAACATGATAACGTTAATGACTATTTAACTCATGCCCCAAATGGAAGTCAATGACCAATCATGTTTCAATGATTTTGTTTTACAATCAATCACAGACCTGTTTCACCTCGATATTTACCTACTTCTGTTTATCATAAGTAATGCCACGAGTGATTTCCAAATTATCGATAAATTCACGACTCACGAAGTGAGGAGTGAATTTATCTAGAGAATTTGGAAATCAAGAGTGGCATTTGTTAGGACTATTTAACGAATAAAATTAAGCTGTTTACTCACAAATCATTATTTAACTATAGTTATTTTAAAATATGTATATATTTAATGTAAACGGCGATGTTTGAAAACAAATGAGAAACGATAGGTACGCTTCTACTGCTTCTTTTGTTTATCACTGCAACCAGATCATACTATTTATTGCCAAAGGAACGCAATATTGTAAGGAGGAGCTTTCTTTAATATGGTAATTATAACACTGATAAATATTTCGTGAAACACGACTCTGATTGGTTGTAAAACAGAAATCATTGAAACGTGATTGGTCATTGACTCCCATTTGGGGCATGAGTTAAATAGTCATATTAAAGAAAGCTCCTCCTTTTTAATATTCTGAACAGGTCAGAGCATTATTTTGCAGTGACTGACTCTCCAACAAATACGTTGAATATAGCAAATAACTAATAGATTCCTTCGAACTACATATTTGATAATTGAATGTTCAATAATCGTGTTTTTAAATAATGATTTTACAGAGTTGTTTACTAAAATAAATAATAACTTATAAAGTTCGTTATAATATACAGTTTGATTTGTTTCATTTTTTCTCCACTAGGGTGCATTCTTACAATGCGATTCTATTTGGCAATAAATCATATGATCAAGTAGCAGTGGATGAACAAATTAAACTAACCAAACATTTCTCATTTCTTTTCAAACATCGCCATTTCCATTAAACATATAAATATTTTTAAGCAACTATATTTAAATAATGATTTGTGAGTAAACAGCTTAATTTTATACGTTAAATAGTCCTAACAAATACCATTCTTGATTTCAAAATCCTCTAGTAAAATTTGAAACCACTCGTAGCATTACTTATTATAATTAAAATTAAAAATGAAAACTAATAATAGAATATACACAAACAAGTTATATTAAATTGTTCGTTGGACAGTCCCTGTCTAATGTACATGAAAAAAACCAAGTTAAATAATCTAATATAGCCTATAAAAATGAATATTTGTTTGTTTGTTCGTACTTTATGCGCGGTGATCCGATTGTGATGGGGCTTTTTGCAAAAAGTTCAGGAGATTCCCCGGATGAACTTAGGATGTAAGAGAGCTATGATACTCAACTCGTACACCCTTAAAAATCACCCTTTGCAATGGAAAACGTGATAAAAATAGCTCTTTGGACGCTTAAACGGCTTACGCTGCCTAAACCACAACAAATATACAAAATTAATGTATACAGAATTGAATATCTCAAAAAGTTCTACAAAAAGTCCCCGACAGCATATATTTCTCTCTTACGGATAACTCACAATTACCAATTTTGTCTTTCATTGAAGCCAAGAAGATCGAGACAAGTACGTAGATTCCTGTGCAAGCATAGATACACATGGCGGTATTCTTTTACGGATAACTCAAGTAACGAATTTTGTCTTTTAGCTCATTTATGCCAAGAAGATCGAGATAAGTTGACTCCCGGGCAACACCGGATAATCAGTACGGGAATCTTAAAATTACGATATGTATATATATATATATATATATATATGTATAATTATTTTTCATTTTACTTATTTATCTAATCATAGAGAAGTACATTAATTTCCATCTTTCAGTTCATTTATGCCACAAGAAGATCGGGATGAGTAGATTTCCGGACAACGCCGGGTCAACAGCACGGGATATCTAAAAATAATTACAATATAAATTTATCCTTCTACTTATTTAACTAAATATAAAACACATTAATTTTTGTATTTCAGCTCATTTATGTCAATAAGATCGGGATGAGTAGATTCCTAGGCAATGCCGGGTTAATCAGCACGGGGTAATATAAATTAATAATTATTTTTCCTTTTACTTATTCAACTAGACATAAAAGCACATTAATTTTCATTTATTTAGGCGTAGCAGCACAAGCCAGGCATTATCCAGTTATATATAATAATCTAATTTGTTGTTTATTAAATATTTAAAACACCAGCTTAAAATATTTATCAATCTTAATTCGGAGTACATAAGAATTTTGCCTGAATTTTCCTAAGAACATAACGAATATCGGAAGTTCTTAATTATTTACTCTTCATGTAACTGAATTATATCCGTTATCTTTGCTATGCACATTAAATTGGCCTATACTATTGATTATTTTATTCTATGTAGTTATAGATTTTTTTAGATAGTTTCTAATTTTCACATCGCTTATTTAAACAATGGGGTAGGCCTAAATCATCACGTTATGGACTGAACCTCTACATCTCAAAATTTTGTGAAAAATGTTTTCCGGTAATTTTGTTTATTTAGCAAGTTTCACAATGTTTCATGTCTTCCTGCGCCAAATTAATCTACTGTCACTCTCCTCCACATCTCTCTCTCATTCCATTCTCCATCGTCCAAACCTTTTTCCTCTCATACTGCTCAAAATACCACCAATTCAAGTTATTTTTTACCGCCCTCTTCTTCTACCAGATGACACCCATTCTAGTATTCTTGTTGGGAATCTGTCTTCTGTCATTATTTTGTCATGAACATACCACTTCAATTGTTTGGTTTTTATGAAATCCACAAGTGAAGTTTGAACATTCATATTTTGGTTAGTTACTCTGTTGTTTTATTCAACATAAATACTACAACCCGTGTTACACGTAACTGGAGAACTTCAGATGGTGGGCCGTCTGCAGTGATTTTTCTGGGCAGGTGAAGCAATTTTGTTCATTAGAACAACATTAGAAAAATGTAATATTACTAGAATGTGCTGACATAACTTCAATCTCCTTTTCACTATTTGAATGCTCACAAGTTTTTGACACATATTTGTTTTCAAGTTCAACTATCTTATTTATCCATCCTTCAACTTGTTCTTTAATAATAATTACTTCATTTGTTATCTTTGATTGAAGTTCTTCATAACACATTCTTTCTTCGGAAATGTTTACTCTATCTTCAACTTTAGTTCCTAAATTCTTCGATTTTATCTTGGCAACTTTGCCTTACCTCAATCAAAGATACTTCTATTTGATTATAGGTATTATAAACCTTTTCATTACACTTTTCTATCTCATTTTTACAAATATCTATTTTATTTTCACAATCTTTGGCTATTTTTACTATTTTCTGTTCTAGTTTAGAATTGTTTTGTTTGCATTCTAACCTAATGCTTTCTAACTTTTGATCTAGTTTCAAATTATTTTCTTTAATTTCTTTACTGATATTAGAAATATTTGTATCTATTTTGTTGCTAAGATTAGTTACATTAGTTTCTGGTTTATTGGTGAGAATTGAATTGTCATTTCTAATTTCTTTTAGTTCAGCACTATTCTTTTCTAGTTTATTATTAATATCAGAAATGTTATTTATTAATAATGCTACCAAAGAAGGTGTAACATTACTTTGACAATTTAACTCATGCCCCAAATGGGAGTCAATGACCAATCACGTTTCAATGATTTCTGTTTTACAACCAATCAGAGTCGTGTTTCACGAAATATTTATCAGTGTTATAATTACCATATTAAACAAAGCTCCTCCTTTTTAATATTCTGAACAGGTCTGACCGTTATTTTGCAGTGACTGAGCCTATAAGAAATACGGCTACCAGATTGTATATATAGTGCATACATGTCAACATTTGTAGCAATTGATTATACCACCAAAAAAAGAAACCACTGTTTGCACTTTCTTAAATGTATTTTTTCCCAGGTAATAATCCAGAAAAATATAATTGTCATATTTACATCATACGACATCACAAATGAATTAATATACAGTTTGATGTGTTTAATTTTTTCTCCACTAGAGAGCATTCTTACAATATTGCGTTCCTTTGGCAATAAATAATATGATCTGGTTGCAGCGATAAACAAAAGAAGCAGATGAAGCGAGCGAACCTATCGTTTCTCATTTGTTTTCAAACATCGCCGTTTACTTTAAATATATAAATATTTTAAAATAAGTGTAGTTAAATAATGGTTTCTGAGTAAACAGCTTAATTTTATTCGTTAAATAGTCCTAACAAATGCCACTCTTGATTTCCAAATTCTCTAGATAAATTCACTCCTCACTTCGTGAGTCGTGAATTTATCGATAATTTGGAAATCACTCGTGGCATTACTTATGATTATTACATTCATTGTTAGTCATCATTAAATTTTCTTGGCCTTCACTAATTATTTGTTCACTTTCAACATTAACAATTTTAGAGTTATATTTTCATTATTGGCCATTGTTGGGTATTTTACTATTTTCTTGTTTCTCAAAATCATTAATTTTATTATACACTTTTTCCGCTATTTTCACTTAGATAACTTTTAACTGTACTCACTTTTGAAGATTTTTTTTTACTTTCCTCACTCTCGTGGTCCTTGGTTCGTTCAGGTTCACAGGTCCCTGATTCGATTCACGTTCGGGTCCCGCGTTGATGCACCATTTAAAGGTGGGCTGCTGGGTGTGATGTCCCAAATTGTAGATTTGTGATAATAATAAGTTGAATCACTTTAATTCTGCCACGTCACTGATGACACCAATCAGGGGAATGAGGAAAAGTTTCTCTTACACGATCAAATAACATTTTGTTAACAGTTAAACTAAAAGTTATTTTATTAAAACTCTCACTTCGGTTAAGATGAATCTTGTAGATTAATAATTCAAAAGACTCCGGCTTAGGTTAATAATTTTCACTTATAGAGGATTACCACTTTATGTATATAATGGGTGACGAATTCTAACGGTCAATCCTTTATACCGATTTTATTCCCACTTATGGACTATTTGTATTCAAGATGGATGAAATTTATATTTCTATATGACTTCCATAACTCCAACTAATATGAAGAAAATGTACCACTATTCTCTCATTCCTTGAGGAGCCGTTGCTTAACATGACTGACCTCCTTGAAGTATTGTAGCCATCTTGTTATTCTGTTATAACGTGGAAGTTCTGATTGGTCCAACTGAAAATAAAGGAGTACTGCTAGCTGACTCCCATCCAATTCGTCCAATCCCATTTATTTGTTTATAAAAATATCAATTCGAATACTTAAAGTATTTTTACATATATTAAATCAGTTAGAAAAACATCTAACTGTATTAAAAGTTTATATTGACCAGTTTGAATTTTTTTATATACTTATAAAAAAAATTGAATTCTCTAAATCAATCTCATGTCCATTCTTAATATAAATAAATATAATTATAATTTCTATCTATTTATCTATCTATCAATCTTCGGGTTTTTACAGCTGCTGCCGTCTTCCCGTGCCAAACCTCCAAAGCCTACGGTCTTGGGCATCTTCGAAGCTTAGCCCCCTAGCTTGCATTATTGTCTTCATGTTAACCTAGGTCTCCCTCTTTTCTTCTTTCTGTTCGGATGCCATTCATATAGTTTCTTCGGCCATCGCTCATATTCCATTCTTAAGACATGTCCTAACCACTTTAATTACTTCTCAATTCTTTCAATTATAATTAAATACGAAATATTAAACAAACAAAACAAAAACCCTTATTATTATTATATGGGTATAAATATTCGGTTTTAACTGTATAGTCTGTCGTGTGTGATTTCACTACAACTCCACATTTTGATCATGTTCAGTTTGTAAACGAGCACATCGCGGACCGCTTCTAAGCGCACAACGAACGATGTTTACAATACAGGACTTCAGTGGTGGTTCATAACACATATTCACAATAATAAATCTCGCTCAAGGTTTGTTTACCGACCCATGTTTACTGGAACATTTTTGCTTCTATTATTACCATAATATACTTTCAACCGTTTCAGTTTCCGCTATTAATTTTAATACATCGTGTATAGGCTTAATTGTAACATCATACAAGGTGTTTTTTAATTGGAAATTAAACGGATAGATGTTTGGCCGGATACCGGCTATCCGGCCAAAATTGAAGCCGGATATCTGGCCGAACATTGCCGATTGGTGCATCGTAACGAGCAAGCTAGCGTAGGTGACATACGGACGATTGGGCGGACTCGGGTGAATTCGGGTCTTTTCGTTAATTAGCGAAGATAGCAAGTGTTTCATTGACTTGTTGAATTGATTGCAAACATGATAATTTGAGCTTATTAAAAAAACGTGCTATTGTAGTTTTAGATTATTATTATTAAAGTATTTTTTATACACAACACATGAGGGCCTCGTTGAAATCTGAATTAGAAAGTCGTTTCAGCTTCTTAAGTCAAGATTCTAATACTTGATTGCAGTAAGATGTTAAATATAACCTCAACAGTGCTTTAAAATGAATTTTAAAAGTGTTGATTACTTGATTACAACTTACCTAAATCAAAGATTCAAAACAAACTACTTGGGTGATTGTTTTAGCTGAAACAGCTCGCCAGAAGATTCTATTGGAATTTATAAAAATGTCTTGCGACGAGTCATTCAGTAGAGTTCATCTTTAACACCAGATAAAAGAAGTAGAGGAGAGGTGACAGTCGGCTGTATCTCATGGCACGTTCTTGTATTGCTTCAATGAGAGAGCAAATGAAAACAACAGTAGTCAGTCTCACGATCAAGAACTAAATGTGATTGCATGTGAAATTGATTTTTATGTGAAGTCAGGGCGTATTGATCTCGATCGTGATCCTTCTAAATGACAGAAGAACTTTACATTCACATACCTTACTGTTCCAAATTCTGCACTTCTAAATGACAGAAGAACTTTACATTCACATACCTTACTATTCCAAATTCTGCACTTCTAAATGACAGAAGAACTTTACATTCACATACCTTACTGTTCCAAATTCTGCACTTCTAAATGACAGAAGAACTTTACATTCACATACCTTACTATTCCAAATTCTGCACTTCTAAATGACAGAAGAACTTTACATTCACATACCTTACTGTTCCAAATTCTGCACTTCTAAATGACAGAAGAACTTTACATTCACATACCTTACTATTCCAAATTCTGCACTTCTAAATGACAGAAGAACTTTACATTCACATACCTTACTGTTCCAAATTCTGCACTTCTAAATGACAGAAGAACTTTACATTCACATACCTTACTATTCCAAATTCTGCACTTCTAAATGACAGAAGAACTTTACATTTCACATACCTTACTGTTCCAAATTCTGCACTTCTAAATGACAGAAGAACTTTACATTCACATACCTTACTATTCCAAATTCTGCACTTCTAAATGACAGAAGAACTTTACATTCACATACCTTACTGTTCCAAATTCTGCACTTCTAAATGACAGAAGAACTTTACATTCACATACCTTACTGTTCCAAATTCTGCACTTCTAAATGACAGAAGAACTTTACATTCACATACCTTACTATTCCAAATTCTGCACTTCTAAATGACAGAAGAACTTTACATTCACATACCTTACTGTTCCAAATTCTGCACTTCTAAATGACAGAAGAACTTTACATTCACATACCTTACTATTCCAAATTCTGCACTTCTAAATGACAGAAGAACTTTACATTCACATACCTTACTATCCAAATTCTGCACTTCTAAATGACAGAAGAACTTTACATTCACATACCTTACTGTTCCAAATTCTGCACTTCTAAATGACAGAAGAACTTTACATTCACATACCTTACTATTCCAAATTCTGCACTTCTAAATGACAGAAGAACTTTACATTCACATACCTTACTGTTCCAAATTCTGCACTTCTAAATGACAGAAGAACTTTACATTCACATACCTTACTATTCCAAATTCTGCACTTCTAAATGACAGAAGAACTTTACATTCACATACCTTACTGTTCCAAATTCTGCACATATATTTACCAAGTTATTTAACAACACGTTTCCAAAATTTATCGGCTCATCACAATTTAGGAACACGATCACAAGACTCTTCTTTACTTTTGATACCACAACACAGGACCTGTCTATACTCTGAATCTTACACAATATCTGTGACTAGAGCATGGAACTCACTTCCCAGTCATGTCAGGGACTGTCAATCGCTATCATTATTTAAATCCAAATTACCTGATATCTTAAATTCGACACAATGAAAACATTAACTGCATAACTATATAGAGCATTCCATTAATAAATAATCGTCTAGGAAGCTATTTACTTTATTTTACATCATTTTAATTTTATTATATTCTATGTTTTTGTTAGTATTAGCTAGTATTAGATCACATCATCATTGTATTTTGTTTAGTCTGCATTTTAATAATATCTTAAAATTGTAATATGTATGTAATTTTTGTATAATTCTACTATTCGCTGGTTGAGTGGAAGAGAAGGCCTTATGGCCTTAACTCTGCCAGCTAAAACAAGGCATTATTATTATTATTATTATTATTATTATTATTATTATTATTATTATTATTATTATTATTATATTTGGTGGTCAGCTAATGCTACACAATACCCGAACAAAGTTTGCCAACATTAATCTTTCAGCACAGGTAGCAGCGTATAGAGTGAAATACTTCTTTCTGAATCTGGCTTTTTCTGTGAAGACAAGAGAAACCGCAGCCTTTTAATGCAGATAAATTCGTATTCATTCACCATAATTTGCCCTTAGTGCAGTACGAAAATTAATTTTGTTTTTGCTGTAAAATGAAAATATCGTGATTATATTTATGTGGATTAAATAAAGTACCTAAATTTTACATTTCGTATTTTTTTAAAATTCGGTATCCGGCCGAATATTAGCTTATTCGACCGGATTGTAACTTTAGGCCGGTTGCGGGATAGTCACCGGATATCCGTTTCATCCCTATTTATAATTCAACAAAATAAATGTATCTGGTTTTAGGCGAATATCAGAAAAACAATAATTTTGAGGTGGGAAAACCACAAAAAAACTGAGTTTCACTTATTAAAGTTATTTAATTTGATATTCACTCCTAATCAACTGAAATTAAATTCGGACATATGTTAGGTTTCGGAGCTTAATGGTATTTAATGAAGCAAGACTGTAAGATATGTTTTGATATTTTTATAAATAGTTCAGCTTTGTTTTAAGAACTATTTTACAGAATTTTTAGATTTTAATTTTTCCATAAATAATAATCAGTTTTATTCATTTGATGAAAGTTCAATTCCTGAAATATGGCTGATAACAACATGTATTAACACTTTGACACTACAACTAATTCTTAATTTTATAGATACCAGAAGTAATCCTGTATAATTTCATTTAATATATAATTATTAAAACGGAACTAATTTATATACGGGTCCTGCTAAAATGTGTAAAATATGCAAATATATAGTTATTATTCTCTGAATTTGCAATTAAATACAATTACTTACTTCCTCACTGGCACTATCGAACCCGTAGGTTCATGGCCGCACGTACATAAGCTCTCCATACATCCCTAACATAAGCTAATGCTTTCCAATCATTCCCTGTATAATCTACTTCCCTCAAATTATAGTTAATGTTATTCTCCCACCTCATTCTTGGTCTACCAACTGGGCGTTTTCCCTCTGGCTTTCCTACAAGAGGCCTCAATGCAAGTCTTACATTTCCCATACGTGCAACATGCCCTGCCCATCGCAGTCTACGACACTTAACTGTTATTATATCTGGCTTCCTATAAAGACCATGTAGTTCATTGTTATGTAGTCTTCTCCATTCACCTGTCTGTTCATCTCTCTTTGGTCCAAAAATTTTCCTAAGTACTTTATTCTGAAATACTTTTAATTTCCTTTCCTCCCATAAAGTAACAGTCCATGTTTCGCACCCATATAATATAACTGGTAAAATAATAGTTTTATATATTTTCAGTTTAACGTTTTTTGAAAGGAGTTGGGACATCAAGAGTCTCTGCAATGCATAATAGCATGCATTTCCAGAATTGAGCCTATGTTTAATTTCTTTGTGCATCTCATTCCTATTTGTGATTATTGTTCCTAGTTATCTGAATTCAGCAACTTCCTCAAAATTTCCCTCATTTGTCATTGGCTGTCCATTTACATTATATAATGTATTTCTACGTGTGACCTAACATTCCATGTCCCCAACAACACGTCCCTGTGTTTGAGCCTTTGTCATGGGTTCCCTGAAGTAGTCCCCGCCCGGAGAACCGAATGGGGGACTATTTGACCTCTGGAAAATTTTACCCCAGTTGAACCCATGTCCGCATTTCTTGACGGTTGTATTTTTACGGTGAAAGATCGTCACTCTTTCGACTAAGGTACTTTTTTCGTCTGGCTTATCACCTTCGACCAGTCCGGCATGGGTAAACCTATCGGCAGCAATGCTACCGCAGGCATAGCTCTCAGGATCATTTAAACACGCAAGCCACTCCACCACGACAAGGTAAAGATACCATGGAGGGACTTTGACACCTGAGTATTTAAATATTTTCGTCTGATTTTCTACTTAAAATTGCTTGTCTACATACATCTTCTCTAAAATCGGTTATGTTGGTCTAGTGCTCGCAGGTTCAAACCCCGTCAGGTCGATGCATTTTTGAAGGGGTAAAAATGCTGAATATGAACATATTCTGAAGCGAATTAGAGTCACTGTTCCGGCATCGTAGATTTACATCACGTAAAATATCTCATGCCTAAAAGAGGTCTCTGATCAAAACTTGTCAACAATTTTACGATCAGCATTTTAATTGCGACACTAATGACCTGATTTGTGATATAACATATTGAATCTGAGAATATCTCTAAAGGCAGATCAATTTCCTCCGTTGAATTTTGAAACTGCTTGTAAATAAGTACATAGGTTTGTTCTTGAATTGTGTGCTTGACTTTTTTTTAATATGTGGTAGTCATGAAGCACGGTTAGTTGAGGACTTGCACCGCATTAAGGCGCTGATAATAATGTCCGGGTCGTAAAGTTACCTCATAAAACAAGCTATGAATTCTGTCAGATTGAGATATTGGATGTTGTTCATGTACCTCACGTCTATATGTATCATTACTTAATTTTAGATAATAATCATAAAATCATTCCCTCCATGGTATCTTTACCTTGTCGTGGTGGAGTGGCTTGCGTGCTTAAGTGATCCCGAGAGCTATGCCGGCGGTAGAATTGCTGCCGATTGGGTTACTCATGCTGGACTGGTCGAAGGTGATATGCGAGACGAAAAAGGTACCTTGGTCGAAAGAGTGACGATCTTTTACCGTAAAAATACAACCGTCTAGAAATGCGGACATGGGTTCCACTGGGGTAAAATTTTCCGGAGTCAAATAGTTTCCCATTCGGTTCTCCGGGCGGGGAACCCATCCCAAAGGCTCAAACACAGGGACAACATAACGATCAACTACGTGGTCTTTATAGGAAGCCAGATATAATAAGTCTCGTAGACTGCACTGGGCAGGACATGTAGCACATATGGGGAATGAAAGACGTGCATGGAAGCTTCTTGTAGGAAAACCAGAAGGAAAACGCCCAATTGGTAGACCAAGAATGAGGTGGGAGAATAACATTAAGTACGATTTGAGGGAAGTAGATCATACAGGGAATGATTGGAAAGCATTAGCTCAGGATAGGGATGTATGGAGAGCTTATGATCGCGCGGCCATGAACCTACGGGTTCGATAGTGCCAGTGAGTAAGTAAGTAATCATAAAATCATTATTAATATACACATTACCATGGATGATTATATTTTCCAAACAGTTTTACGCTTCGTAAAGGCTCGAGTTAAAGTAGAAAATGGAAAAATTATTAATTTATATGGATTGTAAATTACATAACAGATGAAATTTCACTTACCAAGCAGGTCTAGTTATCAATATCAAAATATATAACAAATGAAATGGCAAAGAGACAAGACCAGAAAATAATAAATAAATAAATTGAACGTTCGCTCAGGAGATCGTTTGCCGGGTCCATATAGGCTATATATATATATATATATATATATATATAGGTAATGATCATTTTCTTTGTATACTAGATAGGATTAATGAAGATCTCTAAAAAAAATTCAAACATATTTTCATGAGAGGAACCTTGATAGTCTCATTCGTTCGGAATTAGTTAACAACTGGATTACAAAGATAATAGTTGGGATGCAATCTAAGAAATTAAAACGTCTATAAAGTAATAAGTTGTAAAAGTAACATTTAAGAATCATTAATTGTGAAGAGAATTCTTTAAATTTTATTGTCGAACGGATTTTACTTCTAGAAATACATAATTACTCCCAGAATATGAACGTTATATCTATAAATAATTGGAGATTCCACGTAAAAATTATAATGAAGCAAATCCTTTAGGCTACAGTTAATGAGAAGTGATTAATAAAATTAAATTACATGCAGTGTTTTTACATTACTTTTTTAACTGTTGTCGCTGTTCTGAGAATATTGAATTTAATTCTGCTCGCAAATTAGATCGTACCTTTAGAGTAGACATATTTAGATCTGTACAATTTTACTTAAATATAGAATTAAATATGAGTGGTAAAAGTTTATGCTGATGATGTAGTATTGTTGGCCGATAGCGAGGACATAATAAAGGACAACATGCACACACTATTGAGTAACACTAAGATTTTAGGACTAGAAGTAAATATCAATAAAAGTAAATATCAATAAAACTAAATATATGGTCACACGTAGAAATTCATTAAATAATGAATATGGACAGCTAATGACAAATGAGGGAAATTTTGAGGAAGTGGCTGAATTCAAATAACTAGGAACAATAATCACAAATAGGAATGAGATGCACAAAGAAATTATATAGGCTGAATTCTGGAAATGCGTGCTATTATACATTGCAGAGACTCTTGATGTCCCAACTCCTTTCAAAAACGTTAAACTGAAAATATATAAAACTATTATTCTACCATTCAAATTTGTATTTATTCATAGTGTTCCTAATAAACTTGAAGGAAATTTAATAAAACCTGGCAAAGACAAAATAGATAGTAGTAAATTGACAGATGTACACAAAATCCAATGTGGTGATTGTAGGCCAAACAAAAATATTCATAAGAACAAGAATCGACGAACATAAAAAGAATATCAGTACACCAGGTGCAGAACTTTCAGTAATCAGTGAACACATAATTAATCAAAATCATAAAATGAAATGAAATGACATAAAATTTTACACAAAGAAAATAATTATCAAAAAAGATTAATAGCAGAAATGGCGTATATAAAAAAGAACAAAATAAAGCATTAAATAAACAAAAAGATTTAAATGGATGGCGTGGAACATATGATTCCTTGCTAAAATATTTTAATTATAAAATTGACATTTTAAATGTACACATTTAAAATTGTATACATATATTCATATAAAAAACAAATTAATTGTCTTGGCGATGGTAACTATGTACAATAAATTTATAAACAACCATGTCTTGAAAATAATCTCACAACAGGAGATTGAAACGACGACACAATAAATTTATGTTTTGACTGAGATAACGTTATTTTTTTTTTTGTAATTATAATTCTACCAGTTATATGTGTGCGAAACATGGACTCTTACTTTAAGGGAGGAAAGGAGGTTACAAGTATTTGAGAATAAAGTACTTAGGAACATTTTTGGACCAAAGAGAGATGAACAGACAGCTGAATGGAGAAGACTACATAATAATAATAATGAACTACATGGTCTTTATAGGAAGCCAGATATAATAAGAACAGTTAAGTCTCACTGCGATGGGCAGGACATGTTGCACGTATGGGGAATGAAAGACTTGCATGGAAGCTTCTTGTAGGAAAGCCAGAGGGAAAACGCCCAGTTGGTAGACCAAGAATGAGGTGGGAGAACAACATTAACTATTATTTGAGGGAAGTAGATTATACAGGGAATGATTGGAAAGCATTAGCTCAGGATAGGGATGTATGGAGAGCTTATGTCCGCGCGGCCATGGACCTACGGCTTTGATAGTGCCAGTGAGTAAGTAAGTAAGTAAGAAGTATTTGTATTAACATTTATTGACAATTATTGTATTCCATTACCACAGTTTAACTTTTCACTTTATATGTACTTTTACGTTTCACACGTAATTTTTAAACCATTGTCCACATACTTTTTTGATCGCACAAGGACAATGGAGGACCTCCCCTCATTAGTGATCGGCTCAATATCAGGCCCTTCTCCGAGACAACATTATGACGAAACACATTATTCACAACACATTCATACTTACTTAATACAGACTTTCCACTTTACAGCATTTTGCCCTTGATTCCTGCTTTGCTGAGATACCTATCTTGCCATTGTCCATCTTCCATACCCCTCTTCATCATGGCATCATATATTCCCTCATACCATGTTCTTCTACTTCTCCCCCTCTACCTTCTGCCTGGTACCATCCAATCCAATACCTGTTTAGGTCACTGATCTTCCGACATCCGTTGTACATGTCCATACCACTGTAAAGCTCTCTTTGTTATCCTTTCGTTAACAGTTTCTTGTGCATCCATTTCTTGTCTGTTATATGTATTTCGAATATGTTGTAGCCTGGATATTCTCATACTTCTCCGTAATCCATAAATTTCTGTCGCCAAATTCTTTTCTGCATCCTTTCATTTATTGTCCAGCTTTCTGATCCATATGTAAGTATACTTTCTATTATTGTCTGTTTAATCTCTTTTTTGTTTTTCTGGTCAAATTTCTATTCCATAAAAGACCATTCAGGGATCTAATCGCCTTCCTTGTACAATTTACTCTGTTAATAATATATTTTTCACAAGTACCAGATTTATCTATTATAGATCCAAGATATTTAAATTCTTCAACACGTTTAATTATCATATTATTTATTTGTAGGTCTTCTGAATTTCCTCCGATTACCATATATTTTGTTTTAATATAATTTATCTTCAGTCCACCTACCTCAAATTAATCTACCAACTTTCTAATCATATATTCTATATCTTCTTTATCTTGTCCTATTATAATCTGGTCATCAGCGAATAATACATTGTGCAGTAAATGGCCATTAATGTTGATTCCCATTCCCCTACATGACTTATTCCATTTCATTAATACATCTTCTAAATATATCTTGAACGATGTAGATGACATCCCGCATCCTTGTCTTAATCCTTTTGTTATATCAAATTCTGAGGATACTCTATTTCCAACCTTAATACTTGCTTTACAATCATACATTATTCTTATAAAATGTACAAGAGATTTATGATGGGTACAGAGTCATATGCCTTTTCCAGGTCTATAAATGCCATATGAACTTATTTTCCTTTAGCCAACATCTTTTCTGTAATCTGCCTAATCACAAATATATTATCAAGGCACGATTTACCTGCTGTGATTTTGTTCTTCTGATATTTTACTTTGTATTAGTTCCTCCAATCTAATTTTAATAATTATACTTAACATTCTACTAATTGCTGCCATAACACTGATCCCTCTATAGTTTGCTGGATCTCTTTTATTCCCTTTATTTTTTTTATATTGCATTAATATACGATAACTTCCACTCATCCGGAATAGGATCTCCTTCTATCACTTGGTTAAAAAGTCTAGTTAAAATTCCTATAATTCCTGAACCATCATATTTAATTGGTTCTATGGTTATTCCTCCTGGACCTGCCGCTTTTCCATTTTTTGCTATTCTCAACACGTTTCTTACCTCCTCTTCTGTTATAGGTTCTATTAAGTCGCCTTTTCGATTATACAGTGTAGCATAGTCTATAAATTCATAGTTAACATGATGATGATGATGATGATGATAATGGACAGATGAAGTTCGAAGACCGTTTGGGGGTTAAAGCGTCCTTATAGTTGTCTTACAGGTGATGAGAAATCCCAAAAAACCATCACCAGGAAATTTGTACCGATTGGAATCGAACACGGGCCCGCTTCTTACGAGGCTGTGACGCTACCTAGAGACCACAGCGTGAACCATAATTTACTGTTCTGAGAATACTTTGATTGTATTATGTCTTACAAGTTATTTTTTATGATATTTGTGTACTCTTTCGTTCTGTTTATACCTCTCTCTTCTTAGGATTTACACCTCCCAAAGACCATACTGTAAAAGTCCTGGTCGCGTCGACCGTAGGCGGGAACATTAAACAATTACACAGAGTGGATGTGTGGTTAGTATTAACTCAGGGACTCTCACGAAGGTATTGGCTTAACATTCTCTACCCTCTGTCAAGGATGAAATTTCTAACACTGTCAGATTTTTTATATGCACAGTTCTTCAGTTCTAATTGCACGAAGTGAAGATGATTTACAAATCTATTACACAAATTTAGAATAATTGCAGCAAAATATAACATGAAAATATCAACAAATAAAACCAAAACAATCCCAATATCCAAGGACCCACGACGTAAATTAGAAATAGAAGGGAAAAGTATAGAACAGGTCATGAAATTCAAATATTTAGGAATATAAATTAATAGCAGTAACAGAATAACAGATTAAATCCTCCATCAAGCAAATAATCCAAACAAAATTCGGGATGTTTAAACAACACTGATTGAAAAAAATAAAAATTTAAGAATAGATACAACAGTAAGAAATTACAAATCTGTCATAAGACCAGTTCCAACATATGGTTGTGAATGCCGAACAGAAACTCAAAAAACAAAACAAATCAAATCAATGAAACAACCGAAATGAAAGTTTTAAGGAAAATCGTAGGAAAATCTCTGAGAGAGAAAATTCGCAGCTGTGTTATTAGAGAAGAATGTGAAATTGAACCTATAAACCTCTGGATAAATGATAGAAGACTAAACTGGAACGATCACATAGATAGATTGGAGAACAGTAGATTAGTGAAGAAAGTACGTGACTGGACACCTCAGCTGAAAAGGCCTTTAGGACGACTACAACTACGATGGAAGGACTTCACCATACTCTGGACCTGTAGTGAATGAACACGCAACAAGCTGCCAGCTTTCATGTGTAGAAGAAGAAGAAGAAGTGCTTCAGCGATCTGTTATATACACCGCATGCTTGATAACATCTATACAAACTCACGAATGATTAAAAATAAACTAGGAAAGCTTATTTATTAGTAGTTCTCTCTTGGTCTAAGAATTGACAGGTCTGATACAAGAGGAAAACTCTTGCAGTGAAACAGTCCCGCATGGTGATTAAACATCTTCCAAGCAGTAGCAGCAGCAAAGTATCTCAGTGTATTAATGTCTCAGTTTGTAAGCTAACTAAACACTGACAGAAGTTTGTCGATCAGCAAAGGAGCCTATCCAAATGTGTTCTAATGTTGAGTGTCATCTTTTCGAACATGAAATGTAAAGGTTCTGCTTTGAGATATGTAATTACATACTCGAGGTACGATGTTGTACGTACATCATGTTTATTTTATGTTTATTTTTTGTCACCATGTGCATTATCTAACACAGCGGAACATTGACCTGCTTCGTTTGTGGATGATTTACAAACTAATGCCGTGTAACCCGCCTACTCTCGTTTCACGTCAGGCTGTGGCGTCGAGGAGTGCAGCTATATCTCTAAGTAAGCTGGACAAGTGCTTCATTTGCTATTTGTTCTAGACTATACGTGGTTAGTATCTACATCGGTGCGACGCAGCAACAGTGCTGCTATGGCCGGAGGTAAACTTGCGCTGTGCTATATAACACTGTACTACACAGTAAATACAGCATTATTGTCATTTAATTAACGCCCAACTGTAATCACATTTTCTTCCTTCTGTTAGATCCTTGGTCAGACATGGCATGTTTATTTTTAACGGTGTCATTCAGGCAGCAAAATAATCAGTTGTTATTAGACATGGTAATATGGTTTAGGTGTGTTCGATCTTCAATTTCAACATTATGAAGTAAATACAAGAAAGGCTGACCAGGCACTGTTTGTGCTCGCGCGTCTGGGTGACATAACAACCGTCATTAAAATATGTAGTTAGTTGTGACTAGGCATGGCTAACCAAACATTTGTGACAAAAAACGGTAATGGTTCCAATTTAAAGAAATAAACGTTAACCGTCGTACCTTGAAAATTATTTGATTTAATATATATACATGTGTATGTGTGTGTGTGTGTGTGTGTGCGCGCGCGTGTGCATGTCAGATGTTCCCATCAGTGTTATTTAGGTCGTAACTTTTTTATATCAGAAATATTTAACACACTAACGGATGTGAAATTTTTACGTGGGTCACTCTGTATAAGATGTCTAGTAGAACACTACTAACCTTTTGTTGTTTTCTTTTTACCGATAGTGTCATTAGCAACTTCATTACTTGGTTCAGATTTTTTTGTGCAGTCCTTAAAACAATACCCTAATAAGTACTTCACTGTTTGTGACACATCCTTGTTCACACAAAACCCTACGGTCGGAGAGGTTGACAATTAAGACACGTTCTATTCATTGAGAGTACAGTTGCATGCCGGATATGAGCTTGGAACCTTGTTAAGCAACCCTATCCCTAAAGCTTCACACATTTCAGTTCTGGAGTATTTGAGAAATAGTAATGTTTTAATGCCTAGTCTTCAATTGCCTGCTATCGGGCTAAATGGCTGTGTCTGGTTTTATTAACACTCAACGTTTCGTCTACTACTGCGGTAGACATCCTCAGGAGATTCTGCGTGCTCTATGACCTGCTAACTCTTCAACTGTCGGCTGCAGATTGTCTGTACGTTGACTGACTGGAGTACTTCAGGGAACCCATGCCAAAGGCTCAAACACAGGGACACGTTCCTAGGAACATGGATTGTTAAGCCTTTATACTATAGCGGGGCACTAGAGATATTAATTCGGGAATTAGATAAATCGCCCCTGGATATAGTCGCTTTACAGGAAGTTAGGTGGCCAGGAGAAGGTACTCAGGAATCAGGAAGCTTTGATTATACTACGGGGGTGAAGAAAGACCCGAATTTGGAAAGGCTTTTTTAGTCAGCAGGAGGATCCTGTCCGCTATCCGAGATATTCAGTTTGTCAGTGACAGGATGTCATATATAATTCTAACGGGTAAACGACATGATTTTATAACCGTAAATGTACATGTACCTACAGAAGATAAAGATGACAAGATCAAGGGTGAGTTCTATGAAGAATTAGAATGTTTATTTGATAGCCTTTCACGATATAATATGAAAATTGTCTTAGGAGATTTTAATGCAAAAGTGGGGCGGGAAGATATATTCAACCAACAATAGACAAATTCAGTCTTCATGAAGATAGTAACGTCAATGGGGATCGATTAGTCACCACATCAAAGAATCTCATTGTTAAGAGCACGACATTTCAGCATAAGGATATTCATAAATACACCTGGACGCCCCCAGATGGAGAAACTCGGAACCAGATAGATCATGTATTAGTGGATAAACGCTGGCACAGTAGCATCATTGATGTTAGATCAGTTAGAGGGACAGACTGCAATTCAGATCATCATCTGGTCAGAGTGAAAATCAGACAACGGCTATCGCTTATGAGAGGAACAAATGCTAAAGATGATTCTGAAAAATTTGAATTAAAAAACTTGAAAAATGATGAAATGCAGCAAGAATACCAAATCAAAATTACTAATAGATTTTAAGTACTGGAATCTTCTGATGACAATGTGGCAAACGAAGAAGAAACTGATATAAATAAAGAATGGGAGGCTATAAGATATACTATTGAATTGTCAGCATCAGAAATCATTGGTTATTTAAAAAAGCGGCAAAACAAGAAATGGTTTGATGAGGAATGTGCCGACATTGTAAAGAAAAGAAAGCTAGCAAAAATGAAATGGTTGCACAAGCCAAATGAGGTAAATTTAAAGCAATTGGGTAGTATTAGATGGGAAACAACCAGACTACTAAAGAGTAAAATGAGGGAATATCTGGGAGAGAAGATTAATGATCTTGAAATTAATGCAAAAAATAGGAACATTAGAGAATTATATCAGGGAATTAGTATAGAGAAGAAAGGGTTTCAGGCTAGAACAAACATAATTCGGAATGAAAATGGGGATATGATTGCAGATTCCAGGAGTATATTAAATAGATGGAAAAGTTACTTTAATCAGCTATGAAATGTACATACAGAACAGGACATTGAGGAGGATAATTTACAGACAGCAGAAATGCTAGTCGCAGAACCATGTGCATTAGAGATTGAAATGGCGAAAGAAAAATTGAAGATATACAAAGCATCAGGTTCAGATGAGATCCCAGCAGAACTGATAAAGTCAGGGGGAGAATTGATGAACAAGTTACGCCGGTTGCTTAGTATGATTTGGGGAAAAGAAGCTCTTCCAGTTGAACGGAAAGAATCGGTTATCATACCAATTTATAAGAAAGGAGATACATCTGATTTCAACTACTATAGGGGCATGTCATTACTTTCAACTTCGAACAAAATTGCAACAAATATATTAGTAAGCAGACTTATTCCCTATATTGATGACATCCTAAGGGATCATCAATGTGGATTTAGAAGAGACAGGTCTACTACAGATCAGATTTTTATTATAAGACAGATTTTAGAAAATAAATGGGAATATAATGTTACTATACATCAACTATATGTAGACTTCCAAAAAGCATATGATTCAATTAAGAGGGAGAAGTTATATAGTACCTGCTAGAATTCGGAATTCCTAAAAAGTTAGTAGACTTATACGAATGTGTCTAAATGGCTCAAAGAGTAGGGTGCGTGTAGGCAAACAGTTTTCGGACACTTTTGAAATCCAGAATGGGTTGAAGCAAGGAGACGCACTATCTCCTCTACTATTTAATTTTGTACTAGAGTGCTATCAAATCTTTAGAGGATGAGGAAGGACTACACCTCAATGGTATTAATAAGCTGTTAGATTATGCTGATGATATAGTACTATTGGCCGATAGCAAGGATATACTAAAGGACAACACGCACACACTATTGAGTAACACTAAGAAATTAGGACTGGAAGTAAATACCAATAAAACTAAATATATGGTCACACGTAAAAATACATTATATAATGGAAATGAACGGTTATTGACAGGTGAGGGAGATTTTGAGGAGGTGGCTGAATTCAAATACCTGAGAACAATAATCACAATTAGGAATGAGATGCACAAAGAAATTAAACATAGGCTATATTCTGGGAATGCGTGCCAATAGTGCATTGCAGAGACTTTTGATGTCCGAAGCCCTTTAAAAAAGTGTTAAACTGAAAATATATAAAACTATTATATGCATGCGAAACATGAACTCTTACTTTAAGGAAGGAAATGGAATTACGAGTTTTTGAGACTAAAGTTCTTAGGAACATTTTTGGACAAAAGAGAGATGAACAGACAGGTGAATGGAGAAGACTACATAACAATGTACTACATGGTCTTTATAGGAAGCCAGATATAATAAGAACAGTTAAGTCTCGTAGACTGCGATGGGTAGGACATGTTGCACGTATGTTGTAAGAAAGCCAGAGGGAAAACGCCCATTTGGTAGACCAAGAATGAGATGAGAGAACAAGATTAACTATGATTTGAGGGATGTAGATTATACAGGGAATGATTGGAAAGCATTAGCTCAGGATAGTGATGTATGAATTGCTTATATCCGCGCAGGCATGGACCTACGGGTACTATAGTGCCAATGAGTAGGTAAGTAAGTAATCTTTATGGAAAAGACCATTAAAAGGCCTTGGCATAGGGGCGAGGTTAATTTTCGGATGGTAGCTTTTCATTTAACGACGCCAATTAACTATTCAGTCCATTAGTTTTTCAATTCAAATTTGAGTATAGAAGGACCGAAAAAGATTCCATAGAGATATCTTTCCTCACGTTTGAGTTTCTTACATGCCACGGAACCCACGGCTTTACATCTCTTCCGAAGGAAACCATATTCAAGATTTTTACGGCTTAAAAATCCACATAGATCTCGATCGGGTTTGAACCAAGGATTCTACGAACGTAAGGAGTATGATAACTAGTTTTTAATTCGGTATAATTATATATTTTAGAATTATTAGAATTGGCCTACATATAATTTTAATGTCCTCCTTTTAATTTTAGGGTTATATTTTATCATCATCATCATCATCAACAATCACGGATTAAGCCCATGTGGTTTCTTGCGGTCTCATAGATTCTCATTAAAATGTTGAACCCATCTCTTTTTCGGTCTACCAACATTCCTATCTCCTTTTGGTTTGTAATTAAGTATACTTTTTGGTTTATATTTTTTTATGTAACCAAAGATTATTTTTCATTCTTATTTCCTTGCTTAGACTTAAAGGAGTACCAGTACATCTTTTGGACGCTCTTTGTAATTAAAAGCAACTTTAGTTTAGTGTACAAACTCTAGAAGCACAATATCTAAAGAGAAGGCGATAGACGAACAGATGATAAAAATGTAGCATTATCGAACTGGAGTTCTATACGATGAAAAGCAGAATTGAGATTTCGAATTTATGATTCCATTAGCTGCACGCGCTGCTCTCTGAATATCTTAAATCGCAAATACCATAGTCGATTTCTTGAACGTATTTATTTAGCTGACAGAAGATGGGGATAGTGTGCGATGTGCATAAATTATTCACACGACCCAATTTCAAGCAAGTAAATTTCACTTGGAAATACTTAGGAATGATTTGATTTCATTATACAATATTGAATAAGTTTTTAGAATTTTCGCTCAGTTAAACGACTGAGAGAAATAAATTATCAACCAACGGTAATGAGAGAAATATATTAAAGGAGTGGCCTAAATAATAAAGGAACAGAGAAAAGAGAACAAAAATAGAGAGTAGGTAGTAATAATTACTAGCAAGTAACACTGGTCAACATGATTTTTGCCTCACGAGTACCAATAGTTGTACTTAATGCAATTTTTTATCGTGTTTTCAAATATATATTCGGAATTTCTCCATCACCCACAGTTTTTTATTTCAATTTCAATTAATGGATTTAAATAATTATTTTTTAATAAACTTTTTTTCGTCTATTTGTCAATTGTAAAATAAAACCAAATGAGCTAACTCAAATAGTACCGTTGCTAGTGTTGTGCAGGTTCAGACATGTACAGAGATGCACAAACATGTATAGACATGCACAAACATGATCTAGGGTAGCATGCATTCATTAGAACGATGTTAGTTGTGAGATAGCAGTGAACCAGTGAACACGTAATTGTATATTACATATTTACAAATGTATTTCTTTTAATTTTTTGTTAGTTACAAAATGCCTAGAGTTTGTTTAAATCATCCTAACAACTTATGTGGTGAAGTGACGCTCAAGTCCCAAAAGCGAAACCTTTCTCCATTATTAAAAAAAAAAGTGTTATGAACTTTATTTTGGGTGTAAAGTGGGGGACCAAACAAGGACCTGGGCCCCACATATCTGTTGTTTACTAGGCTTCACACTGCATGGAAGAATGGCACAAGCCATATGTCATTTGCTATCCCTATGCTTTGGAGGGAACCCAAAGATCACTCGTCTCACTGTTATTTCTGCTTAACAAACATTAAAGGGATTACGTCAAAATCAAAACATACAGTCGTGTACCCTGACTTGCAATCTGCAATGAGACCAGTTCCACACTGTGAAGAATTGAGCGTACCAAAGCCTCCAGAACATGTGACATTAGATGAAGAGAGCTCAGATTCTGATGGAAGTGTAGGAAGAAGAAAAGACAGATTTTGGCGATACAACTTTTGAACAAACTTGTAAAAGCTTGCCATGAACATGGGAGTGGTGAAGCTATCTGCTTTCAATGAACACAGGATTGAACAAAAGTCACACTTGTAACAATGGACAATTTTAGCGTTTTTAATTTTAACTAGAATTAGTAGAAAATAATGTACACATATACGATTAACCGTTTACAATTCAGCAGTGAGTTTTAATCGGATTGAAATTTTAGGATACTGTTATTGGGAATAAAATTTAACTGATTTGCTCTGCTTGTCACTCAGGAATCACATTTCATGATAAACAACAAGAGACCGTATCCAACAACACATTTCTATTATTATCACAACTATTACCACTGGTAGTAGTAGTAGTAGTAGTAGTAGTAGTGGTATGTGACGATGGCTGGCATCGTCCAGTGTGTCGGGAGCTGGAACTAGTCACGGCTCCTTGGCACAAAATACCTTTATGGCTATCGTTATGGGGTTGTAATATTAAAATCTAGCCTATTTGGCGACTAGTTGCATTCTACCTGACAAATTAATTAATAGGAGGGAAATTTGGACGTCTCCATCCCTGAACAGGGCATCGTAAACTGTATTTCCAAAGAGCGGAGATTCGAGTCGACAGTAAAGAATTGGGTCGCTGTTCGAAAGTGAGGGCACCTTACACATTTCAAATGTGGGTTATGTATAGTAAATATTCGAAGGCTCGTATATTTGCTTTTTTCTGTATTCATCTCCTCTGGTTGATCGCTATATGTTCAATTTTCATAACTCGATCGAGAATGTAATAAAAAATTAAGACAATTCTTCTTCTTTATTTCTAGGATTTTCATCCTGTTCGTTTCCCAAATCACTCCTCGAAGGAAGACGTATTGGATGTGCATCCATTGCATCTCTTGACGGGTCTTCCCGTCCATCGGTCTATCGTCTTTAGCTCTTTTTGCAAATCTATTGCCATCCATTCTTTCTATATGACTTTTTCCATATTTTCGTCTGTATATAATATATTTGGTTATGTCTTGAATATGACATTTGTCTCCAATTTCTGTATGTGTATCCTATCAAATAATGTTTTCCCCTGAATAGTTTTTAAAATCTTAATTTCACATGTGCTTATCATTTGTTTAGTTTTTGTTGTTATCAGTCCTAGTTTATTTCCCGTATACGATAACTGGTCGAACTCTCGTTTTGTATATGCGGATTTTTCTTTCTAGTGACATATGTTTGTTGCGCCAAATTAAATCTTTCTTATATCCTGATATTTGTGCTGCTTTATCAGCTTGTTTCTTTACTTATTTTATTACATTTGTAGTGTTTGTTATTAATATACCTACATAATTAAATTATGATACTTATATATTAAATTTGGGAATTTTTAACATTATGAGGTTCAATTAATAATAATTAAATGAATCGTGATTTCTTCTTACCTCATACTTCTATGTGTCGCCGATACTGCAGTGCTGTGTTTAAAAAAACATAGAAGTATGAGGTAAGAAGAAATCACGATTCATTTAATTCTTATTATGATACTTATTTTACAATTTTTCTTTCCACTTCTAATTTGCATCTTACTGGTTCTTTTGATATTGTTAGGCATTTAGTCTTATTGGTATTAATTTCCATATTGCATTTCCTGCATTTATATTAAATTGATCTTTGTAAACTATCTTCAGATTCTGAAAGGAGAACAACATCATCTGCGTAACATATCATGTGAAATTTAGTGTTTCCATTTTGTATCTCAAATATGATACTATGTTTTCAATAATTTTATCCATTATAATATTGAATAAAAATGGACTTAAATAGTCAATTAAAATAGCAAATTCTTAAATTGACTCATAATCTTATGAATATGAGATGGTACTTTGAGAGCTAGCAACACCATATTATGAAGTCTAAAATTCATTACTTGTTATTTTTATCGCTTGCGGTAAATTAATTTATGTTGTGAGCAACGGATTCAATACAAGAACTAAACGCAATACTACGTTATATGTAAATAAAGTAAACTAGTGTGATATAAACTTTTATAATATGTATATATTTCGTCCCAACTTCTCTCAAAAAGTATTGAACTGAAAATATACAAATCTCTTATTTTTCCGGCTAAATAGTATGGATTTGAAAAATGGACTCTTAATTTAAGGGAGGAGAAAATATTACGATTATTTGGGAATAAAGTTTTTAGGAAAAGTTTTGGACCAAAGAGAGATGACCAGAGAGGTGAATTATATAAGTGTCTAGATGCCCTTTATAGGAAACCAGATATAATAAGAACAGTTTAATCTCGTAGACTGCGATGTGCAGGACATGAGGCACGAATGGGGAGTGAAAGGGGGGGGAGCATGAAAACTGCTTGTAGGAAATACCAGAGGGAAAACATGCAGTTGACAGACTAAGAATGAAGTGGGAGAATAACATTAACCATGGTATGAGGGAAGTAAATTATGCAGTATATGATTGGAACACATTATCTCTGCTTCAATGCTGAATTTTGGAAGATTAAATTTTATTTATTATTTAGACTGCATAAAGAATAGCTTGGGGCATTTAATAAGAATGGATGAGCAGAAATTGGTTAAGAAACTCTATAAATGGAAACCAATAGGAGGCAGAGCAGTTGGAAGACCGAAGATAAGATGGGAGGATGACATAATGAACGATCTAAACAAAATGAAAGTGACTAACTTGAATATGGCTAGAGACAGATTGCCGTGGAGGAGGATTGTTGACAAGGCCAAAACTTTTACCTTTCAAGTTGTCACTCCTTCTCATGATGATGATGGCAATGAAATAATAGCTTATAAATAGAATTAATTAGTTTTGGATAGGAATGTATGGAGAGCTTATGTTCATGCGGCCATTAATCACGGGTTCCATTGTGCCAGTGAGATAGTTAGTTACCCTTTAACCCTTAAATTGGCAAAACACTCATTTCTGCTGTTAAATATTTGAATGTGGCGGACCGCAGTGAAAACGGAATCTTGTATAACTGTTATAATTAGGTATATTGTATAATTAGGCACACATTTAAGTGGTTTATTTTTTTTTTAATACACAAGTGATCTTCTTGGTGATATAATATTAAAATATATATGTAGTCAATATGCCCATTTCACCAATTAATGTTTTAAAATGGTCAACAAGTTTCTACAGCCAAGCTGTCATTCTCAAGACCAGATATTGACTGAAGACAGAATTGATAATAAGTAAAGAAACAAATTCAGTTAAAAACAAACTACGTCACATGACGCAATCATTCATAAGTGAACAATAAAACATACTAAAACTAATCCTCTTTTGTTTCAATTAGAGAAAAGAGGGCGCTGTACGGAATAGGGCCCTTGTCTTTATTCATTATTTTATCCTTATTTTTATAAATTTCCAAACTTTCAAGGACGTTAAGGAATTTGGTTTATTTTTGTTCGTTTTCTTCTGATTTATTTAAAATATTAAATTAATTAAACCAACTGATGTATTTAAAAGGATACATTACGAATTTAAGGGTTAAGGAACAACACTGTACTGATTTGAATATAAACATATTTTGATTTAGACTTGCAGAAACAAAACTAAAATAATATAAAAACAATGGAAAATGCACTTATTTACGTTAAAGAACTGCGCTAAACTGAGGGAGTTCATCGTGCTTTTGTCAGAGTTCATGAGATGTAACTGCTGTCGCAGTGTAAGATCATAGAAATAAAAATATGTTAAAGTAAGGCAAGAAAGAATGAAATGAGAAAATAATGAGCTTGCAGGTTAAGAATATCAGGACAAAATTACTTTAATAGGAAAAGTTTACTAAAAGGACAATCTAGCGATTTTCAAAGTAAATATCAGTGACGGTGAAATTTGTAGCCGATAAACAGTGTTTCTACTCACAATGCATGCTGTTATTATTATTATTTTTCGTTTGAGACTTTGTGGAGGAATCGTTTCTTGTCTCCATCGACCCACGCTGTTTATCTCAGTCCACGAACATACAAAGATAATTTGCACGAATGCACTCAGAACTTCAAGATCAAAACAGAGTAATTAATTATTTGTTACAATAGAAAGTTATTCCGCAGACAGGTAGTATTTTGCTTAGTTTAATCTCTCCCTTTGTTTATATTCCCCAGGCCTCCCCGGCCTTGTAGAGATATGATTTGCAAGGAGAGGATTTTTATCACTGCCGCTCAGAAAAATTGAACGGACTCTTGGTCGTTAAAATACTCAAGTTTTAGCGCTCGGTTCACAAGAGTACGAATTGTATGGCAAGTCTCCGTAATGTTCTTTAGTGAAATACATGCACTTACTGATATTACAATAGCATCACTTTTAGCTCAGTTGTAGAATTCTTGTTTCGTATACACGAGATATAGGGTTAGATCCGCGGTGGAATGTTTTATTATTATTTATTTTTGTTTTTCCTATTTGCATTTTTTCTTTACAAAGACAACACACTTTTAATTATGTGGAACTGTTTATTGCCCTACACCTGAGGGCGGACTTGGCCAGTTTAAAATAGAATTCATATTTGGACGTAGTACACAAAACAGTGACGAAAAAGTAAGTAATATAAATAAATAAAATAAATAAATACTGTGGAACACATATGGCCTGCATCTATAACATCAGGCATTCGCCTTAGCATAGAGTCGACGATATTCTGGAAAAATGTTTAATCCACGTCTTCCCAAGCATCAACAACTCTGTTCCACAAATCGTCCTATTTACCGTCCTGGGCACTTGTAGCGTAAAGTTGCCTTCATTCTGGCCCACACAAGTTCATATCAGGTGACATTTGAGGGTGATCCAAGAAATGGAAATCGTGCCTTCCCTCAAACAATCTTTTAATCCGAAGAGCATGGCGAATCTTTTTTTTTTTAAATTTAATTTAAGAGCCCCACTACCATCCCCCTGGGTTTCCTCGGGCTTATGGTGAATCTTTTTTATTTAATTTAATTTAAGAGCCCCACTACCATCCCCCTGGGTTTCCTCGGGCTTAATGCCCATATCCCCAGGTCTGCTCTTGTCCCTCTCTATTATCCAGTGCTTTATTTTATTATTTTATTTCTGATACAATGTTCGGCCATGTGAACTTAATCTAATTGTCTATACATTTATATTTACATAATTAATACTTACTGTAATTTTAATACAATACTTCTACGATGTACTTCTTCTTCTTCGCGGTTTAGGCTTATTTACTAGCCTGTTCCGGCTCCAAATTGCTGCTCTTTCCATCTTTTCCTTGGTCTTCCCAAACTTCTCCCTCGTGGCGAATAGTTGTATGCAATGTATATATACATGATGATATATCTAATCCTAATATCTACTTAATCTATTTTACTCTTAGACCTGTATCCAACAACCAAGCTTTACGTAAAGAGTGACTATTTCCCCCTCTCTATGACGCAGAGAGTATTCTTAAAACCATATCCGTCTCTTTCAGTAAACCTTCTCCCCTCTCTTCTCTCTTTTGAAGTGTCAAAACGAAAGGCTGCCGTATTCCTGCCTTTCACCGTCTTTCCCGTGGTTCTGCTCTTCTCACATTCAGTAAAAATGGCGGAATTTCACAAAGTGAATGATTTTTTTTTGGTTTGGAGGCACAGGAATTAATCGGATATATGGAAATTGAGGAAAATCAACGGGATCAAGCGAATCGTAGTCGCCACCGCCGTCGTCTGTGCCTTCAGGATATTCCCCGATATCTCCGGGAAAATGAAAATCCTGCGGAGAAGTATGATAATACGCAATTTTATGTCTTTCTAAACATGTTATTGTGTTTACATTAGAATTAATCGGACAGATGATCGCCGTGGATTACCTGTGCCTCCAGTAATCCAATATCTGATGGCGAGTATCTTTTATCGAACAGGTAAGTTATATAAGCTGTATGATTCATTATATTCCAACCTCTATTATTTTCATTGTGGGAATTTTCTTAAAATATGGTGCTGTTTATTACAAACGTTTATGGAAATAATATATAAACCGACTATAAATAATTCAAGTAGATAAATATAAGTATCAGTCTCGCGTATAATAGTTTTTTTTGTATATTACACGTAAAAAGTGAAATGTTTATGAACTCCACATAACGAACAAAATTTGATAATTAGTAATTCAATAGTATATGATATATATATATATATATAAGTATATATAAGGAAAATGTAAATACTGGAACATCTTCTTTCAAAGTACTGTAGTATAAATTAATAAAACAATATTTCTATTAATTACACCATTCCTGCTTTTTAATACTAAGACTATTATTATTCAATTACAAGATGTTAACTCCATTTTGTGTGTTTCCGATGAGATAAGGTAGTGTACATAAAATTAGTTTATTATTTATTGAATAATATGCATGTAATTTATTTTATTAGGTTAGGAAGAGTGAAATTGGTGTATGCCAATTTCTCATAAACTGTTTGGGAATTTATTGAGAAGGTTGGTCATTTCGATTTCACATATATATCCTACCACCTGGTGGAGGTTACATTAAACATTCGTGAATGTGCAGTGCGAATCTGTAGAACCTATTTATTGAGTAGATGAGAGTCGGATACTAAAGTTTTCCCGTAATTAGCATCACTATTTACATCACGCACATAAAATATTATCTGACAACGCTTCATTTAATTGTATGCTAAACTCCTAAATACAGGGACAAATACTTAATCCAGATGTGACCAGACAAATATTTAATTTATTATGGCATAAATATTGTGTCATACCAATTGTAAATTTATTCAGTTTGTTTATTACACAGGAAGTATGCAGCTTGTAGTGGCAGACCACCGTGGCATTAGCCAAAGTACTGTGTCACGTGTCATCATGTCATCAGAAAAGTATCTACCTATATTGCAGAATTCAAACCGCAATTTATAACATTCCCTAATGGAGATCAGGTTCGTCGTAATGACGGCAAAGGGATTATACTAGGGTTAAATAATCTATTTAAAAATATGGATTTTTATAGTAGAATATCCTGGTTTTAAAATCATATTATAGTAAGTTTTGGCTTTTGTTTTACCAGGATATTTACAAGTTTGTCAAGATGCTATAATGAAAATCTATGGAAAACACATATTTTAAATTCAGAAAACAATTTCGATCAACAAGTAGGCAATAATACTCTTAGATATGAAAGTACCAGAACAAAATGAATTTCAGAGAAAGTTGGGTTTTCACACTATTTTGGAAATAGGAAAGTACCAGAAACAAATGAAGCTCAGTCTAGTGCAGGGCCGTCCAAACTTTTTAATGGGCAGGGCCAATAACTGATTGTGCAATTGATCGCGGGCTGGAACATAAGTAAAACATTTGTAACACCATGCTGCAATTAAAATTGTAAAAAAATTGGCCCAAAAGTGAATATATTTATCTAATGAGAAGAGTGGAGCTGGCTTCTTAAAGGTAACAAACGATCGATGTCGGGTGTCCGCTGGGTAGTACTGATAAATAAGATGTCTTGGAGATGTTCGTCACTCAAGCTCGACTTTAATCGTGATTTTTGAATTTTCATTTTAGAAAATGTTTGTTCACACAAGTATGTCGAGGAAAACATGCAGATTAAACCTCGGGCGTGTTCCTTTAACCCTAAATATTTTTCAGGTAGTAGCTTGTAGAACTTAATGAGATCTGTAAGTTCAAAAACTCCTTTCATTGCACCATCATACTGCAAATATATTAGTTCAAATTGCAACATTGCTGGAGCTTTGTCAACATCGAAGGAAAATGGAGACGAAAACAAAGAAATGTCTGGTTTCAATTAATTGAAATCAACAAATCTATTAGAAAACTCTTCTTCAATTCTTTCAACAACTTCCACAAAAGAATCACTTCTGAAAAACAATTCAGGATTTTCATTTTGCAGAGCAATTACACTTGGAAAATGTACCCAGTTTTTCACAGACACGTGCCTTTTCAATAGCTTCAGTTTCAATTTGAAATCTGTTATTACACTGTAAACTTGGTTGATTAATTTGTCGTTACCTTGTAAAATTATGTTCAAGTCATTCAAATGTTTTGTCATGTCGACAAGAAATGCTAGTCTGGACAGCCAATCGTGATCTCTTAACATATCACATTCATACTTTTTTCCTTAAGAAATTGAAGGATTTCATTTTTCAGTCATTTTTCAGAGCAAAAAATCTTGCAAATGTTTGACCACGGCTCCCACCTTATTTCAGCGCGATAGATTATATCACCGTATTCATTGTTCATACAATCTAGGAATGTTTTGAAAGTGTGGTGATTCAAGGCTCTGCTACGAATGAAATTTATTACCTTAGTAACAGTCTGCACAACTCCATCGATATTTGCCGCTTTAGCGCAAAGAACTTCTTGGTGTACAATGCAGAGCAATTTATGCACTGTGCCCCCCAAAACTTCAACTTTTTGCTTTATTAATTCCGCCATTCCTGGTGTTGGCCCGCAACATACATGGCTCACCATCAGTTGTTATACTCCATAATTTCACCCAGTCTAGTTCAATTTTGTCGACAGCTTTCACTACTTCTTAAAAAAAGTCAGTACCTTTCGTCGTACCATGTATACTTCTTACCCCTATAAGTTCTTCCGTAATTTTGAAATCAGTATCTATGCCTCTAACAAATACCAACAATTGAACAGCATCAGTTATATCCGTGCTTTCGTCGCATGCAATGGAGAAATGTTCAAATTGTTTTCCTTTTCTTACTAGTTGATGACGAACACTGGATTCTAATTTTTCTACACGCCTACTTATAGTGTTTCTTGATAGCGACACTGAATTCAATAAATCAATTTTATCGGGACACAACATTTTGGCAACATCAGTCAGACACTCTTTCACAAATTCTCCATCAGAAAACGGTTTTCAGTTCTCAACAATTAGTTTCAAAACTTCATAACCCGCTTTGGCAACATTTCTTTGTCTTACACCACCATCCTGAATTAATAACTGCTGTTGTGCCGTATCTTTAGAAAGGAGCTCGTTCGCTTTCTCAGTGTGCTGATCTCCATCAAATTTATCAAAATGGCTATGCTTTATTTGGTAATGTCTTTTAATGTTATATTCTTTCACAACTGCAATAACATCGTTACAGATAACACATAACACTTTGTTTCCATGCTCCTTCACAAAGTACTTGCTGGTCCAGGATTCGTTAAACTTCCTACACTCGGAATCAACTTTGCGTTTTTTTAAAAGCATTTTCTCACTTCAACACTATTGTTACAACTATTCCGTGCACAGGCTACTACTGTTTGATTGACAATACAACAAGCGAAACTATTATTAATATTCAAAGTTTGGAGTGGGGGAGAAAACGGTAAATAAGGGATTAATCATCTCTACTACTTTGTCAAGAGAAGCTGTGACACCTCAACTCCACATTCCAGAGAGATGAATTTCACACAGGGATGTCCAAACTAGATGTTACATTTTAAAATCGAAATTTAAAATATAAAATTAATTTGTTCATTTCAGTGCTTATGCGGGCCATATGAAAAGTCATGGCCGGATGTGGCCCGGTGGCCATACTAAAAGTTCATGGCGGGCCGGATGTGGCCAGCGGGCCGTAGTTTGAACGGCTATAGTCCAGTGAAAGTTGGATTTTTCACCCTATTTTGGAAATATGAAAGTAAGTAAATTCAGATATATACTAGCAATTTTTAGGCAATTAGGCATTCTGAAGGCAGCTACAGAAGTATTCACTGCAAATATCTTCTCTGGACATGAATACTTGTCTCTGCATATGTGAATAAATATTACTATTTCCAATCACTTTCTGGTGGATATAAATTAAATCAGCATATCAAATTTCTATAACACAATAACTTGAAATAATAAATCAAAATCATAGACTTTAATAGAATAGAAGAATATAAATTCCTACAATAAATAACATATAAAATAATAACATTTAGAGACCATATGTTTAAAATAAGGATTAAGGGTAGATGGCTGATTTAATCTCTTAATCTAAGTTATATTTAGCAAAAGTACAGTTAAGAAACTAAACTTTCTGGGTTCATAGTAAAGATTCTCCTTTTCACATTTAGCGCGCTCAAATATTGCGTTTGCATAGCATCTCAAACCAAGTTATAGCTGATTTGTTAAGGTTAATCTATTAATTACTTATTATATGTTCTATGTTCATACTTTGTGGGATATTGTGTGTTTGAATAAAGTTGTAGAAAGATTAATTTGTTTCAATGTAACTACGTGACAATTTAGAGTTTAGGTATTTTCAGCGTACATAACGGAACATCAGCGGAGTCATCCAGTCGGCTGCTTCCCGTTCGCCATTCAAAACTAAAATTCTCGCATTCCTAAACCAATAGCCTTCCTAAAACCGCTCGAGCTCAGGACAATATGATATAATTGAATAAGTTTCTACCACATCATAAAATAATAGCCTTTTTATGACGCTACCTATATCCTAATAACCTAAGCAAACCAGTTCTCCATTACGAATTTCATAGAATCGCAGTTTCCCTGGTGTAGTTGGATGCATCGATGGCACGCATACAAAAATAAAGGATCCTGAGGAGAATATCCTGAAATCTTCAGAAATAGGTTGGGTGTATTCTCCTACAACTGACAGGTACGTACTAACTAGTTAAGCAAGTATTATGTATGTGTTATTATTTTATTTCACTTCGCTCTTTAATTGTTCAGATCATTAGAGTTGTATTTCAAAATTGGTAATGTTTTTAGAAGTTTAATTTTTTGAATTCAGATTCTTCTACGTGTTGCAAATCTACGACATGAGATCCATGGCTTAAGTTGCCTTGGTCAATGTTGTAACAAAATGGAAGTAAAGCCATCAGTGCACTGTCTTAAATTTATAGCACATAAAAGTAGGTCTCCGAGCAGAATCTGTGAACCGTTCCAGGTGAATACTTGAGTTGCGATGCTTTTTACTTGAATAGTTTCTGCCAAGTAGGAGACTTTGTAGACCGATATCAGTGAGAGACATCTTGTTAACATTTGGAAAATATTATTGTGTTAATATTGGTCTAGGTTACAAGCTTTTACTATCTCATATCATTTATCCCGTAACACGACATAGATTTTGCATAAATGGGAAACAAAATATAACCATATTTTCATTTTTCCATGTTTTTTATTAAATTTACACTTTCCAAACTTTAATTTTTCTTCCTTAAGTAATCTAGCTTTGGAAAGTGTTAATTTAATAAAAACTTCAAAATTCGAAGCTTTACCGTTCAAAAGTAATGTATAAATTCTCAATAAAAGTACTTCTGAGTAGAATATGCCAATTGGCGTGTTGGTGGTGATAGCTATTGGTCTTCGAACGACCGAGAATTGTACAGGGTGAAAATTATTTAAACCGACAAACTCTGGGAGGTTGTAGGGGACACCAAAACAAATATTTTCCCCTAATGCCATTTTTTCCTATGAGGATTATTTAAACCGGTAGAGGAACATTTCTCGAGCGGCAAATTAATTAAATCAACAAACACTTTTGCATTTTTTATTGCCAAGAGGCAACACATTAACACAACGCAATTACTTAAATTACAGTAGAGGTTCAAAAATGCCTCCATTGACATGTAAACAAAGGTTTACACCGGCGGATCATGTTCTGTCTAACATGGGCAAAACCTCCAGGAGTATCGTTAATTGCTCCTGCTGCTGCTGCTATCCGGGCAACCAGATCCTTTTCTGACGCAAGAGGAGTTGTGTAAACAAGGTTGCGCATCTCTCCCCCCAAAAAAATCAAAGGGGTCATATCTGGGGATCGAGCAGGCCATGGTACAGGACCACCTCTGCCAATCAACTTTTATGAAAGTCGTTGGTTCAAGAATCGACGCACACGACGACTGAAATGTGCCGGCGCTCCGTCATGTTTGAACTACATGCGTTGTCTTGTAGGAAGCGGAACGCCTTCCAGCAATTTGGGCAATGCTCTGGCGAGAAAATTGTAATAGTGCCTGCCATTTAATGGCCTAGGTAGGTGATATGTCCCAATTAAACAGTCCCCAACACTACCGGCCCACACATATCAGTGTACTCACTCCAGTTGTATCGCTCCATTAGTAAACAGATACAATTCACTACTACACTGGTGGACAAAACAATTCCAACCATCAACAGCTATTGCAGTCATGACAACTGAAGAGCGTAATACGCCCTCTACCGGTTTAAATAATCCTCATAGGAAAAAATGGCATCAGGGAAAAACATTTGTTTTGGTGTCCCCTACAACCTCCCAGAGTTTGTCGGTTTAAATAATTTTCACCCTGTATAAGTAGAAACAAATGCTGACGTTCTTATAGGTGCTCAGATGGTGTAATTGGTATCGGACTGATGTGCAGAATCAGAGATCCAGGGTTCAGGTCACGGTTCGATCATTATTTTTTCTTTCTTTATTAAGGTAAAAGTAAATTTACTTCCAATAAAACAATTGACGAAACTATCAAGGTTTTAAAGCAATGAGAAAAATAAAGTGCTTGTAATGGATAGTTTTTCCTAGGAACGGCATGGTTCATAGTAAAAATTTTGAATATGTAAAATTATATATATATATATATATATATATATATATATATATATATATATATATAAGCGATAAACTACACTATTCGAAGCTTATGTGTAAAATCATAAATTTGTTTTAGTTAATTACCAGCCGGCTGTGTCTGGGGTATGTCACAAGTCGAAAAGCGTACAAGTTAATCGGTAACTAGAGGTCGAATGAAGTTTCGACTTATCGATCCATGAATCTTTCCTTTGACAAAGAAATGATGTTAGGCGAGACGAGAAACGTGATTGGCTGATTTGGGAAGCGCCAGTACTTTAACAACATCTTTCGAACTAATAACATTTATTTTAAGCTAGTTATATTTTTAAAACAGAAAAAAAACATAAAAATAATTTAAGTGGCACTGATAAATGTGATTTGCCAAGTTACTGAAAATGAATGTAAGTGACAGTCATTTATAATGTACACAAGGTATCATTTTCGTACAGATGTTTCAACGAAAAAAAGACCTTGTATAACGAGTAAGTATACAGTTTACCAGATTTCAGCTTTTGGGAGCCTTGTCTCGTTTACATTTTAAGTGAGTATCAATTGACTACAATTAAATTATGCTTGTATCAGTATGATTTCTAAAATGTTCATTTTTAAATACTCTACTGTTATGGTAGATTAGAAACACATTTACATTAATAAATAAATACCCATACTATTTATAAACTGAACAATTTGGAATAGAAGTTGTTACAAACAAAATACACATTCTCGCCAATTAACTAACTCTATTTCACTATAAAACACTTGGGTACATGGCATTGCGGACGTAAGCTCCGCATACATTACCATCCTGAGCTAATGTTTTTCAATTGGCATGAATTCCTAGAAATAATCCTAGTTCTGAGAATCGAATCGGGGAGGTTTTTATCTACGGAAAATTTCATCCCAAGCAATCCGTATCCGCGTTTCTTGACGATTTTATTTTTACGGTGAAAGATCGTCACTCTTTCGACCAAGGTACTTTTTTTGTCTGCTTATCGTCTTCAACTTGTCCGGTATGGGCAACCCTTTCGGCAGAAAAGTAACCGCCGGCGTAGGAATTTTAGTTAAACAGCTGGGTTAATTCTGTGACCACTGCACGCTACAGATAGACACATTATGTGAACAGCATCGTATTTTACGGGAAATAACTTTGAATACAGCATAACATGGAATAAATAATTGGTACTTTCTCTATTTCTTATTTATTCATGACAAACAATTATATATGAGCCTATCTAATCAGACGTTTATCCTTTTTGCATAATGTGAATAGATAACATTTATTTACGGGCACAATTACATTATGAGAAGAATGTATGTTCCATGCAGACTCACCTGTAAATTTTGCTGTTATTTGCACTACATTCTCAAAGGTTAATGTGGGATATTTTCGGCAAACTGTTTGAAAAAATTCAAAGTAATTTTTTTGTCTCAGCTTTTCAAACATTTCGCTTTCCAATGTTAAAAAAATTGTACAGACTTTTCCATTTTGAAACAATTAAAATCCGAATATATTCTGCATTGCGCATGCATAAGAATAAAACAAGGTGAAGGTAAAGTGATCCCACTACAGGCCCGGAGGCCCTTGGGGTAGTAGGAGGTTAAGGCTCCCACTTTTTCTAGACAATCGGCACTTGATGTCAGCCGGGTTGTCAGCCCTGCGTGACGGCCGCTTTTACCCCAGAACAAACGTCTGGTACTCATTTCCATTAGGAGCTGAGTCGACCCCAGGGCCTTAATGCCGCCAGAAGGTTTGGGTCAGTTTAAAAATCGTGACCACACCTGGGCTCGAACTCTTGACCTTCCGGCTTGTAGCGCAGTGCCTTAACCACTACGCTATGGCGTGCCCCTATAAGATTAAAACAATGCTTATTTAATGTATCAAAATTGTAATTGTAGATTTTAAGATTCTCTCATTTAACTTATATAGATATGTGATAGATAATACATATTTTTATTATTTTTATTTCCTTTATTTCGGGTGTTAGAGAGCGAACTACGTTTTGTTATAAGCTTAAAGATAAAACTATTTGACCTATTAAAATGCAGTCATACATCTGGTTTAGGAGCCTTGTCTCTTTCACATATTAAGTGAATATCAATTGAATACAAATAAATTGTTGCTGCAAGAGTATGAATTAGACGGCGTTATGCAACAACCGGCAATGCGCCTTTATGCAAGTTCCGAGAAAAATACGTTTAAAGTTTTTGTACATTTTAAATTCTAGCAAGAGCTATTTAATTATTCCTGACTTGATAAGCACTTATGTGATAATATTGTATATACTGATTCGTGCTGTGTCAGTAAAAACAATTTATAGGCTATTTATTTTAACGGTCGGTATTTCAATATTGCACTTAAACCTAATGAGAATGGTGTCATTATCATTCTGTATCAAATAGTTTAGCGCCGCAACAGGACGTTTGCACTGTTGATGCGTATTAGTGTGGGATATTTTATTATGTATCAATCAGCCAAGCGTCAAGGTAATGCGTATACACTGTTGATGTAAAATATTGTATTGGTAGTGTTTGTATACACAATACACTTATTATTATGTGTTTATATGTATTGTATTGTTTTGTAACACTTCATACATATTACATTATAAAATGTACGTGTTAAATTTATAACTTTTCTAAATAAACCCAATTTATTCATAAAAGTGATCCCACAACAGACCCGGAGGCCCTTGGGGTAGTAGGAGGTTAAGGCTCCCACTTTCTAGACAATCGGCACTTTACGTCAGCCGGGTTGTCAGCCCTGCGTGACGGCCGCCTTTACCCCCAGAACAAGCGTCCTGTACTCATTTCCGTTAGAGGCTGAGTCGACCCCAGGGCCATAGTGCCGCCAGAGGGTTTGGGTCAGTTTAAAAATCCTGACCCCAATGGGACTTGAACCCTCGACCCTCCGGCTTGTAGCTCAGTGCCTTAACCACTACGCTACGGCGTGCCCCCAATTTATTCATACACTTACAATATATACAAAAAAAAAAAGAACAGGCATTCTGTAACAATTTTGTGAAATCAATTGAAGGAATAAGGCAGTAACATGATAAACCACATTCTGTTAAAAAAATGTCGTTTATTACAATGATAGCAAATACACTTAGTGCATAACGTATTGATACACTTAAAAATAACACACTACGTACAAAACAAAAATATACACCTTTAAATTGAACTCTGTGAAGTTAAATACACGCAGTTTCTCTGTTTTAATATGACAGTTAATGAGTAAAAAAATAATTTGCACATCGACAACCATAATTAACAAACAAAAAGTATTAATACAGTACTAAGTCGATCCTAGTAAAATTCATGGTGATTTTCCGTTGAGGTATTAGTTCACAGTAATATAATGTACGGTTAAAAGAGTTTTAAAAGAACTTGAGTTGAGGAGACGGACCTACAAGGTAACTATATTATAGTTTTTAACCGTACATTATATTACAGTATTAAGTTTTGGTCAACAGAATGTTCACATGAAGTCGAGTGGGGGTGGGTCTGGTAGTGTTGTTATTCACTCTAGCCTTGAGTAGTTGTGTGTGTTCTGGCTGCAGATTAAACTGGAATGGCGCGCAAAGGTAGAAAGACTACAGTAGAATAAAGGAAATTAATTCGGCTATTGGTTTGCATATCAGTGTAAATCGCTAAATGGAATTTTTTTCAAATAATTGGAAGGCCAAGTCCAAACATTCAGTACATAATTGATAGAGTTGGCGAAAGAAAATCTTTCGAAAATAGCCACAGATCAGGACGTCCTAGAAAACTGTATGTTACTGTTGAAAAATCATTAATGTGAAAAGTAAAGCAAAAACCTAAAAGTAGTGCCCCTAAATTAGCAGCTAGTATCAAGAATGACTTTAATATTAGCATTTCTGCTAGCAATGTTCGTAACACTCTACAGAACTACATGGGAAAACATCCCGTAGAAAATGCTTAACAAATGAAGAAAACTGAAACAAAATTTGAAGTTAGCTAAAACTTACATAAACAGTTCCAAAGAATTTTGTAAAAAAGTAATTTTTACTGACGAGCCTAAAATTAACATTTTCCGTTCGGATGGAAAAGAAAAGTCGTGGAGGAATTAAAATACAGACTTCCAAAAAGCACTATATCCAACCCACTGTGAAACCGCAAGTGGCGAGTTCGTTATTAGTATGGGGAGAAACGGGTAATACTGAAGTCGGGACCTTCCCATTTATCGATGGTGTGATGGATCACAAAGCTTATGTATGAACATGCTGACCACCAATCTTCATATCTCTGCACAGGAAATGGGGACCAAACAAGGTTTTGTTTTTATACAAGATAATGATCCCAAACACATCGCTTTCAACACGCGTTTATGGATTTTGTATACCACACCAAAGTACATGGAAACGCCTCCCTAGCCTCCGGACATAAACCCCATTGAGAATTTATGGAAACATCTGAAAAGGAGAATTCTCGTATAAGACTTGAAAGCATAATAATAGTCCCTTCGATGGGTTGCCGGCCGAAGGAAGGCCACGTTGAAGACCAGTGATGTGTGAGCTGCCATATTATAGCCTCTGGTCAGGCTTTTCTGGAGAAGAAGAAAGAAAGAAGATGAAGGAAAGAAGAAACAGACATGGGAAGCAGAAACGAAAGGAAAGACTCCCTAGCCCTCGGATGCCCTAATAGCGTCGGGGTCGAAAAAAACAAGAGTTAACCAAGAGAGGTTAGATAGTAAAGTTAAAAGAGTGCAAAACACAAGTAAGTGGAAGAAATGTTTTGCTCAGCTTGGGCACCTTGTGGTCGCCATCCACATATCCCCTAGATGAGGACCCCTGAGGGATAATTAAATTATTTATTTCTCTCTGTGATATTTTTAAGTGTATCAATACTTTCTGCACTAACTATAAATGTATTGAAATATCCATAAAATCATTTGCAAGTGCACCAGTGATGAGTTAAAACATATAGACACACAATATATTAACAACAATACTGTCCAATTAATATTATTTATAATTTTTTGGCAGATATACAATATCTGGCTTATCATGTTATTGCCCTAATCCCATTAATTATTTATTTCTTAGATTAAAAAATATCGATAGGCATCCAATAATTTGTTCACTAAATTTATATTTTGAAATATAGTACGTTTTTGAAGGCATATACATGACTAATAATATGACCCTTGGATATAGTCGCTTTACAGGAAGTTAGGTGGCCAGGAGTAGGTAGTCAGGAATCAGGAAGCTTTGCATTATACTACGGGGGTGCAGAAAGACCTGCATTTGGAACGGGTTTTTTAGTCAGAAGGAGGATCCTATCCGCTATCCGAGATATTAAGTTTGTTAGTGATAGGATATCATACATAATTCTAAAGGGTAAACGACATGATTTTATAATTGTAAATGTACATGCCCCCACAGAAGATAAAGATGACAAGATCAAGGATGAGTTCTATGAAGAATTAGAATGCTTATTTGATAGCCTTTGACGATATCATATGAAAATTGTCTTAGGAGATTTTTAATGCAAAAGTGGGGCGGGAAGATATATTCAAACCAACAATAGGCAAATTCAGTCTTCATGAAGATAGTTACGACAACGGGGTTAGATTAGTCACATTTGCCACATCAAATAATCTCATTGTTAAGAGCACAACATTTCAGCATAAGGATATTCATAAATACACCTGGACGTCCCCAGATGGAGAAACTCGGAACCAGATAGATCATGTATTAGTGGATAAACGCTGGCACAGTAGCATCATCGATGTTAGATCAGTTAGAGGGACAGACTGCAATTCGGATCATCATCTGGTCAGAGTGAAAATCAGACAACGGCTATCGCTTATGAGAGGAACAAACGCTAAAGATGATTCTGTAAAATATGAATTAAAAAACTTGAAAAATGATGAAATGCGGCAAGAATACCAAATCAAAATTGCTAATAGATTTGAAGTACTGGAATCTTCAGATGACAATGTGGCAAACGAATAAGAAACTGATATAAATAAAGAATGGGAGGCTATAAGAGATACTATTAAATTGTCAGCATCAGAAAGCATTGGTTGTTTAAAAAAGAGAGGCAAAACAAGAAATGGTTTGATGAGGAATGTGCCGACATTGTAAAGAAAAGAAAGCTAGCAAAAATGAAATGGTTACACGAGCCAAATGAGGTAAATTTAGAGCAATTGGGTAGTATTAGACGGGAAACCACCAAGTTACTAAAGAGTAAAAAGAGGGAATATTTGAGAGAGAAGATTAATGATCTTGAAATGAATGCAAAAAATAGGAACATTAGAGAATTATATCAGGGAATTAGTATAGAGAAGAAAGGGTTTCAGGCTAGAACAAACATAATTCGGAATGAAAATGGGGATATGATTGCAGATTCCAGGAGTATATTAAATAGATGGAAAAGTTACTTTAATCAGCTATTAAATGTACATACAGAACAGGACATTGAGGAGGATAAGTTACAGACAGCAGAAATGCTAGTCGCAGAGCCAAGTGCATTAGAGGTTGAAATGGCAATTGAAAAATTGAAGATGTATAAAGCATCAGGTTCAGATGAGATCCCAGCAGAACTGATAAAATCAGGGGGAGAAAAATTGATGGACAAGATACGCTGGTTGCTTAGTATGATTTGGGAAAAAGAAGCTCTTCCAGATGAATGGAAGGAATCAATTATCGTACCAATTTATAAGAAAGGAGATAAAACTGATTGCAACAACTACAGGGGCATCTCATTACTTTCAACTTCGTACAAAATTCTAACAAATATATTAGTAAGCAGACTTACTCCCTATATTGATGACATTCTAGGAGATCATCAATGTGCATTTAGAAGAAACAGGTCTACAACAGATCAGATTTTCAGTATAAGACAGATTTTAGAAAAGAAATGGGAATATAATGGTACTGTACATCAACTATATGTAGACTTCAAAAAAGCATATGATTCAATTAAGAGGGAGAAGTTATATAGTATCCTGCTGGAGTTCGGAATTCCTAAAAAGTTAGTTAGACTTATACGAATGTGTCTAAATGGCTCAAAGAGTAGGGTGCGTGTAGGCAAACAGTTTTCAGACACTTTTGAAATCCAGAATGGGTTGAAGCAAGGAGATGCACTATCTCCTCTACTATTTAATTTTGTACTAGAGCATGCCATTAAATCTTTAGAGAATGAGGAAGGCTTACAACTGAATGGTATTAATAAGCTGTTAGTTTATGCTGATGATGTAGTACTACTGGCCGATAGCGAGGAGATACTAAAGGCCAACACGCACACACTATTGAGTAACACTAAGAAATTAGGACTGGAAGTAAATATCAATAAAACTAAATATATGGTCACACGTAGAAATTCATTATATAATGGAAATGGACAGCTATGACAAATGAGGGAAATTTTGAGGAAGTGGCTGAATTCAAATACCTAGGAACAATAATCACAAATAGGAATGAGATGCACAAAGAAATTAAACATAGGCTCAATTCTGGAAATGCATGCTATTATGCATTGCAGAGACTTTTGATGTCCCAACTCCTTTCAAAAACGTTAAGCTGAAAATATATAAAACTATTATTCTACCAGTTATATTATATGGGTGCGAAACATGGACTCTTACTTTAAGGGAGGAAAGGAGATTACGAGTATTTGAGAATAAAGTTCTTAGGAAAATGTTTGGACCAAAGAGAGATGAACAGACAGGTGAATGGAGAAGACTACATAACAATGAACTACATGGTCTTTATAGGAAGCCAGATATAATAAGAACAGTTAAGTCTCGTAGACTGCGATGGGCAGGACATGTTGCGCGTATGGGGAATGAAAGACGTGCATGGAAACTTCTTGTAGGAAAGCCAGAAGGAAAACGCCCAGTTGGTAGACCAAGAATGAGGTGGGAGAACAACATTAACTATGATTTGAGGGAAGTAGATTATACAGGGAATGATAGGAAAGCATTAGCTTAGGATAGGGATGTATGGAGAGCTTATGTCCGCGCGGCCATGAACCTACGGGTTCGATAGTGCCAGTGAGTAAGTAAGTAAGGGTAAACAATATTTAAAATAAGTGGAACAACAGTAAAAAGTTCAAATAATTTATCTCATATTTTAATATGAATTATTTAGATTGGAAATATATATTTATTTATTAAAATTATCTTATAAGAAATTTAGAAACAAATATATACTTTTCATTTTACAAAAAAAAGGAAAAAAAAAACGAATTTTACAAACTGATGAAAAGTGGATCTCCTAACTCCTTGCCTATTATAATGACCTCTGAATTAACAAGCGCCTGGCTTTTTTATATTTATGTTTATAAAATGGGAGTATATGGACTTAATGTACGAAAGATATATGATCCACATAATAGATAAAACTTTTAAATACCTGCAGTGAGACAGAATATGTTTTTCCATGTTCAGGGTAGTTCTTATAGAATAGAATAGAATTGAATAGATTTATTTAGCCTGGTGGAGTTAAGGCCATGTGGCCTTCTCTTCCACTCACCAGAACAAACATATGTTACATATGAATACAAAAAAAAATACAATAAACCATATCTAAAATTATCAGAGCTCTGGATGCCATTATAACATTAAAAAATCACACTGACTTGACAATCTTGACAATTTATTGTAGTGCCAAACTAACAATAACCAGTTATGCATCAACATTATAAAAGCGGGAACATTTGGCGCTAAGCTGTAGGTTGCTAAATTTAGATTAGTATTTATGAAGATCTAATTTCATAACCGTTTGTTGAAAAATAGAGTATGTCTGATAGGAGCAATGGCGTTTACATTTTTCTTTAATAATAAGGCTATATTTAAGATTTGGCGCTAAAAGTGTGCGTACACTTACTTCATGAGCCAGTGCAACAGATGACATCAGTATCTCTTTTCTTAAAATGGCGGTTATCTGATTGATGCATAACGCCGTTCAATTCTAAATTTTTATATACTGTAGGCCTACTATTATGGTAGATTAGAAACACATTTACATTAATAAATTCTCATACTATTTATAAACTGAACAATTTGGAATAGAAGTTGTTATAAACTATAAGACACATTTTCGCCATACTTACTAATTCAATGGCACTATCGAACTCTTAGGTACATGGACATTACAATTGGAACTTAGCTCGGAAGAAATACAATAGTGACTACGTTTTGTACCTTTGTTGAACTGCATTTACAGTACCGGTACATGAAAGTAATAATTTATTAAACATTAAGAAATTCGTGAAAATTACGAAATTCCACATGATATAAAATAAATATGTTGCATGTGATCAAGGTATTTTACGAATTCGTTTCGAAATATCGACTCCAACTACATTTCGGCCACAAACATCTGAACTCATTCTTAAAATATAATTTTCAATCCGTGTAAGCATTTGACATATTTATTTAAAATTACAACTTATGCAGTGTTGTAATGATGTAGTTTGTTATAAAGAATTTATATACTTTTTTTCGAACCACTTCGGAAAAGTGTGTGAACTGCTCCCTCCCTACTAATTACGTCAGTGAAACCTAACTTATTAATAACAATATTTACAATTTATTAATGTTCACAATAATCGAGGGTTGAAAGCAAGAACCTCAAGTGGTAAAGGAATTGAAAGAGAATGGGAAAGGGCAGGTACCCTAAATTAATTCACCAAAGGGAACCTTGTAGATGAAAGACAAAGAAATATCAAGAAAATACTTGTAACAATGAGATAACTGAAAAAATGAGTAAGATAGGATTGAAACCTGAACATGTACAGGACAGAAGCCTATGGAGAATTGGCACAGGAAGACAGCAATAGGTGTTGGATTCCTGTTATAGATATATAAAAATAATACCATAGTAATAATTTAATTAGGCTTTGGATTTTTAAAAAAGAAAGTGGTATGCTGAAATAAGTCAAAAGAATGTGCCCTTTCTTTTATACCCAATGACTACTACAGTATTATTTATTGAAAATATTGAAACTAAACAAAAATAAAATGCTGGTACGTAAAGGGAAGGTTTTTTGTCCACAACTGCGATGTTGTGGTAAAGATGCAGCGGGGTCGGGTTTGGACAAGTTTAGTGGGTGAGGTATTAGTTTTCGTAAGCTATGTAACAAAATGTCAGTGAAACTTTATGGGGCCAAAGAGTCCTCGAACCCTGTCTGCCTTCATAATCATCCTATCATATTAACCTTGTTCATTATGATTAGGGCCCGGATGTTTATGACCTTAAAGTGTTTAAAATTACCTATAATATTCCCTTAAAATTCTCTTAAAATAACCTAAAAGTGTAAAAAATGACCTAATGAAAATGATACATTTCATAATAATTAACTAATTAATATTAACTTATTAATTAAAAATAATCTAAGAGAAATAATGATTATTATTGATTGGGTAACTATTCTAAAGCAATTCCTGTTCTGAGTGGTGATAAAAATAATTAAAAAAATAATAATCACTAGGTCAATGTCATTTATATTAAATTAATATGAAAAGTTATTAACTAAACATACCATAGTTGGCATTGCAATACACCACCATGGTCATCCTTAAATTATCAAAAGTGAACGATCGGCCGTTGTCAGCTAACACGGATTTTTATATGGTTTAATGTGTCTTCATACAATTTTATTAAATAATTTCTACGCAATGTTGATTAGTCTGAAACATAATTACCTATGGCGTTCAAGGAAATCACGTAATTTTAATTGTTTAGTTTTTCTAGTTGAATATTTGCACTGACAAACACTTCACATAATTCTTTAAAAATAGAGATGACTTGCTATTTGATGTGGAAGCAATTTGTTTTAACAGTAATTGAGACACTTTTCTTTTGTTCACATTTTTAAGAGTCCGTAAATGTTTCTCGCGTCCGATATGTTGATGTACTGTGAACCGTTTATCTGCAGCGACTTTAATTTCGCTCACCTTGCAAAATAATACACTCCCTTCAGTAGAAAATACTTGTTCGCCGAATTCTGTTATATATTGTCTTAATCGGATAGCACTAGATACTTTGTGTTTTGGCATTTTGCACTGCACGAAAATCAACACAACCATACAGAAACGCTACTCTCGTGAGACAAACGGAAATATTACAAATCGAAAGATTCCCGCATTGAAGGAGAAGTCTCGAATCAATCCACGTGGAGGCAACGCACTATGGTTTCTCACTGACCTGCCTGAGTACAAAAAACAGGATAGCAAAAAAATACATAAAAATGAACATTTACCCATAGATTATTTAAAAACCGGTGTATAAAAGTACGAAAAATAAATAAAATGACCTAAAATAACAAATGAAATTTGTAAAATGACTTTATCAGAAACAAGTTGAAAGAATGCATTTTAATGACCTATAAAAACCTCATATATCTAACATATTTATTGCACAATGCACTTAATTACTAATCTGCATCATCTCTGACAACTCATAAAATGACATTCTATGAAACTCCGGGTCCTAATCATGATTATATGAGTGAATCATGCACCTTGTCTTAAACGTTTGTGTTGTCTCGGAGATGACCGCGGCATTGAGCTGTTCACTCACCCAAGGAGGCATGCATTGTTTTCGTATGGTCGAAAAATGTATGTATTTGATCAAGATCTTAACATTCTCTCTGAATAGATTGCATCCCTGTACTACTCGGACGAAGTGCCCCAAAAAATGGCGAGGTTTAAGTAAAAAAAAAGCCAGAAAAAATACTTTTGTAAAATGTAAATATTAATGCTTCGAAGCATAAATGTGATTTCTGAATCACAAGCAGTGTATCATACAGGCATAATGATAAATATGAAAATCAAATAAAACTACGTTTTATTTTTATTTAATTAATAATGATTTCTTCCTTTCGATGCAATCCTGCTTGAATTCTTGAGGAAGAACTATCTTCGGCATAGCGAACACTAAATATATTACGCAGTAAGAAATTTAGTTTCAGAAACGGAAGAGAAAATATTGGTTAATTTTAATTCCTTTCATTTAAATGTCAATCTGAATGAATCTCAGAGCTGACTTGTCAACAATTCGAATGTGAAAATTCACTGCTACGGATCATAGTTCAATTCGAAAAGCAAAAAACTTCCGTTGTTTATAGATATGCTGTATTATATTTATATCTTGTCCTGTGCTGTGTTCACTAAAGCAGATAGGTTCATTGTTCCCATGTTCATTGCAAACTGAAAAAAAGTTAATTTAATATTGATAATTACATTCATATTGGATACCAATTTAAATTAAATGGCAGTCTTCCTATATAAATAATAAAAAAGTAACATAAAAAGTCAAAAAAGGGAGGGGAAAAGGATAATGGATAAAAAGGAGCATAAAGGAAAAAAAGGGTGGGGGAAATTATAGCAAATTGCTCTCATTCTAAATTTCAGACAATATCCACTTATTGTTTATTTCAGAGAGGTCTAATTTGTCTTACCTAAAAATTCTAATTCTGGTAATAGTAGGCCTAATAATAATAATAATAATAATAATAATAATAATAATAATAATAATAATAATAATAATAATAATAATAATTCAAATATACCATAAAAATGGTAAGGTACCCAAATATATTGTAACTAAAAAAACTGATTATTTGATGATATGCCAGGAAGAGATTTCAAGAAAACATAAGACGATATAAGTAAGGAATAAGACACGTTAAACATGTCCATTTTAAGTTGTTTTTGAAGGTTTATAATATTGCCTAACGAACTGCCTTTCATGTCCATGAAGAAGGCAAAACGTAGCAAATATGACTGAAGCAACTGCTTGAATCCCGTAAGACGTATTTGAAAAGTTCGACATTTTTATTGCTGAGAGGAAAGTAATTCAGGACCTTGTAAGAGAAGAGAATTGTGAAGAAACTTGGTACGTGCAAAGAGAAACTTTACGCTCTCCAAGGATTGTAATTTAAGATCAAAGTAATACTTGTAGCTAGACTACCAACATAAAACTGATTTCAAAGCATGCGCATCACTCCCATTTACTTCAGTTGTTCTAAACTGCTTTACAGCGTTACTCTAGGTTATAATATTAAAGTGTATAGAATTTTAGAAACAAACATTTTATTTGTATATCTTGCAGAGAGATCAATGTGACACAAATTTGTGGCTTATTAAAAACATCGAATTGGAATATTTTCTATATATATTTTCTATATTGGAATATTTTCAAGATTAAAATTTTAATAATGTCATTATCAGATTTTATGCTGATCTCTCTCTCTCTCTCTCTCTCTCTCTCTCTCTCTCTCCCTCTGTCGTTACCATCCTTATAGGAGCACGATCTTCTGCATATCTGAACCCCCTTCTTTAACATCCTGAAAACATCTTTCACAGTTATAATTCCAGTTCCTGTAAGTCTTCCTTATCCAAGTGTCCATCCATAAATCATGTAGCTACTTTATTTCTCGTTGATTTCATAGCTCTTAATTCCATTCATAATCTTCTCTTATTAGTTGTAACTATTTAATTTGTTCGCCTTCTCTCATCAACGAGGTGAGGCCAGTCCCATAAAGGAAAGAACTTGTATTGAAAATGTTATAGCCTATGGTTCGTGGATAAATCACTTAAAAAGTGAACGTATTTTATATAATATTAAGATTGATAAATATATAGAATTATTACAGCAGCAAATTAATAAAATTTCAATGAGTTAATAAAATAAAACATTATTTTCTATGAAACTCCACGACCCGACAGGTTTAGAAGACTTACTAGGCGGGTGTTACTGTCAGAGTCTACACACGTTTCAATCAGAGAGATAGACGATCACCCAATCAATAAAATAGTGATATGTTATCAGATGACGAGCCTATCAGCAGAGGTAGCTCCTTTTTTATGTAACCTGGAGCCGATTCTTGTCATATTATTTATTTAAATACCTCAGAATCCTGATGGTATCAGTCCTATATACTGGCCGTAATTCCATAACAAAATTTCTGTCCACAGATAACCTACATTGTTTGGCAACTGTGGATAAATATTTTATATTAGCACATTAACTCTGCTAGCTTAAATTAAGCATTATTATTATTATTATTATTATTATTATTATTATTATCATCATCATCATCATCTGCCTTTCAAGTATTAGGCCCGGTGGCCTGTTACGTTCTCCCGCCATCTCCGAAAAGGTCGACCCACAGATCTTCTGCCTCGAGGAATGTAGTGAAGAATTTGTTTTGGTATTCTGTGACGATCCATGCGCTGAATATGGGCTAGCCAATTGTTTATATATTCTTGGAGGTATTCAGATATAGATAAGTAAAGTAATCCAACTATAGGCCTCGGGAGGCCCTTGGGGTAGTAGGAGGTTAAGTCTCCCACTTTTTCTAGACAATCGGCACTTGATGTCAGCTGGGTTGTCAGCCCTGCGTGACGGCCGCCTTTACCCCCAGAACAAGCGTCTGGTACTCATTTCCATTAGAGGCTGAGTCGACCCCAGGGCCATAGTGCCGCCAGAAGGTTTTGGTCAGATTCAGATATAGATACGATGTTTAACTCTCTGGCTATTGTTGAATTTCTTTGGTGGTCTAGAAGGCTTTAATCTGCAGTCCGTGGCTGTAATATGACGGTCATCCTGAGTTCTGATGGTCCAAGCTTCACTGCCATAACAGATTATGGGTCTAGCAAGAACTTTATAGATTTTCATTCTTGTGTGTCTCTGCACTTTTGATGATTTAAAAACTTGGTTGATAATTCTTAAAGCTTTATTATAGTTTTGTATTTTTAATGATACATCACATTCCTCATTATAAGTTAGATTATATCCTAAGTATTTAAATTAATTTACTTGCTCTAATATTGAATCCTGAATACAAATTTTACTTCTTACTGGAAATTTCCCTTGAAAGGCCATAACTTTAGATTTTGTTGTTGATATTTCCATGTTAAATCGTTGGGCTATTATATTAAGATGATGAGTGGAATATTGTAATTCATCTTCATTATTGCCGAAAAGAGCCTGATCATCTGCATATAAGAGTGTTTCTAAAATTGTGTGTCTTGAGAGAGGAATATTACCATGAACTGTCAATCTCCAGTGTCTGATGATAGCATTAATGTATACATTAAATAGAAGTGGTGATAGAGGGATTATTATTATTATTATTATTATTATTATTATTATTATTATTACCGACCGCTCACGATGATTCTCGGAGTGTAACCCTTATGGTGGCGAACGGAACACGAGAATTCACGTGTTTCACAAAGAGTGATTTTTTGCACCATCTGTTAATATTAGTGTACTAAAGGCGGTCAAAATCTCTCTTACTCACAGTCGCTCTCGTAAGAGAGTGCGGCCTCGAGAATTTCGTGTACCGGTAACAAGAATTCGAGAATGAGAAGTCCCAGAAATCTCACAATGAGTAAGAAGATGTTTACTGCATTTACGAAGCCATACTTTTTAACTAGTCAAAGAAATTCCTTCTTATACGAATAAATATTTATTATTTTCATTATTGCCATTATTATCATTATTATCATTATTATTATTATCATTATCATTATTATTATTATTATTATTAATTATATTAATATTATTATTGAAATATAAATATATAGAACATTTAAGGGTCATTCCATTCAAATTGGCAAAAAAATAAAGAGCAATTCCATATGTGACTGACTGACTTTTATAATACACTTTTGCTGCAAAATGCGTGCATAAATATTACAATGGGTTGAAATTAGAGGTGTTATATACGTAATATAATAGAGGAAAAGTGTCTGATTGAGATTGTACATAAATATACAACTTCTGAAGAAAAACAATGTTATTTATTATCTATCAAAGTATATGTGACTGACTGACATAAATGTCAACTCATCATGCAGCTTAACATGTTCATCTACATCATTCTCTGAAATGTGATCCTTAATTCAATTTTCCAAAATACCGTTTGGAGGGCACATTTCAAGCTATATTTTAAATGAAAAAATAAACCTAAATCACAATTAATACCGAAGTTATGACCTAATATGTGATGTGTGACTGACTAACATTATTTTTGTGACTAACTGACATATCTAAATTTAATTTAGAATTTCAAAATGCAAATTACACAAATGTAACAAAATACTATGAAACTAGATAAACAGCTTCAGTAACAGAGATTAATAAAGAGCTGCAAATGCTTTATCAATTCTATGAAAATTGTTAAATTTAATTTTGCTGTAAAATAAATATTACTTTAAATCAATAATGTGATTAAATTAACTCGCTTACCACGTACCATTTTAAATTATAAATATAACGAAACTATTAAATACTTAATAACAAAGTGCCTTCTCTATTGTTAAATATACCTACTAATGCATATATATATATATATATATATATATAGTAACTGATTACAATTTAGTCCGGCGCAATAGCCGAGTGGTTAAGGCAAGAAGCCTTGGCGCAGAGCTATGGGACTTGCGCTGGATCGAGTCCCCTTGGAGGAAGACATTTTCTCATGGAATTTCGGCCAGTATGGGACAGGTGCCCACCCAGCATCGTGAGGCTTTTGGGTAACTACAATAAGTAACAACTCCAGATTGGTAAGACCAACAACGGCTGGGTGAGACCCGAAATTCTGACTACATGTCACCCCTGCACTGGCTTATGATCGTCTACCTCTGGACGTGAGGCCAGCAGCCTGTTTGTAAACCAAGAGCCTTCTAGACCTGTCGCGCTTGGAATGGAGTTTATTACAGTTTACCTGATTAAGATTTAATATTTTTAATATCTAGATTGAACCACTGAAATAAAAATTTTAAGCTCCCCACAATCTTTACACATTCTTAATAAGTTAGTTATTTATCAGAGAGCATGTTCTTTCAAAATGAATTATCGTAAATCGCATTAGTAAGCTGTAGTTAGTAAACAATTGCTGACGTATTGAATTGTACTTTTAAACAACAATAAAAACATAACTCTAATTAGCCCGAATTCTGATGACTCATGTCATAACATCGAAATATGAGATCGCATTTCTCTCCCTAGTCTTCGCCGCTAACTTGACCTGACTTGACCCATTAATAAAAATAATATTTCCCGTCACGCATGAAGTCCCATGCTGTAACTGAATGGTTTGAGTCAAGATGTCCCAATAGAGAGCACTGATTCGAGCCCCATGAGAGAAGACATTTTCTCATGGAATTTCGGCCATAATGGGATTGGTGCCCGCCCAGAATCATGAAGAATTTGGACAGCTACAATATTTAGCGGTTGCGGTAGAGAGAACCAGCCATAACGGCTGGAGTATCCGACATGCTGACCACATGTCACCGTATATGTTTGTTAGATGATTGTTCACCTCTGTGATTGATATACTTGGATGTGAGATTAGCTGCCAATGGCCTTCTATGCCTGTCACACCATTCAGTTGTTTTTAACACACGAACTTATGAATTTGTTGCGCTGATTGTTTGACAGTTATGCATACTCTATAACATACGGGTCCAATACTTTCACATTGTATACCATATGAGTCTCTGATAGATGCAAGATATTCAAATTGTTTTTCTAAAAAGATTATTTCCTTCTTCCATATCATTTTGTGACTCCAGTTATTTGGTTGGTTTTACAGCTCACATTACATAATTCTGCACCATTTTGTATCTTCTTTCCCGATTTTTCATACATCCATGCCATCCTTTTTACTTGGCCGCCAATCGAATTTATAGCCCCCTTTTCATTGAACGATTCAAAGAAGTACCATTTCATGTCAAAATCCAAATATGCAAGTAAGCAGTGTCACATAGGTATAGGTCTATTTCTATTACCTGCTGCTCCAACTGAAAATTGTTATTACCTCAAGTTTTTTAAGAGATCACTATAGAACAGGACATCACACAAGTACTGCACTACTTGACATTGTAGAGGACATAAGAGATTCAATGGACAAAAGAAAACTCACCGCAATAGTCCTACTCGACTACAGCAAAGCCTTTGACACAGTAGATATAGACTTAATGCTAGCGAGACTAAAGACACTACATCTGTCGGAAAACTGCCTTGATTGGTTTGCATCTTACCTCACTAATCGTCAGCAATCAGTTTCTGTTAATAATCGCATTTATACCTGGCGCTTGGTGAGGAAAGGGGTACCTCAAGGCGGCGTCCTCGCTCCTCTTCTCTTCTCGATTTATATTAATGACGTGACCAAGAAACTACAAAACTGCAAGCATCATCTTTACGCCGACGACCTACAGATTTTCACACACTTTAGGCCTGACGAAATTAATGAATATATTGACAAAGTAAACACTGACCTCAGACATATATCTTTATGGTCCAGACAATATGGGCTGAAACTAAATGTAAACAAAACGCAAGCAATAATTATCGGACATCCAAGGCTATTACACCTCATAAACAATGGCAATATGCCGGCTGTCATATTAGATAATGAACAAATTCCTTATACCGACGTCGTTAAAAACTTGGGATTTTACTTAGATTCTAATTTAAAATGGCATGAGCAAGTAAAACAAACATCTAAAAGGATCTTCTACATAATGCATTCCCTAAAGCGACTTAAACATTTTCTTCCTACAATTCTTAAAAGAATTTTAATCCAAACTTTAGTGATGCAGCATTTTGACTACTATGACGTTCTACTAACTGACATAAGTGACGGACAAACTGCAGCGTGTCCATAATATGTGTATCAGATTCATATTTAATGTTCGAAAATACCATCACATTTCTCCATTATTCCACGAATTGTCGTGGCTACATCTAAAAGAGAGAAGAAAATCGCACTGTCTAATTATCCTATTTAAGATCCTACATACCTCGATTACCCAATTATTTATCATCCCGTTTCCAGTATCTATCCTCAAACCATAACTTAAACACAAGATCACAACATAGTCTCTTACTTAATATACCGCAACATAGGACATCACATCACTCCATGTCATATACCATCTCCATTTCTCGCAACTGGAATTCCCTACCACAAGAAATAAGGGGCTGCCGGACATTGGCATCTTTTAAAAGAAATCTAAATTTATATTTGCTCTAAACTCGACTTCATTATTATCCAGTGTAAGATATATATATTAATTGGTGTTTCCCGTATAATGTATCATATTTATATTATTATTATTATTATTATTATTATTATCATTATTATTATTATTTATTATTATTATTATTATTATTATTATTATTATTATTATCATTATTATTATTATTATTATTATTATCGTATCATTATTGTTATTAAATGTTGTTTGTACATGACATTTACATTGTTACATTTATTGTATATTTAACTGTTTATAATTAGTATAGTGTATACCTATATTTGTCGAATATTTATTTGTATTTGTGCAGGTTGAGTGGAAGAGAGGGCCTTATGGCCTTAACTCTGCCAGAATAAATAAAGTATTATTATTATTATTATTATTATTATTATTAATTATGATTATTATTATTATAGTTAAGAAAAACACTTTTCTATAGCAAACATCTGTAGCACACTTGCTATGTATCACATAACCTGACGCTAGAACAAAGTATTTCTTCTGAACTTCTCGTCACCTTCCATATAAACTAGGCAACAGCAGTTAATATTGAGATAGGACCTATGCTAATTTTTCCAATGAACTACCTGGATCTCATTTTGTATAATTTTCTGAGAAATCAACAAGTATGGCTGCTTCGTTTACTGCAATCTTTTTCCTGAATATATTTAAATGCTTCCGCCAACTGTCTTTTAGCTCAAATTGACGTAGAAAAAGGGTCAGTAATTATTTTATGGAACAGCTGGGCCGAACTGTCTACCAGATTTCCTAAACCATGTTTATGTTAATCCTCAGCGGAGTGTAGCAAACAACTGATGCGTATTAGCATATATACGATAGGACAAATGTCAGTCAGTCACGCGACACTAGCGGAAAAGAAATAATGACTTTACAAGAAAATGTCTTCAATACTTTTTTGTTAGTTGTATACCGATAACGTAGAATCCAAGAGGAAATTTTATTACATCAATTATTATGTTGTGTATAGTAATTTTTATACGTTTTCTGTGACTGACTGACCATAGCTTGCAGTTAACAATTATAGGACACATTTAAGGTATATAGAACATTAGAAGGCAATTAATATTATTACATTTACGACTAGGGAGGACCAAAGTATGGTTTAACAAAAGAGTTTGTGAAATAAAACGAATTAATACGACCAAATCATTAAACAACAAATTGGTAAAATTTTGCGTGTTTTTACAGGTTTGGAATAAGACAAGTTCCATCATTAATATTAGATTAAAGTAATACACTTATGGAACATTATCTTATAGAATCAGAAAATGTGATCCTTAAAGATATATGTTACACCAAAAAGTTATTCCTGCGTCAATTTCAAAATTTTGATCTCGGTGTGACATTTTCATGGAATCGCTCTAAAATAAAATTTTAACTCGCATCTTCAAAAGTTTACAATTTTTTAAAATAATGAAACGTTATTTTGCATTCAACATCAAAACGGAATTTCAAGTCTCAGTTTGCTATGCTGTAATTAAATAATAATAGATCTGATAATTTATCGATTTTTTAAGAGCAGCTTTTTGTTTGAAATAAATGTATCATAAGTAATGCCACGAGCGATTTCCAATTGATCTAGATAATTTGGAAATCAAGAGTGGCATTTGCTAGGACTATTTAACGAGTAAAAATAAGTTGTTTGCTTATAAATCACTATTTAAGTATAGTTATTTTAAAATATTTAAATATTTAATGTAAACGGCGATGTTTGAAAACAAATGAGAAAGGTTTATTATGTTTCATTTGTTCATCACTGCAACCAGATCATATTATTTATTACCAAAGGATCGTGTTATTGCCAGATCCAAGATCAATGACCCGTTGAATGGCAGGAGAGCGGAGGACCGTATAATAATATAAATTAATTCCATAGGCGAATAATAAAACTAAAAAAAAATATTTATTACTTTAAAAATAAATGTAAATCGCACTTCACTATATCACAATATAAGTGTTACATTTCCAGTAAGTTTTATTAATTATTAAGTCACTTGTACTATTGAACTATGCTTTATAAATTAATTTCTATAAATTATTCGAAATTACGCAATGTCCCCATTGCGCAGATCGAGATACGCGGATGCTCTTCACATTGTACATTTCTCTCGTCTGAAGACACAAAGAAAATTGCTGAGTATATAAGCTTATTGGAGGCGGTACATTCTGGAAGGTTCCATAGAATAAATATTAAGTTGGTAGATCCGAGACATTCAGAGTCGTGTGCAAATACCAAAACATCCAATTAGAAAAAAATATATTTGATAATCGCCTCCCATATGAGAGAGGCAGAACATATATTACCAACATGAATAAAATGCTGAAGGCAGCAAAAATTACGTAATGCTGGGGAAGACCTTTCTTTACAATTTCAGGTGTTCCTAACTGCGTATTGACATCGTTTCTAGAAGGAATGTTAATTACTACTCGGCGACAACTTGACGCCTTGATTGTGTGCAAGAGCGAACTATAGGACATATGTCGCTTATTAAATGCAATAATTAAATCAAATTATCTTATGACGGTGGGACGACAATAAAGATTCTTCCAAATCGCAATAATGTAAGAAAGCATCTAGTGGAGAAAAAATGAAACAGGTCAAACTGTTTATAACCAACATTATAGGTTAATAATTAATTTCTGATGTCCTATGATGTAAATATGTCATATATATTTTTCTGGAACGTAAATACCTGGGAAATAATACGTTTAAGAAAGTGCAAGTAGTGGTTTCTTTTTTTTTTACGGTATAATCAATAGCTAGAAATGTTTTCTATTATATCCCGCAAGGAGAATCTGCTTACATTCGTACAGTATATATATACAATCTGAGAGCAACTTTCATTATAGGAATATTACATCTTAATATATAAATTGTTATATTCAACGTATTTCTTAGAGAGTCAGTCACTGCAAAATAATGATCTGACATATTCAGAATGTTAAAAAGGAGGAGCTAGATTTTAAAGTGATAGAATTAAATTGATAAAATCGAGGTGAAAAACGACTGTGATTGGTTGTAAATAAAAAATCATTGAAATGTGATTGGTCATTGACTCCCATTTGGGGCACGAGTTAAATAGTCAGAGCATAACAATCCCTGAATTAGAAAAATAATCACGCCGTAGCGTAGTGGTTAAGGCACTACGCTACAAGCCAGAAGGTCGAGGGTTCGAGTCCCGGTAGGGTCAGGATTTTTAAACTGACCCAAATCTTCTGGCGGCACTATGACCGTGGGGTCGACTCAGCCTCTAACGGAAATGAGTACCAGACGCTTGTTCTGGGGATAAAGACGGCCGTCACATAGTGCTGACAACCCGGCTGACATCAAGTGCGGAATGTCCAGAAAAGTGGGAGCCCTAACCTTCCACTACCCCAAGGGCCTCCTGAGGCGTATAGTGGGATACCTTTATCTGTACCTTTTAGGAGATATTAGAAGAAAGAGAATGGAATGGGTAGGATATGTGTTGCGGATGGAGCAGGAAAGAGGTGCAAGAAAGATTGTAGAATAGAAACTAGAGGGAAGAAGAAAAGTTGGAAGACAGGCACCAAGGTGATTGGATAAGGTTGAGGAAGATTTAAGACAACTGAAGGTTAAAAGATGTAGACAGAAAGCTAAGAATAGAGAAGAATGGGCAGGTGTTATGAAGGAGGCCAAGGTTCTTAGAGGAGTGAAGAAGGTCAAGGGGTCATGAAGAAGTATTTTATTTTTGGCAGAGTTTATTCAATGATCCTAACTAATGTGTTTGGTTTTATTTTTACGAGTAAGTCTGGAGAAATTCGACTTACAATAACGTTAGAGATTTGGACAGAGTGTATCTTTCTAAAATTGCCATCGCTGCCATTAGAGGATCGATTTCAATTTCAGGAAACCATCTTTCCAAATTTCTACTTTATAGAATATACTTCAATTACAATTAGATTTTTTTAATGTATCTACAAAATGTATTTAATCAATTTCGAAAATTAATTGTCTGTAACAATTTGTCCTTGTAGAAATCCTCTAACGAGGAACGTTTTATGTAATAAAAACATTTTTTATCATCAAACAACACAATATTATGATTTACTTCATCGAACTGTGATGGGACATAAAACTTATTTTAAAACGCAGTCTACAATGCCAATAATAAAGGAATAAACAAATATGCTCTATTACTAAATGTAATAATGATACAATATTAACTTTCAATTGAAATTGAACGGGAAGTGCATAACGCAACAAGGGAAGTCAGTAGTACATTGCTAGTCGAGGACGTTTCTAAGCCCCAGTTTTAGCGAGGGCTGGCAAATAAGCTAGAGGCTGGTAATGTACTTACTTCCCGAATTGTGTATATAATTTTTGCGCGATAGTGCGTTTTGTCGTACTTACAGCAATGGCGACCATGAATGAAAGTTCAACTTCCTACATTTCGGGGTTTCCAACCTAAATAACTATACTACAATGAAATACCTATACTGTAATATTGCATATTTCAAACACGCGTGTGGAAAGTAAAACCACTGCTCTCTATGTATACTACATGCAATGTATATCTTCTTCTTCACGGTTTAGGTTTATTTACTAGCCTGTTCCGGCTCCAAATTGCTGCTCTTTCCATCTTTTCCTTGGTCTTCCCAAACTTCTTCCTCGTGGTGAATAGTTGTATGCTGCTTTTGGTATTCTATTCTCAGTCATACTTGCCAAGTGTTCTTTCCAGTTTGTTCTGTATTTCTCTATTGTTGAGTTTAATTCCTCTATTTTTAGTTGTTGCCTTATTTTTGTGTTATACAAACAATATCCAAAGGCTAGTGTTAATATACATTATACAAAACAAATCACTGCATTTTAAATGAACTGAACTTCATTTTAAACAATATAAAACAATAAATATGTACTTGCCGCCATTTGTCACTAAATTGGACTCACGGCCTCCTGTTGTTTCAACTAATAAACATTGCGCACACTGTTAACATTAGTCAATTGTGTATAATGAACGCAAATATTTCCAAAATAGATATTATTTTATTATCATTTATTATTTTGAAAAGACCATCGCGCAAAAAATAATGTACAACGCACGTTTGTGAAGTGTTTTACAGAATCTCGGAAATTAAAAACCTCGCTATCGCTCTGTTTTTAAACATTTCCTCGATTCTGTAAAAGCCACTTCGCAACCTCGCATCATAATATACTATTGTTCACTCCTATACTAGTAATTATGTTTAATTTTTATATTTCGTTTGAATTTATGTCTTGGTTTGGCGAGATCAATTGTTTGATAGCAAGAGAATGTTGATAAAACAACTGTAATAATTATTTATTGTTGTCTGAATTAGTGGAAATATAAATAAATAAATAAATAAATAAGAAAAATATTAATGAAAATCAACCAAATTTCGTGGCTAATATTAATAACTGTAACAACGGTTCAACCACTATAAATTTGAATTACGAAAGTGAGAAATCAGTGTGATAAAATAAAATTGTATTGTATTACTCAATAAAATTTAAAATAAGTAACATTTTTCTATTGTTAATTAAGTAAGTTACTTTTCTTCACCCTAGGAAAGTAAGTTGAGCAATTACATGCTGCTGTCAATGTACAGTATACCAAGGCCTCTGCTAAATTCGACTGTTCCCATCCTCCCGATGATGGAACAAGTCCCGAAAGCGCTACAGTTAAATAACTAATCAAGTTGAGGAGACGGACCTTTCAGGTGAATATTCCATATTTTAAATTTTATATTTAAATTTTAAATTCAACTTACTTCCATAAAAACAGAATGATAATTAGGCCATTATTAGTATTGGAGTGAACAAAAGAATTTAACTGTGTCCATAGCTGCAGTCTCGGCGTAACGCCGTGTCACTGCCTCAAGACACAGCAGGACCGGGTTCGATCCTTGGTCGGGACAAGTTTCATTGGTGAAGGTTTATAAAAAATACCGGAATCCTGGTCTCGTGTCCAGTGTTTTAGATTAAGAAGGAAGAGGCCCGGGGTTTGATTCCAGGCCTAGCACATAGGATTTTTCTCTTACCAGAATTGACCGCTTTCCATTAACGTTTGGGTATTTGTGATTATCAATGTATTTTTGTGTGTGAAGTCTGAAATCTGTGTATGGGGATTTTTCTCTAACGAGAATTTACCTATTTCCATTAGGCTTGGAGTATTTGTGATTGTCAATGTGTGTGATGTCTGCAGGCATAAAATAAGAAAGGCGAAGGAAAGAGCTAAGAATAAAATTGTGGGATACTTCACGCCCAGATCCCAATTGCGAAGTTAATAATACAATTTTTTAAAGAGCGCTTTAAATAAAATAAACCACTAACTCTAATAATTGAAAGTGAACAAATTTTGCCACTTTCATCATGTAACATGCCGTTTAGGTTTTTTTATTCTAGCAATATATTTATGTATGTTTCTGTGCTCATTAGGGCAGGACGTCAGCAACACAACATTGGCTTTAAGATTTAAAATAAAAAAAACGTATGGATTACATTCATACCCTGTCCTGTGACAACATTCATTTAACACAATCAACTCAGATTCCAAGATAATTTTGATTAGATGTTAGCAATTAACTATATTTTTTGTAGAGTAGACTATTGCATACGTTCTGTTTATTAAAATGTTAATTTCTACGAAGATAATATGGATCTTTAAAATACTGTAGAGGGCTGCACCCATACTTACATGGTACGTAGCTCCGTAAGATCATTGAAGGCTCCAGGCTCGATACTGCGCAGAAATTTTAGGTTCATCAGAGTTCTGGAATACATGAATGAGAAACAAATTCTAATTTCCATAAAAATATAGTAAATATAGAACGTATGAAATAATTACAATCCAACTATTAATAACAATAAAATATGAGTTTTAATACCTAATTCTTTTCTGGAATCTGATACATCTATTTGAATATCAATCAAATCTCAAAATAGTAATGCAACCTTTAAAATTGATTCCGGGGACAATTCTGTTTATTTTTCTTAAGGGTGTTCGTGTAAGTGTTTATATGAGCTATTTCAAGATGATCTTAATAATAATAATAATAATAATAATAATAATAATAATAATAATAATAATAATAATAATAATATAAGAGAGATGAACAGACAGGTGAATGGAGAAGACTGCATAACAATGAACTATATGGTCTTTATAGGAAGCCAGATATAATAAGAACAGTTAAGTCTCGTAGACTGCGATGGGCGGGACATGTTGCACGTATGGGGAGTGAAAGACGTGCATGGAAGCTTCTTGTAGGAAAGCCAGAGGGAAAACGCCCAGTTGGTAGACCGAGAATGAGGTGGGAGAACAACATTAACTATGATTTGAGGGAAGTAGATTATACAGGGAATGATTGGAAAGCATTATCTCAGGATAGGGATGTATGGAGAGCTTATGTCCGCGCGGCCATGAACCTATGGGTTCGATAGTGCCAGTGAGTAAGTAAGTAATAATAATATTAATATCAATAGCTTTATTTTACCTGACAGAATTAAAGTCTTAAATCCCTGTTTACCACTCAACCAGGTTTAAAAAAATACAAAATTATTCTTACATCTAAATTAAAATAAACAAAAATATTAAATGGTATATGTACAGTATAATTATTTATAATATATTTTGATTAATTCTAGATTTAACGAATTGAATATAAATTGTAGAACGTAGAAAAATAAAAAAATGTATATTAATGAAATTGAATACATTTAGTTTTGGAGAAAAATTAATTATTTAACAACAGGTAATTATATAAGCATGACTTAAAGTCTCAAGTGTACGGCAACCCCTGATGTATTGAGGGAGGAAATTCCAGGAACGGGCAGAGGATATTGTGATAGAATAATAGGAAGTGCTATGGAGAGGGATAGTTAGCAAACTGCTATCTTGTGACCTAGTATCAATATTGTGGTAAGAATATAACTTCTCAAATGTGGATGCCAGGTAATTGGGAGTGTAGGAATTGAGAAGCTTGAAAATAAGCGAAAGAGAGTGAAATTTACGTCTGTCACTAAGGCGGAGCCAATAGAGATTATTCAAGTGTTCGGAAATATGATCATAACGGCGGATATAGAAAATGAATTGAACGCAAGCATTATGAACTGGCTGCAGTCCTTGCGACAAGTCATAAATTAGGTCATTATACATAACGTCACAATAATCGAAGTGTGGGAACACTAGGTTCTGCACAAGGATTTTTTTTAAAGAACGTGGAAGAACATTCTCGAAACGTCTAAGATAATATAATATGGTGAATATATTTTATGTGTGTTTCATTTGTGTTTGCCAGGTTAAATTTGCGTCTAGATGTAGTCCAAGATCAATTACTGAAGACGAATAAGGGATAACTATGCCTGTATTATTTATAGTAATGTCTGGAAGTGTAGACGTTAAAGGTTGTGAGCAGTCTGGATAATATTCTTCTAGATGTGAGATCTAATTTCATTAGTGCCTAAAGCGTGTTTTACATTGCTGATGTTTTAGCACACACATTATCTAGTTCCTTCTCCACAAAATAGATCATATGTCTATTCATATACTTTCTAAGTATATTCACAACAAGAATCAAATCAGCAACTAATCTGAAGGAACCACGCATTTAGACATTTTATTCGGAACACCTAATATATGTTCCTATATTAACTATAGAGATTTGGGTATGGATATTTTAAAGAATATTTAATATATTATTGATCAACCAAAGATTAACAACTATAGTAGATGCAATAATATCAGAAGAGCAGAGAGGTTTTAGGAAAGGAAGAAGCTGCACAGGCAACGTATTTACTTTAAAACAAATAATAGAGAAGCGAAGAGAATTCAACTTAGAGACGCACATCCTCTTTATAGATTATAAGAAGGCCTTTGATAAAGTGTCTAGACCAAAATTATGGAACATATTAAGTGATAAAGGAATTCCATTACATTTGATTTATATCATTTTACAAATATATACAATACAAATGATTCTATATTTATAAGAACATATAAATTTATTAAGAATTTTTTAATTTCATTATTTTAAAAATAGGTAGGCCTATTCTATTTATTAGAAAGTATATTATGATTTCTATATTGTCATCATTCTATAAATTAAAACACAATCACAATTGCTTTTCCATTTCTTACAGAAAAATATGTTATGCATTTTTTATTCTCATTACTTTGCACTTATAAAGAAAGACAGATAGTAATGTTTTACAAAAATATTAATCTGCATCATCCGAGTCACTTTTATCGCAATTTGTTGCTTCTGTATCTAACGTAAGTGTTGAGAGCAATGAGAGAACTTCCTGTGTAATTACCCGTGTTTTCTTTTAGGGTTATGCCTCAAGCTGGTCAAGAAAGTATCAGAAGATATAAAAAGTCTGAGGAAAAGATTGGTGTTTGTGTCAACTCTCGAAGTTTTTCTTGTGAAATGTTCCCGATATCTTCTACTATCTTTGTTTCTTGCTTCTTGTGCTTCTTCCGAAAGTTAACCAATCGGAAGAATGCAAGAGGCAATAACAGGCCTGTCGTGGCATAAAATGTTGTGCACACTGCTTGGCATATAAACCAACTGTATTCTTTCAGATATAGATTTCTAGTTTCACCAGCATACTTTCCAAAAGCATAAGCATTTATTGAAAACCCACAACTCAGTGTCTCTAATATGACATGAAAACGGCGAATTGCCTCAAAATTGACACATGTTATTTGGGCAGTCTTTTCGGTGTTTCTGAAAAATTGACGAGCAGTGTTTCCATTATTCGTATTTCCTGCTTGTTGTGTTGGCATATCCACCAGTAGGCCTGCCTCATTCTTGAATCTATTCTGAATGTACTTCTTCCTATTCTCAACTTTAGTATTTATATATTGGTGAGTTAAAAGATTGGCATCTATATCATCATCGCTCAGGCTCGATCAGCCGATAAACTCTTCGGTTTATCCAAAAACAGACGTCAACTCTTTTTTATTCTGATGTCTCGTGAAGGTGGTGCAAGGGATAATTCTTTGACTATTGCAGCAGAGTATTTTTTCTCTTATCATACAACTTCATTTCAGCAGCATTAGTTGTTTCTTTTGGCTTGTTGACCGAACGAATTCTCTAAGCTTCCGCCTTTTCGTCTTTTCACAGCATTGTTTGAATGATTTTGATGGCCTACCAGGATTAGAAGGCGGTTGATCTGTATGGTAGAGATTGATAATCGGTCACGGGAAAATTAATATTTTCTTGTAGCCAGTCTGAATAATTTTCCAGGAATCTGCCACGATGACGATAACATTTGTTCCATGTTACTTCAATTTGCTGACACACAGTTTTCATGTAGGCCTTTAAATTCTTAATAACGACATCAGAGACTGTCACATGCTTAATTTGTTTAAACACAAATTCTTACACTGCATCACAACGTTCCCTTTTATTATTTCCATGCCGGGAAGTAAGGGGAACCATTGTGAAACAAACAGGAATAAGCTAAACAAACGCAGATGAACGCAATTTATTCTTCTGCTTCCAACAGAAGTGATGTCAATAAATAAAAATAATGCAATTAAAGGCCATATACGTCCATATATGGAAGTTCTAGTCTAAAATAACTGGATAATAAACTTAAATTGGAAAACAGTTAAACATTTTCTTTCATATTAACATTCTTGTGAATCTAAACAGATGAAATCTGTCTTATGTAACTTACAGGACTCTACAGTAAACATAAACATCACAATAACATGTAAACCAACTTAATTCTCTACACAAAACAGCACGATTGGTCAACCTTCTCAATAATACAGATTACGCATCTGCGCGTGACTGTTGTGTTCAGACCTTATTTATGAGTCCCTGCGCATGCCTAGGAACAACATAATTACACATATTTGCTAACAGGTTTGTTCGCATGTAATTTACAAAATATCATTTTTATTAATTAATCTTGGCATTTTCAATTAAATCCCCCTAGAATGTTAAAATATCACACTGGTGTGGCGTACGCTGCTACCTCTAAATGAATTAAATGTGTTTTTATGTTTAGTTAAACAAGTAAAAAGATAGTTATATATATATATTCATTCATAGTGTTCTGCTCAAGAGCAGGTCTTTCACTGCATACTCAGCATTCTCCACTCTCTCCTTGACTCAGCTTTCCTTTTTGTATCTCCATACAAACCATTTATTTTAATATTGTCTATCATCTGATGTCTTTTTCTGCCTCTAACTTTCTTTCCGTTGACCATTCCTTCTAGAGCATCCTTCAGCAGGCAGTTTCTTCTTAGCCAGTGGCCAATCCAATTTATTTTCCTCTTCTTTATGAGTTCCAGCATTGTTCTTCTTTCACCCACTCCGTCTAGCACATCTTCATTTCTTACTTTGTCTGTCCAGTTTTTACGTTCCATTCTTCTCCATATCCACATCTCAAAAGCTTCCAGTTGCTTTTCCTCATTCCGTCGTAATGTCCACGTCTCCGCACCATATAATGCTACACTCCACACAAAGCACTTCACTAGCCTCTTTCTTATTTCTCTTGCCAAAGGTCCGCAGAAAATGCTTCTCTTCTTGTTGAAAGCTTCTTTTGCCATTGCTATCCTCTGCTTTACTTCTTGACCGCAGTTCATGTTACTATTGACAGTACAACCCAAGTATTTGAAGCTCTCCACTTGCTCAATGGCCTCATCTTTAATCTTCATGTTTATCTTCCTTTGTTTCTTTCCTATAATCATGGCATTCGTCTTATTTATATTTATCTTCATCCCATAATCCTCGCACTTGTCATTCAGCTCCATCAGCATGTTCCTCAATATCATTGCATCTTCTGCTAGCAAAGCCATATCATCAGCAAATCTTATGCACTTTATTCTTCTTTCTCCCATGTTTACGCCTCCCGTATTATTGAAGCAGTTCTTCATTAGGTCTTCCAGGTAGATGTTGAAAAGGGTAGGTGATGGAGGACATCCTTGCCTCACCCCTCTTCCAATTTCTCTTCCCTCTGACATTTCTTCTCCTATCTTCACTGTTATTCGCTGTTTGATATAAAGACTACTTATGAGCCTCCTCTCCTTCCAGTTCACGCCAATTTTCTTCAAGATCTTCAGGAGTTTATTCCAATTGACTCTGTCAAAGGCCTTTTCCAGGTCAACAAATACTGCATAAACGTCTTTATATCTTTTTCTATATATCTTTCTCCTATTGTTCGTATCAATCCAATTGCATCTCTTGTACCCTTTCCCTTCCTGAAGCCAAACTGTTCTTCTTCCAATTCACTTTCCATCGTAGAACGTAAACGTCGATTTAGTGTTCGCAGGAGAATCTTTGGAGAGTGTGATATCAAGCTGATAGTCCTGAACTCCTTACATTTCTTTGCATTGTTTTTCTTCGGTATTGGTATTAACACTGTCTCAGTCAATTCTTCGGGTCATTCACCTTCTTTATATATATTGTTGCATAAACGCAAAATTTCCCTCTTTCCTTCACCCAGGCATTTAACTAATTCAATGGGGATTCCATCTACCCCTATTGCTTTACCATTTTTCATTTCCTTAATTGCTAGTTCAACTTCTTCCTTCAGAATTGAAAATCCTTTTTCATCTTCTGATACGTCTTCTTCTTTTTATATATGCAAGTTAGCCGGACGATTTCTTGTCTCATATAGCTCTTCTACATATTTTTCCCATCTATTCATAATTCCCTGTTTGTCTGTTATTTCTTCATTATTTTCGTCCTCAATCAGCCATATAGTTTTCCTGCTCTTCGTTCCATAGTTCAAGCCTTTAACTTCCTGGTACATTAAATCATATTTTCCTTTCCTCTCCAGATTCTCTAGTTATTCACATTTCTGCTTCATCCATTCTTCCCTTGCCTTGTCAGTTTCTCTTCTAAGTTCGTTGTTTAGTTTCCTGTAGTTTCTTTTGGCTTATTCTGTATTGCTATTTTTCCATTTTTCTTCTTTCTTTCTTCCATCTTCTCCAACATTTTTTTCTGTGACCCAAGGTTTCTTAATATTCTTGCTCTCTTTGTATCCTATTGTTTCCTCTGCAGCTATCTGTATAGAGGTTTTCAAATGACTCCAGTGTTCCTTTGTATTGCCATATGAGATTTCCATGGTAGAGGCTTTCTCCTGAAAATTTTGTTGGAATTTTCTCCTTTCCTCTTTAGTTTTGAGTTTCTCCAATTCAAAATTCTTTGTTGCCTGTCTTCCTCTTATCTTCTTCAGGCAAATATCTACTTCGCCTATTAGTAGGACATGGTCTGAATTGATATCTGCTCCTGGTAGGGTCTTGGCATTTTTCAAACAATTTCGGAATCTTTCCTGTATTAGTATTTAGTCGATCTGGTATCGTTTGTTGTCCATAGGGCTTATCCATGTGTATCTTCTTCTTTTATGCTGTTGAAACATTGTATTTCCAATTATCATTGAATTCCTTTTACAGAAACTCACCAGTGATTCACGTCTCTCATTCCTTCTTCCTACTGTACTGTACTTCCAACTGTACTTCCATCCTACCCTTCTCCAACTACAGCATTCCAGTCACCCATTAGGATAACACATGCCCCCTTCTTCTCTTGCTCAACAATCTCTTCTATCTTGTCATATCTCTTTCCTCCACTTCTTCATCTGCTAACCCACTATGGGGCATGTAAATTTGCACTATCACCAAGTCCACTTTTTTCCCTTGTAACCTCACCATTATCATCCGATTATCCACATAACGCACTGATATCATTTTTTCTTTCACACGTGGTCCTAATACTACACCGACACCATGATTTCCTTTAGAATCACCACTGGAATAAAACATTCTAAATTCATCACTCACTAATTCACCATTTTGTCCCCATCTCACTTCTGATATTCCCATCACATCCACTTTGTTTCTTCTCATTTCTTCCTTCAAACTTTCCAGTTTCCCGGCTTGCAGAAGAGTTCTCACATTCCAGGCTCCAATCCTTAATCTTCTTTTCTTCTGTTGTTTAGACTGCATGATGTTTCCTTCCGCAGTATCCCCCTCCCGGACATCCGAATGGGGGGATAATTTACGTCCGGAGTCTTTTACCGTGGAAAGACTCATCATGTCATGTTTGCAGCTTTACTAGGGATATATAGGTGTGGTAGCTTCCCGTTTCTTTCCACACCCCACTCTCTCTTTTGCATCTTAAAATCTTAAAAGATCTTAAGAAGGTCCCGAGGGGCCCCAACTTGGAGGTGAGGATAGTGGATTTGGCTAAGTTAGACCCTCCGGACTTCACCGAAATTCACCCCAGAGGTTAAATATCAGTTCCATCAGGGTTTTGACCAGATCATGGATCTGGAAATCCCAATTAGCCTCAGCCCCATATATATATGTCGTAATTATCAGTTTAGCGGTTTTTAGTCGGGTTATAGGTAAATTGGCCGGTTTACGGGTAATTCGATCGCTTTGGAGGCAGATTCTTGAGTTTATGGGTAATTTTATCGTTTTAGAGGTAACATGAACGGTTTACAGGTAGTTTTCCATTTTAGAAGTAGTTTAATCAGTTTACTGGTAGTTTAGGTCTTCATTGAGGTAGTTTAATTAGCTACTGGTAATTTGGACGTTATAGAGGTGACTTTGTCGGTTTAGGGGTAGGTTGGTCAGATCGAATGGACTTTTTATATCATGTTTGTGGGTTAGGTTAGGTATCGGTTAGGTTAGGTGAGGTCAGGTTCGGTTAGGTTAGGTTAGGTTGGGTTAGGTTAGGTTAGGTTAGGTTGGGTTAGGTTAGGTAAGGTTAAGTTAGGATAACATAGCTTAGGTTAGGATAAGATAGGTTAGGTTAGGTTTAGTTAGTTTCGGTTCGGTATGGATCGGTTCGATTATATCAAGGTTAGGTTAGGTTAGCTCAGGGTTAGGTCCAAGTTTGGTTAGTGTTATGTCCGGGTTATGTCAGGTTTAATTCAGGTTAGGTCCTGGTTTGGGTTCGGGTTTGGATTCAGTTTGAATTTAGTTTGGGTTTCAGCTTTGAGTTCAGTTTTTATTTCAGTTTTGGTTTCGTGCTTCGATATTTAGTTTTGGATTCGGGGTTTGGATTCAGGTTAGTTCAGGTTAGGCTCGATTATGTTAGGTTCGGGTTAGATTCGTATTAGGTTCAGTTTAGGGTCAGTGTATGTTCAGTGTAGTCTCAGTGTAGGTTTAGTTTAAGTCCAATTTTGATTCGGTTTAGGTTAATTAGGTTCAGGTTAGGCCAATTTAGGTTGAGGCTAGTTTCAGGTTAAGTTCAGGTTAGGTTCATGCTAGGTTTATGATAGGTTCAGGTTACGTTAGGTTCAGTTATGTTCAGTTAAGTTTGGTTAGGTTAGGTTACGTTAGGTTCGGTTAGGTCCGGTCAGTGTAGGTCATGTTCGGTCAGGTTGGGTGAATATAGGTCAGTATAGTACAGGTCAGATCTGGTCATTTAAGATCCAAAGAAACTTCCTTTTTCACGTTTTTCATTACAAAGAGTGATTTTTAAAGGTGTAGAAGTTGACTATGGCAACTCCCTTATAGTCTATGTTCATCCCGAGAATACACCAGACCTAACCCATCTCACCCAATTAAAATTATAATTATATTTGGGCTAATTTTTTATACAATTTAAATAATAAATAAAATTTCATTTTCCAAAATTTAATATTCAAACAATTTAACTTTTTTTATGGAATCAACGGGGAATTTAATTAGAATTTATTTAATTTACGAATTCTTTAACATTATAAACAAGCCCCATCACAATCGGATGAATTGTATGACATCGTATAAAATATGAACAAACAAACAAACAATCATTTTATACATTATATTATGAATATTAATTTAATAATAATTATAATAATAATAATAAACATAGTAGATTATGAATATATTAATGAAAGATGCCTAAAGATTAAAATGAAGCTTATGGGAAGAACAAGGGTGTTCTTAGCGGTCTACGCACCTACAGATGATGCAGCACAGAGTCAGAAAGAAAAGTACTATTCAGTATTAGTGGAACAAATAGAGAAAATACGAAGTAATGAAGAATTAATACTAATGGGAGATTTAAATGGGAAAGTGGTAGAAGAAACAATGATGAAGCAGTAGGGAAACATGGGGAACAAGAAGTCAACGATAATGGAAATAGAATCATAGAGATGTGCAAACAACATAAATTAAAGATAGTAAACACATTTTTCGATCATAGGGATATCCATAAATTTACTTGGGAACGACCTAGTCTCAATCAGAAATCAATAATAGACTACATAATTGTAAAGCAAAATACTTACTTATTTATTAAGGACTCAAGGGTTAAAAGATGAGCAATTTGTGGTTCCGACCACTATCTACTCACAGCACAGATCATCCCCAAATTCCTTACAGGGAAAAAAGTGCACGATGAAGCAAGGGAATCAACAATGCAACTGAAGCAGGAAGAAAAATTTAAATTGTATTTATTTAATCAGGATAGTATCAAAAACCTATATCAAGAAAGACTGAGGATTAAAATTGAGAATTTGGATTACAAGGAAGACGTAGAAGAAGAATATAATCAATTAAAGGAAATAATACATTCGGCAGCAAAAGAAGCATTAGGCACAATAAATAAAAAACAAAATATCATAACAACTCCGGCCGTGAAAGTCTACGTGAATACAAAATACACAAGATTGGTGGAATTAAAATATCGAAGAATTAACCAAAAAGAAGAAAAAATGCTACTTAGAATGGTTGGCAAATAAAACAACAGAGAATTGGATAGAATACAAGAGAACAAACGCCAAAGTTAAAAGGAAAGTGATAGAAGAAAAAAACAAATTATGGAAAAGCAAATGCCAGGAAATAGAAAGTTATATAGGAGGATCACAATCATCGGAAGTATGGAGATTTCTAAAAACACTAAAAACCAACCAAGGATCCAGTAAGATACATTTGTTAACAACATTTGATGCAGAAAAACATTACAAAGCTTTACTGTCAGAAACTAGAAATGAGTTTATGGAAACAATAGAAAATACAACTATAGAAATGAACGTCCTGGAATTTGATACAATAGATATAGAATTAGAAATTCAAACCCTAAAGAATAAAAAGGCACCAGGGCCGGGAAACATACCCAATGACTTAATTAAATATGGCCCAAAAAATTTAATAGGTAGATTGAGGGACTTGTTTAATAAGTGCATTGCAATACAGAAGATTCCCGATGAATGGAAAATAAGCTACATTGTACCAATATACAAGAAGGGCGATAGAAGAGACGCAAAAAACTACAGAGGACTAAGTATAAATAACACATTATATAGAATATTTACGAAGTTATTAAAAACAAAGTTACAAAAAGATATTAAAGACAAATTAGGAGAAGATCAAAATGGATTCAGACCAGAAGGTCATGTGTTGACAATATATTTGCAATACAACAGTTAATTGAAAAACGGACTGCTGTTGGAGAAGAAACCCATTTGACAATGATAGATTTAGAGAAAGCTTATGACTCAATTCCGAGGAACAAATTATGGGAAGTATTGGATAAATACAATATTTATAGAAACCTAATAGAAATTATTAAACAAATCTATAAAGATGACTCCGCTTATGTTAAAATTGGAAATATAATGTCTAATCCTATCAAAACCACAAAGGGATTGAAACAAGGGTGCAGTCTTTCACCAATTTTATTTAATATTTATGTAGAATCCATATTAATGAAATGGAAACAAAGCTGCAAAGGTATGGGGATCCCAATAGGTAACAGATTTTTGCTGACATTACAATTTGCCGATGATCAACTGGTTTTAGCGCAAGACAAATTTGATATGGAATTCATGATAAAAAGGTTGAAAAACACATATGAATCATGGGGTCTCACAGTAAATTTACAAAAAACAGAATATATGGCAATAAATAGCAATGAATGAGAAACTTTAATATTGGAAGAAGGAATCCAAATAAAGCAAGTGAAACAAACTAAATATTTGGGAATAATTATGGATAACATTGAAGGTATAGGCAAAGAGAACATAAAACATAGAATTGAATTGAGTAGCAAAATAATATCATCATTAAATTCCATATGGTAGGATAAGCATATTTGGAAAGACACAAAAAAATATATTGGTAAAACATTGGTGGAATCTGTTGCAATGTATGGAAGTGAGGTAGGGACAATCAATAAGTACTACAAGAATAGACTAATAGCTCTAGAAATGGATTATTTACGGAGAAGTGCCAGAAAGTCTAGATTAGAACATGTCACAAATAAGGAAATTAGAAACATAATGGAAGCAGAAGAAAGCATAATTGAAAGAATTGAGGAGAAGGAATTAAAGTGGTTAGTACATGTCTTAAGAGTGGAAGATGAGCGATGGCCAAAACAACTATATGAATGGCATACGAACAGAAAGAATAAAAGAGGGAGACCAAGGTTAACATGGAAGGAAAACATGAATATTATATTATAATGCGATTAATTAACTGGTACTATGGAACCAGATGATTAATGACCGTGCGGACATAAGTTTTCAATCCATCCCTATCCCGACCATGCCAAGTAAAATTCACTTTCCTCAAATCATGATTAATGCTATTCGCTCATCACATACTGGCCTACCGTCGCGGCGCTTTTGCTCTGAATTTATTACAAGGAGTTTCCATTCCCTTCTTTCATTCGCCATTGGTGACACATACTCTGTCCATAGTAGTCTACAAGCCTTAACCATTCATATTTCATCTGGTTTCATATAAATATCAATTAGTTCACCATTATGCAGTTTTCTCCATTCACATATAAAATGTTTCTAAGCACTCTATTCTCACATACTTGTAAATATTCAATTCTCTTGTAAAATAACAGACATTGTTTCACAATTCATATAATATAAATGGAAAAATAGCAGTTTTGATTATATTTTTGTTTTAACTTTTTTTAGAGAAGTTAGATGAGGATTTTCTCCGAAATGCAACATCAACAACAATATTATTTTTTTTTATTAGGAATATTCCACAGTTGGTTCTCCTTCAACCGAAAGTGATTTGTCGCAAGAGATCTCTGTCTAATGCATGTTCTTAGGTAAGACCTCTTGTTTCCATATTTTTCTCCATCTGTCAATGATCTAGCTCCTCTCTTCCTTGCTCAAGCCTCCCAACAACAACAATATTGATGAGATGGGGGTGAGGGGTGATAATAATAAGAATAATAATAATAATAATTTTTTACAAATAACATGGCATGGATTGAGACTAAAAATTATAAGTTTCTGGTTTAACACCATGGACCGATGGAACCCCCCCTATAGTTTTTCAGTCATTCACAAATTCTTCGGGCGATTGATTTTTATTGCAATGATTAATTTAATAATTTATAGTAATTTTAATATTTATTAAAATATTTTTTTTAATGCCCCAGGTTGTAATTTCGATATTTCTGGTGTTCTCTCCTGGCATGGCGTACTTCTAACTCACTTCTGAGTTTGGGACGCCTGAAAGGCTGGGTTACGCTGCCCCCATGATATGAGAGTTGATGATGATGGTAATGATGCGCCAGGAGAGGTCTTAAACTAAACTTAAGCTAATTAGGTGAATATGATATTGATGGTAATGATGTCCAGATGGTTTTCGGGGACCGTTTGGGCCTTAAAGTTTCCTCACATTTATCTTACAGGTGAGGAAAAACCCCGAAAAAAACATCACCCAAGAAACTTCTCCCGACCCGGATCGAACCCGGGCCCGCTGCGTGACAAGGCAGCACGCTACCTCGAGACCACAGCGGTGGACATTTATTAAAATATTGAATTAATAAAATTTTACGATACAAATTACAACTGTTTATTTTAATTGCTTAACTTATATTTTATATCATCACTATTCTTGCAGATATTGGGCCTAAGAGTTTGTTGCGGTCTCTTGTCAAGGCTTGAGTGGTCCGCCCAAATACCTCTTGCCTCTTAGGATGGGAATTCAGAATTTCTACAGTAGCCTAGATAGTGATAATCTGTTGATAGAAACTAACTCACTGACACTATCAAACACGTAGGTTCATGGCTGCGCGAACATAAGCTCTCCATACATCCCTATCCTGAGCTAATGTTTTCTAATCATTCCCTGTAAAATCTACTTACCTCAAATCATAGTTAATGTTATTCTCCCACCTCATTCTTAGTCTACCAATTGGGCGTTTTCCCTCTGGTTTTCCTACAAGAAGCTTCCATGCACGTCTCTCATTCCACTTTCGTGCCACATGTCTTGTCCATCGCAGTCTACGAGACTTAACTGTTCTTATTATATCTGGTTTCCTATAAAGACCATGTAGTTCACTTTTATGCAGTCTTCTCCATTCACCTGTCTGTTCATCTCTCTTTGATCCAAACATTTTCGTAAGAACTTTATTCTCAAATACTCGCAATCTCGTTTCCTCCCTTAAAGTAAGAGTCTATGTTTCGCATCCATATAATATAACTGGTAGAATAATAGTTTTATATATTTTCAGTTTAGCATTTTTTCAAAGGACTGGGGACGTCAAGAGTCTCTGCAATGCATAATAACACGCATTTCCATAATTGAGCCTATGTTTGATTTCTTTGTGCATGTAATTCCTGTTTGTGATTATTGTTCCTAGGTATTTGAATTCAGCCACTTCCTCAAAATTTCCCTCATTTGTCATTAACTGTCATTTCCATTATAATTTTATGTATTTCTATGTATGACCATATATTTAGTTTTATTGATATTTACTTCCAGTCCCAATTTCTAATTGTTACTCAATAGTCTGTATGTGTTGGCCTTTAGTATTTATTCGTTCTCGCTCAATAGTACATCATCAGGTCTAGAGTAATTCCAATATTGTCTATAAGTTTGTAAATTATTATTATTATATATTATTATTATTATTATTATTATTATTATTATTATAGATTTAATTGTTCCTGCGCCGTACCCGAATGGTTTAAGACATGATGTCTTAGCACAGAGCTACGAAATTTGCGCTGGTTTGAGTCCTCATGGAGAAAGACATTTTCTCACGGAATTCCGGCCAGTATGGAACCAGTATCCACCCAGCAACATGAGGAATTTGGGTAACTACAATAATTAGCGGCTCCAGCAAACCTAGTATTACGACTGGGAAACCCACATGCCAACCACCTGTCATCCCTACGCTGATTGGATGATCGTCCACTTCTGCAATTAACATGTGGTTGTGAGATCAGCAGCCGCCTAGTAAGGTCAATTGCCTTGTATGTCTGTTACGCCATGGATTTTTACACGTCTAATTATTGCTACGTTTTATTATAATTGTAATACGTAGATGAATTGCCAACTGTACAAAGTCATTGTACTGTGGTTAGTGTGTGTATTCGGCCTAGGTATATTTTACAACTCATTTTAGTGGACTAGTGGTTATGCTCCTTGCCTATGGTCCCGAGGGTCGCGGGTTCAAACCCGGCCGGGGTCGATGGATTTTTTAGGACGGAAAAATCCAAGGAGCAAGTCCTCCGGGAGGGACTTTAAGCCGTGGGTCCCGAGTCTGAAGATTTTCAGGCTCGTAAAATATCCTTAAGCAGAATGAAAAGGCCTGTAAGCAAAATTTACCGAACTTTCCCGTCCTAGTACTACCTTGGTTTCCTAGATGTCAGTATGAGGCGGAACGCTGACCACGTACCGCTCAAAATGACATTTATACGAAAACAAGTGTAACTAAACTAGTATTGTTCAAATTCTTCCCTGTAGGGGGAGAGCGCCTAAATCTCTGTAAAGGAAAACATGGGCTTACAATAAAGTTAATGTATGTAATTCTGTACTTCTGTGCATAACTACGGTTTGGTGTTGTGTACAGAATGAGCGGAAAAAGAGGCCGGAGGGGGGAAGGCGGCCAGAACAGGGGAACAGGAAAAGAAGAAGAAGAAGAAGAAGAAAGAAGAAGAAGAAGAAGAAGAAGAAGAAGAAGAAGAGAAGAAGAAGAAGAAGAAGAAGAAGAAGAAGAAGAAAAGAAAAGAAGAAGAAAAGAAAAGAAGAAGAAAAGAAGAAGAAAAGAAGAAGAACAAGAAGAAAAGAAGAAGAACAAGAAGAAAAAGAAGAAGAACAGGAAGAAGAAGAAGAAGAAGAAGAAGAAAAAGAAAGAAGAAGAAGAAGAAAAGAAAGAAGAAGAAGAAGAAAAGAAAGAAGAAGAAGAAGAAAGAAAAGAAAGAAGAAGAAGAAGAAAAGAAAGAAGAAGAGAAGAAGAAAAGAAAGAAGAAGAAGAAGAAAAGAAAAGAAGAAGAAGAAGAAAAGAAAAGAAAAGAAGAAGAAGAAGAAGAAGAAAAGAAGAAGAAGAAAGAAAGAAGAAGAAGAAAAGAAAGAAGAAGAAGAAGAAGAAAAAGAAAGAAGAAGAAGAAGAAAAGAAAGAAGAAGAAGAAGAAAGAAAGAAGAAGAAGAAAAAAAGAAGAAGAAGAAGAAAAGAAAGAAGAAGAAGAAGAAAAGAAAGAAGAAGAAGAAGAAAAGAAAGAAGAAGAAGAAAAGAAAGAAGAAGAAGAAGAAGAAGAAAAGAAAGAGAAGAAGAAGAAGAAGAAGTAAAAGAAAGTAAAGAAGAATAAGAATAATAATAATAAAAAGAAAATAAGAATAATAATAATAATAAAAATAAATAATAATAATAATAATAATAAAATAATAAAATAATAATAAAATAAATAATAATAATAATAATAAAATAAATAATAATAATAATAATAAAATAAATAATAATAATAATAAAATAAATAATAATAATAAAAAATAAATAATAATAATAATAAATAAATAATAATAATAATTATTATTATATTATTATTATTATTATTATTATTATTATATATTATATTATTATTATTATTATTATTATTATTATTATTACTCCGCCGGTTCCACGTTCGGATGAGAAAGGAGAATGGGAAGCCGTAACACCTCGTTAAAAACCTTGGTTCAGCTGACCCGGCTGATATTACCTTGTCAGAATCCCTAGCCAAGGTCACGGTGAAGATCCCAATGGCGGATTCAGCAGAGTAGGAGACCTACGGTATGGTGCAGACAGCGGATCAGGCAATAAAAGGTGGATCAGACACGTAGCTGGAGTGAAAGCAACTGATCTATTTTGGACTCCAAACAGTCCCTGCTCCTCCAGGTTGCGGGTTGATGCTGTGAGTCAGCTCCTCATACATTGTAAAAAAAAGTAATGCTAAAAAAGCAAAATATAGAACATTGAACCGGGAAGTGTGGAAGAAAAAAATTGTATATTTTGGTTGAGATTACCTGTATAAATAACAGAAACAATCCCGAATAAAAAAAATATTGTCTTCCATGACTTTAACATCTCTATACTTATATCGTCTTACCAGTTTACCAGTAATTTATGTGTTTATAATATGTATTTCTGAATAAATTAACTTAGTTTGATAATATTATGTAATACTGATCACAGATCATGATGAAATAATCATAAGTAATGCCACGAGTGATTTCCAAATTGAATTTATGTAGAGAATTTGGAAATCAACAGTGGCATTTGTTAGGACTATTTAACGAATTAAATTAAGCTGTTTACTCACAAACCATTATTTAACTATAGTTATTTTAAAATATTTATATATTTAATGTAAACGGCGATGTTCGAAAACAAATGAGAAACGATTGGTACGCTTCATCTGCTTCTTTTGTTTATCACTGAAACACATCAAACTGTAAATTAATTCATTTCTGATGTCGTATGATGTAAATATGACAATTATATTTTTCTGGATTATTACCTGGGAAAAAATACTTTTAAGAAAGTGCAAACAGTGGTTTCTTTTTTTGGTGGTATAATCAATTGCTACAAATGTTTTTATATTAACACCTGCAAGCGCTATGTGTTGACATCCATGCACTATATATACAATCTGGTAGCCGTATTTCGTATGGAGTCAGTCACTGCAAAATAATGGTCAGACCTGTTCAGAATATTAAAAAGGAGGAGCTTTCTTTAATATGGTAAATTTAATATTGATAACTATTTGGTGAAACACGACTGTGATTGGTTGTAAAACAGAAATCATTGAAACGTGATTGGTCATTGACTCCCATTTGGGGCATGAGTTAAATAGTCATGGTAATGATATTACAACTCAGAATTTCTTTTGCGGACTGAGGAAAATCTCACGTTGGTCGACACCGGGGTTTGAACTCGAGATCTCTCGGATATGAATCTCAAATAGTAACGTCTGAGCTAACTAGATTGGGTAGAATGTTATTTTATTATTATTATTATTATTATTATTATTACTATTATTATTATTATTATTACTATTATTATTACTATTATTATTACTATTATTATACAATCACTTTCTGATGCACATCAAAGTTAAGATGAAGTAAAATTTTGTAGCAACATTATGAAAGCTAATAAAATATGAAAACTGATGCACGACATATTTTTTAATTATCGGATTACATAAGTAATTTTTGAAATAGGTGGATCAGAAAAAAAAATTAAAAGCTAAAGAGATGATTTTCTTACGTGTTGCAAAAGAATTTTCCTGGAAGTTTCATATTTCTAATTAAGTAAACAAACTGCAGGCTCATATGATACGAATTCCTTCAGATCAAGCGAGATAACATATTTTTCCTTATTAGCACAGCTGTACGTGGATGAAGATAAGAGTCTGTTTGCCTGGAAGCAAAATTGTATAACACCCCATCCGGCTCCTCGTTTCCAGCATATAATCAAGTTCACAGTGTCTGATAGAAACATCTGCATGTGCTCACAGCATTATACCATACAACGTTTTAAATATTACTTATTTGTTATTATCAGGGCAAGGATTTTAATGCACAATAAAGTACAAGAAAATGCATTATAAAAATTGATAATGCATTGCCAATTACAAAACAACACTAAAATTTTAAAAAAATGCAATATATTTAAAAAATTCACATTTACAGGTAAATAAAAGTTTGTTAATTCTTTTAGTCCTGCATTGCAATTCACAACAAACAACTGCTGAAGATTGTCAAAAAAGAGATTTTTGATTGTCTCTTAAAAATTACTTGTACATCGACAAACTCCTTTCCACTTCTACCGATACTAAAGGTGAATTTTTAAAATAAACTATATCACTGGATTGTAAGTCCGCTGGTAGTTCTCCTACATACATGTTTTGACATGACAGAACATCAGCTATTGAAGACAGCACATCGAATCCTTTATTTTTACTCAAAATCATCATCTTCTTCTTCTTTAATACAGCCTTTCGAATTTATCCACTCACTTTTCCTAGATCACTTACTACAGTTTTCACTAGGTTCCTTTGCTCCACTAATTGAACTTCTGATTTCTCTAAACGAGTTATAGCACCAGTTAGGATTCCAAAATATGATTTTATGTACAAGAGTTTATCTATCAATTCTTTGTTGGAGAGAAGATACTGTGCAAGTTTGAGGCATGCCACATCGATGCTATCAAATGTGTCAATGATTTTTTTCACCATCCTTATGTGCTCGTTGTAAAGTTGCATGCTTCTAGCCAAGTCCCCCACCTTGTTAAAACAGTTTATTAAGAAAACTCCACTGGAAACATTTTCTTCCATTGTGTCTACCACAACATTAGCGACATAGCATCCTTGCAAATCTGTTGTTTCGTCTATGCATACCCAGATTTTTCCCCATTCACTTTTGCTCTAATATTCTGTTCCTTTTCATAGCATTTTCCCACATATTTTTATTCTTAATGTAGAATAGTCGGGTATAACTTTTCCGGTATATTTTTCTAGGAATTTCGGGACTTTTTATTACCGTATTTACTTTCGTAAGTGGAATATCAGCAGAAATCAAAGCTTTGCAGAGCTCTGCGAAAAAGGGGGAAGATGAAGGACATGGTTGACCAAGTAGCATTTCTTGAACCACATGTTTTTCCCATTGAATTCGTTGTAGACTTCTTTTATGCTTCTGTCTAGTCACGTGTTGATCGACAGAAAACTTTTTTCGCTCCAACTTTGGTATCAAATATTTTACAATACAATAATTCACCATCCGTGCTGAAAACGTTTTCCCCATACTGTGAAACATAATGTTTTAATTTAAATCTCTTACTATTTTTTTATTTCCCCATGGCTTCACTATACTCTATATGCTATTCTATCTAAATGAGCTGATGTTATGAGATGTGCCAATAACCAGTGCTACAATTGGCTAAAATAAAAGTGCTCTGATAGTCAGAATAACAACGTCCAAGTCAATTTTTATAATGGTTGACACTGTAAAATTAATTTGTGTTTAAAAAATGTACATTTCTTGCGAAAAAGGCATAAAATACCAAAAAGGAAGTTTTTGAGCGATTGATTTAAGCACTAATATTCTAAATAATTCACAAAAAATGCCATATCCCAAAAAATTAAGAGAAAATACAAATAAATCCAACCACAAAGTTGCCTATTTAAGATAATTTTCTGCCAAAACTAATTTATAACTAATTGAACATTGTATAGCTCCCAAAGAAAAAATATGCAAATACATCAAAATCCTTGTCCTAGTTATTACATATATTTTAGTTTCATATTTGACACAATGCCGGCATGAGTAGTTAGACATTTGCCTTCCACCTCTGGGTCTCGATTTCGGAACTCTTTCGAAGCGGAGAAATCGGAGCAAGGGCAGGTTTCTCTAGGGCGTTCTCCTGTTTCCTATCCAGAAACTTGATTCCATCACTTCTCCATACTCATGTCATCCATGTTGTTTCATTTCATTTGCCCCTGTGCCTGGTCGGCCGGCATCCTCATATAACATAGACCATCAATAATATGGGATTTCATCTCATCCATCGACCTGGCCTACGCCCAACATGAGTAGAGTGTTTAATCATGAACTATTTTTTATTATTGTACAAGTAAACTGAGCGATCTGTCCATTTGTAATGCACACAAGTCTTATTTTTTCTTTCTTATTCTTGGTTTAACCTGTTCCTTTAACTCTTGGTCTCATACACACTTTTTTGACCACACAAGGAGATGTAAGTCCTCCTGGATAATATCGGGACCACCTCAGAGGCAACACGAGCATATAGGATAAGACACACCATTCAAGCACGCGAATACGGTAGGCTTATTATGATGCGAAATGGTGTTCAGGAACTATTGAGGCATTGAAGTTTCCCGACATCTATCTTATAGAGGGGGAAAAAAAAACTGACTAAAACCTCATCCAGAAACTTGTCACGACCGGGGATCGAATCCGTGCCCGGTGCGTGGAGGTAATGACGTTATCTCGAGATCACAGAGGTGGACGTACAATCATATTAATGAAGAGAAAAGTAACAGTGGCCTGTACTGCGGTATTAAATGTAAATAGTAATGGTTAAAGCTAACAGTAGTCAGCTGCGGTGGACTAGTGGTTGTGTTCCTTGCTTCTGATCTCGACGGTCGCCGGCTCAAACCCAGTCGGGGTCGATGAATTTCTTTTACGATAGAAAAATCCAAGGAGAAAGTTCTCTGGGAGGGACTTTAAGCTGTGGGTTCAGTGGTCTGAAGATTTTCAGGCTGGTAAAAGAACCGCAAGCCTGAATAAAGAGGACTCTGTGAAAAATGTATCGGCCTTCTTCATCCTAATAATATTTTTGTTGCCTACTAGATGTCTCATTGTGTTAGTATGTTGACCGCATACCATTCATGGCATTTATAGGAAAATAAACATAACTAAATTAACTTGGTGTAGTAACTCCTAACAAAGGAGATGATAAGGCTCAACATTGACTGTTACGCTATTGTAAATACATAGGGCAAACAGTTTGGCCTATTTTCGAGATTTCGTGTCGCAACTATTTCTCTATGTTAAGATATAATATTCTGCATACTGATACACTCCTCAAAACACAATCTTTCTATTGAAAAATCTTAACGATCACCATTGATTTATATATATATATATATATATATATATATATATATATATATATAATATATATATATATGTATATATATATATATATATATATATATATACATACATATGTATATATATATATGTATATATATACATATATATGTACACACACACGTTTATATATATATATGTATACATGTATATGTACGATATACACTGCTCAAAAACATATGGGGATATTGTAGAATAACCTATTAAGGCTATGTTTTTAGGAACAGTATTAGATGCAATCAGTTTCTATTACTCCAAAAGAATGTCAACAAGAGTTTGAAGTCATTACGTAACCTCTGTACCACACCAGATGTCAAAGTGATCCTGATTAGGAATATGGCAAACAAACAAAGCAACATTAATATGGGCGAAAATGTTTCTTTAGTGTGGAGTATGGTCTCCTCGAACGGCCAGCACTGCCTCACACCTGTGTGGCATTGATACAATGAGGTTAGCAATGAGTTATTGGGGGATACGTGGCCACTCTTCCATAAGAGGAATGTGCAGCTTTGGAACAGTTGTGGGAGGTGCTGGTCTGCCTGCAATGCGCCTGCCTAATGCATCCCACACATGCTCAATCGGATTTAAGTCCGGGGAGGAAGCTGGCCATTGCATACGCTCGATACCCTCCACTTCCAGCATGTCGTCCACCAAACCAGTTCTGTGGGGTCGTGCATTATCGTCCATAAAAAGAACAGAATCACCTATGGCACCAGCATAACGCACGACAAAAGGTCGGAGAATCTCATCTCTATACCTTACTGCAGTCAAAGTACCACCTTGGATGACGTAGAGGTCCGTACGTCCACCACTACTGACTCCTGTCCACGCCATCAATCCACCGCCACCATATGGGGACCTTTCACGTACAAAAGCTGGATTGTTTCGTGTCCCTTTTTCCCTCCAGATGAATACACGCCGACTATCACATTCCAAGTTGAATCGTGACTCATCAGAAAAAAGAACTGAACTCCATTCGGCATGCCTCCACCCACGATGTTCCTCCGCCCAGTTTCTGCGATCTCTACGGTGTTGTGGAGTTAACCTGGTACACACCATGGGCCTACGGGCATAGAGACCACTTCCATGCAGTCGATTACGGACAGTTTGAGTTGACGCCCTGCGTCCTGTTGCTGTTTGAAGTGTATTTCGCAGTTGAGTTGCATTCTGCTGTCTATTCCGACGGGCTGTTAACAAGAGGTAACGATCATCCCTTGCTGTTGTTGCCCATGGTCGACCTTGTCCGGCTCTTCTGTGAACAGTATCTGTTCTTTGAAAACGATTCCAAAGTCTGGAAATCACGCTTTGAGACACCCCAATGGCTTGTGCCACCTCTTGCTGTGTCTGTCCAGCTTCCATCCTTCCTATGGCCCTCCAAGCCATTGGTTCAGGTAAATCACGTTGTCGAGGCATTACTGTCCCTAAGGCAAGTCATTCACTAACTGAAAACTGGACTGGATTTAAAAACAGCAACAAAACATTCACCCCCACACCACCCTTTCACATCAACAGTATAGACACTGCCCTCTGGTGTGGTACCGAGGTAACGTAACAACTTCAAACTCTTATTTACATTATCTTGGAGTAATAGAAAGTGATTGCATCTAATACTATTCCAAAAAACATAGTCTTAATAGGTTTTTCTACAATATCCCCTAATTTTTTTGAGCAGTGTATGTGGAAAGCAATGGGAAGCTACCACACTAGTAAAGCTACAAAGCGTAGCAGGAAAATACTATGATTGCAGTGAAAGACCTGGCTTCGGACAGAATTATATGGATGTGTGGATAATACAAATACATTATAACTGGAAGCATTGCTTCTAATGTAATAGAAAACATGCGGAAGTGTTCCTGTCGCCATATAGAAGGTCTAGTTTAATTTGAGTAAGTTCTGAATTGGAGTCATAATTTTATTAATTACATGTTAATATATTATGTATTTGAGTATCATAATTGCATTCTGCAAAATGGTGAGTTCTTGAGTTGTATCTGGATATAGTTTCTGATATTTTTAAGAGAAGAAAAACAATTAGGTTTATCAGTGTGTGCTCATAGATTTCTTTTAGTAGTTACATTAAACTTGTCACAGACATCCATCTATGAGCACTTTTAGCTCACAATTACTGCTAAATCTTGAACAACAGTAAAAGCAGAAGTCAGTGATATTCACATATTATATCTGGACATTATTACACTGGAAGGTCCAGCAACACAGTTACCTATGATCTTTTCTTGGGTGGTAACACCTCATTTTACATTATTCTACACCGTCGCACGGCTAAACACGACGTAAAGTGACCTCAATGATAGCCACAAATTATTTATCAGCCAGGGAGCCTCAACTGATTATTTAATATTAATATATCAATATAAACTGGTACCAGATGCAGCACTGTGGACACTAGTAGTAATATTAGTAGTGTCATATTAAACAAGGCCCAAGCTGTCTATTTTCTGACCTACGTATGTAAAATACCAAAATATGATAGAATGGAATAAATTAAAATACAAAGGGAGAGTTAAATTAGATTTTTAGATTTTTTTTTAGATTTAGATTTATTTAGCCTGGTGGAGTTAAGGCCATGTGGCCTTCTCTTCCACTCACCAGGACAAACATATATTACATCAGAATTTGATCAAAAAGCTAATATCCATTATATTACGATCCATAATGCAACCAGTTAATGTTACTTAAAATTAAGACTAAAACTAATAATAACATGTATACAAGCAAGACATACACTGCTCAAAAAAATGAGGGGATATTGTAGAATAACCTACTAAGACTATGTTTTTTTGGAATAGTATTAAATGCAATTACTTTCTATTCCTCCAAGATAATGTAAATAAGAGTTTGAAGTTGTTACGTAACTTCGGTACCACACCAGAGGGCAGTGTCTGTACTGTTGATGTGAGAGGGTGGTGTGGGGGTGAATGTTTTGTTGCTGTTTTTAAATCCAGTCCAGTTTTCAGTTAGTGAATGACTTGCTTAGGGACAGTGATGCCTCGACAACGTGATTTACCTGAACCAATGGCTTGGAGGGCCATAGGAAGGATGGAAGCTGGACAGACACAACTAGAGGTGGCACAAGCCATTGGGGTGTCTCAAAGCGTGATTTCCAGTCTTTGGAATCATTTTCAAAGAACATACTGTTCACAGAAGAGCCGGACAAGGTCGACCAAGGGCAACAACAGCAAGGGATGACCGTTACCTCTTGTTAACAACCCGTCGGAATAGACAGCAGAATGCAACTCAACTGCGAAATACACTTCAAACAGCAACAGGACGCAGGGTGTCAACTCAAACTGTCCCTAATCGACTGCACGGAAGTGGTCTCTATGCCCGTAGGCCCATGGTGTGTACCAGGTTAACTCCACAACACCGTAGAGATCGCAGAAAACTGGGGGGAGGAACATCGTGGGTGGAGGCATGTTGAATGGAGATCAGTTCTTTTTTCCGATGAGTCGCGATTCAACATGGAATGTGATAGTCGGCGTGTATTCATCTGGAGAGAAAAAGGGACACGAAACAATCCAGCTTTTGTACGTGAAAGATCCCCATATGGTGGCGTGGATTGATGGTGTAGGCAGGAGTCAGTAGTGGTGGACGTACGGACCTCTACGTTATCCAAGGTGGTACTTTGACTGCGGTAAAGTATAGAGATGAGATTCTCCGACCTTTTGTCGTGCCTTATGCTGATGCCATAGGTGATTCTTTTCTTTTCATGGACGATAATGCACGACCCCACAGAACTGGCTTGGTGGACGACATGCTGGAAGTGGAGGGTATCGAGCGTATGCAATGGCCAGCTTCCTCCCCCGGACTTAAATCCGATTGAGCATGTGTGGGATGCATTAGGCAGGTGCATTGCAGGCAGAGCAGCACCTCCCACAACTTTTCCAGAGCTGCACATTGCTCTTATGGAAGAGTGGCCACGTATCCCCCAAGAACTCATTGCTAACCTCATTGCATCAATGCCATACAGGTGTGAGGCAGTGCTGGCCGTTCGAGGAGACCATACTAAAGAAACATTTTCACCCATGTTAATGTTGCTTTGTTTGTTTGCCATATTCCTAATCAGGATCTCTTTGACATCTGGTGTGGTACAGAGGTTACGTAATGACTTCAAACTCTTGTTGACATTCTTTTGGAGTAATAGAAAGTGATTGCATCTAATACTGTTCCTAAAAACATAGTCTTAATAGGTTATTCTACAATATCCCCTAATGTTTTTGAGCAGTGTATTAAATTGTCCCTGTCTAATGTATATAAAAACAAAGAAATATAATCAGATATAGAAAACTAATTTTACGATTATACAGTATTTAAAACAAAACAAAAGAAAATATTTGTTAATCTTAATATTATTTTCATAAATAATTAAATTTATTAATTGTTAAAAGAATACTATTAGTGGGGTGTATTAGTTAGTTTGTTATTAAATAATTCTTTAGTTTAATAATCAATTGAGTTGGTGTTTACTTGATGAAAATCCATATTTATTTAATAAATTCTTTAGTTTGTTTTTGAAGGATGTTGTAGTTTGACAGTGTCTGACATAGGGCGGAAGGGAATTCCATGTTTTGGTAATGAGACCGTAAAAGATAATGAATAAATACTGTGTGATGAGGAGGGATATAAAGGACAATGTGCTGATGGGATTGAGTGTCAAGATTACGTGTGTCGGATAGTCTGATGAAGTGGCGTGATAAATAATTAGACGATGATGTGTAAAGTATTTTATAGAGAAGGGATAGGGAATGGGCAGTTCTACGATCTCTTAGACGAAGCCACGATAATTGTTCCAGGGACGGTGTAACATGGTCAAATTTGCGAATACCACAAATAAAACTTGCGCAAGGGGCTAAGCATTGAAGATGCCCAAGACCGTAGGCTTTGGAGGTTTGGCACGGGAAGACGGTAGCAACTGTAAAAACCCGAAGATAGATAGAAAACGTGCGCAAGAATTATGAACACGTTAAGATAAATACAGAGTATAATTTACATATCTTGTAGGTTACGGCTCGGGAATCTTAATGACAGCAAAAACTATGAAAATATGATCTAGTTATACCTCTAGCATCAATCATAACCTTTTCACTGTGACAGATCCCAGTCTGTACTTTCCTTCATAATGGGTTCACATATTCATTTGTTTACAATGCTACTTCTTATGATTGATTCTTATTGGATTCAAAAGGAATGAATTGATCTGAAAAAAATAGTTTTTGAATTTCTAAGCCTACAAATTATAAAGAAATAACATCTAAAATGAAACGACGATTGCAAGAATAAAATTGTTCAAACTAGTCGTGTTCGCTGAGGGCCTAGAATTAGATAATCATATCCGGGAGACCCGGGTTCAAACTCCAATGTAGACCAACCAAACTCAGGTTTCTGCTTTTTATTATGAGTCATAAAAGGAAATTCTAGGTTGGGATTCCATCGGCAGGACCTATTTTATCATGATCACCATTTCTTGGTATTAATGAAAGTAATCAATTATTTTCTACAATACACAAACACGTAAAAAAATCAAGAATAGATAATTACAGTCAATTAAATACAAACAATTTGATATGACATTAGATGGTTAATGTTACTATAATAATTAAATAAATAAAATTGTGTAGGTAATATTAATTATAAATGTTATTGGACAGTTATCCACGACGCGAATGACCAAAACTACGTTGGAAAGACAAGGTGTATCTGGATTTCACAAGTGTGGAAAGTCACTTAAAAGAGTTTTCAAAATGAGGCAAAAAAGTTGAATGTGAATTTAATTTCAACAATGATAAGTAGGTCTAATTGTTCAGTTATTATTAGTTTTAATCATCCAATATGAAAAATGAAATAAACTCCAATAATATCAGTAACATGTACATTTGAGGGGTCTAGTGAGAAAGGGAGCTATGCCTCTTTGAGAAGAAATGGAAATAAATTGGGTTTTATAAAGCAATGCATTACGAAATTATTTGTACTGTAAAGGGGTAACTTCTTTCTTCTTTAACTTACCGTTATGTAAACTATTCAAAAGGAAAAATATAAATTTTAATTTAAATAGCAGTGATTATTTCCATTTCTTCTCAAAGTGGCGTAGCTCCCTCTCTCACTAGACCCCTCAATTTTTATTATGAACTTACGTTGTCGAGATAAAAACTTTACCAGATAAATACTATTAAGGACAGCTCAAACAAATATGTTCGCAGATATTAAACAGTGAGATAACATTCCCTAAATTTGGTACAAATAAAACAACTAAAATTCCTCTTAATACAAATGTATCGCTATTAACTCGAATTAACTCATAAAACTAAAGTGTAACTAATTAACTAACTCATTTGCACTATCGAACCCGTAGGTTCATGGCCGCGCGGACATAAGCTCTCCATACATCCCTATCCTGGGCCAATGTTTCCCAGTCATCTCCTCTATAATCTACGTCCCTCAAATCATAGTTATTATTCTCCCACCTCACTCTTGGTCTACCAATTGGGCGTTTTCTTTCTGGTTTTCCTAAGAAGCTTCCATGCACGTCTTTCATTCCCCATTCGTGTCACATGTCCTGCCCATCGCAGTCTACTAGACTAAACTGTTCTCATTAACCTATATATGGCTTTCTATAAACACCATTTAGTTCACTGTTAGTAGTCTTCTCCGTTCATCTCTTTTTGGTCTAAAAATTTTCCTAAGAACTTCATTCTCAAATACTTGTAATCTCCTTTCCTCGCTTAAAGTAAGAGTCAATGTTTCGTATCTATATAATATAACTGGTCGAATAATAGTTTTATATATTTTCAGTTTAACGCTTTTTTTTAAGGAGTTGTGACGTCATGAGTACTAAAGTGTGACTACATTTTCAAAATGTTAGAGATGAGGGATAATAATCTTAATTATTCAATTATTTTAATCAAAGGAACTTTTTTAAACAATCTTTATCTGCTAATAACGAACGAGTAAAAAAAAGTAGGAGTATTTGTGAACAACAAATCTAATTTGGAAAATAAAAATAATTAACACATGAAATACAATATCTTTTTAAATAAATCATTCATTAAATCACATTAGAAACTGTTTACCATTCACTCTAAGGAAAATGTTAATAGAATCACTTGAAATTGCCAATTTTGATTATTGTGGTACTCTTTTTACACAGACTTAAATAATTTTTTCACTCAAAGATTTCAACTTGTTCATAAATCTTGCGCACTTTTTTATTTGTGGTATTCGCAGATTTGATTACGTTACACCGTCCTTGGAAAAATTGTCATTACTTGGCTGTACAAGATAGTATAACCGTCCATTCCTCATCCCTTCTCTATAAAATTGTTCATACATCATCGTCTAATTATCATGCCACTCTCCGACACACATAAATCAGACACTCGATTCCATCAGCATATGATTCTTCATATCACTCTTCATTACACTATCTTTTACAGTTTCACTTGCCAGAACATTCAAATCCCTTCCGCTCTATGTCAGAGACTGACAAACTGCAACATCATTCAGAAACAAACTGAAGAATTGTTTAATAAGTAACTTATACACCTCACTGATAGTATTCTTTCAGCAATTAATAATAATTTATTTTATTTTATAATAATAGTATTTGGGCGCCCTGTGTTCCGGTTCGCTCAGGATAGAATATGATAACCCAGGGATGTTTATATTATAAACTTATTACTCCAGTTTATTGAATGATTTTGCATACAGAATTATAGAATTACAATCGTTTATACCTCACTAATATTCGGAGTGGAGTTTATGATTTTACTTAAGTCCACGTGTATTTAATATCACTTAAAATTCTGAGTTACTAATTATCTTGGATTTTAAAATACTTACTATTTTAAAATTTACTAAAAGTCGCGGACGGTTGTTGTAGGACTTGTTTCTTGTATAACGTATGAGTGTGAGTGTATATGAGAGCGTTTTGTCACGTGTCCTTGCCTTATAAGGGCGATGACTCCTACCATAAAGTCATGTACCCCACTCCAAATACACATGTTATTCATTATACCTTAGAGGGATAGGTACCATTCGTTTGGGGTTCCTATGTTGGTAATAGAATCATGTGCACGTTTGTGCGCCTTCCAGTTATTACTATTAATCGTATAATTATATTTTAGTACTTAGAGTCTATTAATTCTTGCTACATAATGCCCGAATGAGATTCTATCTAAAATTTTCTTGACAAATATTAGATATTGGTGTTTTAAATAGTGTATAACCGACAAATTGGATAATTATATCTATTTTTTGTTATTATTTTCAGGTACTTTAGATATGGACCATGTATCGAAAATGTTATCTTGCATGTGTCCATTTTGTTAATAGTTTTAATTTTGTGGAATGCAGATTTTCAGGCCGGTAATCATAATATTAAAAGATTCCGGGCTATGTGGCCGTGGTCTGTAACTGGTGTTTGTTCCAGATGTTTCTTCCTCAACTGCAGAGTGGCGAGTGCTTCTAGGTGGTGTTATCTTGTCGTAGACTGGAGTGTGAATTAATCGAGTCTACGACAAGGTAACACCACCTAGAAGCACTCGCCACTGAAGATGTCCTCCGCAGTTGAGGGAGAAACGTCTGGAAGAAACGCCAGTTATAGACCACGGCCACATAGCCCGGAATCTTTTAATATTAGTTTTAATCTTCATCATCATTAACATTATTATGTTATCCATCTTAATATTATTGATCTAATTTTCATTTAGTATTTCACATTACAGTTAATTGTGGTTGTTTTATTACAATGTAACGTAATATTTGTTCTGGTGAGTGGAAGAGAAGCCCATATGACCTTAACTCCATCAGGCTAAATGAATTACTTACTTACTTACTCACTGGCACTATCGAACCCGTAGGTTCATGGCCGCGCAGACAAAAGCTCTCCATACATCCCTATCCTGAGCTAATGCTTTCCGATCATTCCCTGTATAATCTTCTTCCCTCAAATCATAGTTAATATTGTTCTCCCACCTCATTCTTGGTCTACCAACTGGGCGTTTTCCCTCTAGCTTTCCTACAAGAAGCTTCCATGCACGTCTTTCATTCCCCATACGCGCAACATGTCCTGCCCATCGCAGTCTACGAGACTTAACTGTTCTTATTATATCTGGCTTCCTATAAAGACCATGTAGTTCATTGTTATGTAGTCTTCTCCATTCACCTGTCTGTTCATCTCTCTTTGGTCCAAAAATTTTCCTAAGAACTTTATTCTCAAATACTTGTAATCTCCTTTCCTCCCTTAAAGTAAGAGTCCATGTTTCGCACCCATATAATATAACTGGTAGAATAATAGTTTTATATATTTTCAGTTTAACGTTTTTTGAAAGGAGTTGGGACATCAAAAGTCTCTGCAATGCATAATAGCATGCATTTCCAGAATTGAGCCTATGTTTAATTTCTTTGTGCATCTCATTCCTATTTGTGATTATTGTTCCTAGGTATTTGAATTCAGCCACTTCCTCAAAATTTCCCTCATTTGTCATTAGCTGTCCATTTACATTATATAATGAATTTCTACGTGTGACCATATATTTAGTTTTATTGATATTTACTTCCAGTCCTAATTTCTTAGTGTTACTCAATAGTGTGTGCGTGTTGGCCTTTAGTATCTCCTCGCTATCGGCCAGTAGTACTACATCATCAGCATAAACTAACAGCTTATTAATACCATTCAGTTGTAAGCCTTCCTCATTCTCTAAAGATTTAATGGCATGCTCTAGTACAAAATTAAATAGTAGAGGAGATAGTGCATCTCCTTGCTTCAACCCATTCTGGATTTCAAAAGTGTCTGAAAACTGTTTGCCTACACGCACCCTACTCTTTGAGCCACTTAGACACATTCGTATAAGTCTAACTAACTTTTTTAGGAATTCCGAACTCCAGCAGGATACTATATAACTTCTCCCTCTTAATTGAATCATATGCTTTTTTGAAGTCTACATATAGTTGATGTACAGTACCATTATATTCCCATTTCTTTTCTAAAATCTGTCTTATACTAAAAATCTGATCTGTTGTAGACCTGTTTCTTCTAAATGCACATTGATGATCTCCTAGAATGTCATCAATATAGGGAGTAAGTCTGCTTACTAATATATTTGTTAGAATTTTGTACGAAGTTGAAAGTAATGAGATGCCCCTGTAGTTGTTGCAATCAGTTTTATCTCCTTTCTTATAAATTGGTACGATAATTGATTCATTCCATTCATCTGGAAGAGCTTCTTTTTCCCAAATCATACTAAGCAACCAGCGTATCTTGTCCATCAATTTTTCTCCCCCTGATTTTATCAGTTCTGCTGGGATCTCATCTGAACCTGATGCTTTATACATCTTCAATTTTTCAATCGCCATTTCAACCTCTAATGCACTTGGCTCTGCGACTATCATTTCTGCTGTCTGTAACTTATCCTCCTCAATGTCCTGTTCTGTATGTACATTTAATAGCTGATTAAAGTAACTTTTCCATCTATTTAATATACTCCTAGAATCTGCAATCATATCCCCATTTTCATTCCGAATTATGTTTGTTCTAGCCTGAAACCCTTTCTTCTCTATACTAATTCCCTGATATAATTCTCTAATGTTCCTATTTTTTGCATTCATTTCAAGATCATTAATCTTCTCTCTCAAATATTCCCTCTTTTTACTCTTTAGTAACTTGGTGGTTTCCCGTCTAACACTACCCAATTGCTCTAAATTTACCTCATTTGGCTCGTGTAACCATTTCATTTTTGCTAGCTTTCTTTTCTTTACAATGTCGGCACATTCCTCATCAAACCATTTCTTGTTTTGCCTCTTTTTTAAACAACCAATGCTTTCTGATGCTGACAATTTAATAGTATCTCTTATAGCCTCCCATTCTTTATTTATATCAGTTTCTTCTTCGTTTGCCACATTGTCATCTGAAGATTCCAGTACTTCAAATCTATTAGCAATTTTGATTTGGTATTCTTGCCGCATTTCATCATTTTTCAAGTTTTTTAATTCATATTTTACAGAATCATCTTTAGCGTTTGTTCCTCTCATAAGCGATAGCCGTTGTCTGATTTTCACTCTGACCAGATGATGATCCGAATTGCAGTCTGTCCCTCTAACTGATCTAACATCGATGATGCTACTGTGCCAGCGTTTATCCACTAATACATGATCTATCTGGTTCCGAGTTTCTCCATCTGGGGACGTCCAGGTGTATTTATGAATATCCTTATGCTGAAATGTTGTGCTCTTAACAATGAGATTCTTTGATGTGGCAAATGTGACTAATCTAACCCCGTTGTCGTTACTATCTTCATGAAGACTGAATTTGCCTATTGTTGGTTTGAATATATCTTCCCGCCCCACTTTTGCATTAAAATCTCCTAAGACAATTTTCATATGATATCGTGAAAGGCTATCAAATAAGCATTCTAATTCTTCATAGAACTCATCCTTGATCTTGTCATCTTTATCTTCTGTGGGGGCATGTACATTTACAATTATAAAATCATGTCGTTTACCCTTTAAAATTATGTATGATATCCTATCACTAACAAACTTAATATCTCGGATAGCGGATAGGATCCTCCTTCTGATTAAAAAACCCGTTCCAAATGCAGGTCTTTCTGCACCCCCATAGTATAATGCAAAGCTTCCTGATTCCTGACTTCCTTCTCCTGGTCACCTTCCTGTAAAGCGATTATATCCAAGGGCGATTTATCTAATTCCCGCGTTAATATCTGTAGTGTCCCGCTATTGTATAAAGTCCTAACATTGCATGTTCCTAGGAACATGTCCCTGTGTTTGAGCCTTTGGCATGGGTTCCCTGAAGTAGTTCCCGCCCGGAGAACCGAATGGGTGACTATTTGACCTCCGGAAAATTTTACCCCAGATGAACCCATGTCCGCATTTCTTGACAGTTGTATTTTTACGGTGAAAGATCGTCACTGTTTCGGCCAAGGTATTTTTTTCGTCTGGCTTATCACCTTCGACCAGTCTGGCATGGGTAACCCTATCGGCAGCAATGCTACCGCCAGCATAGCTCTCAGGATCATTTAAGCACGCAAGACACTCCACCACGCCAAGGTAAAGATACCATGGAGGGCAGGCTAAATGAATAATAAATAAATTTGTTTATAGTATCTGACGGGAAGCTACCACATCTACAATTCCCTTGTAAAGCTGCAAGCATAGCATTCGGGCAGAATTAGTATGGATGGATGGATAGTATCTGAAACAGAATTTATATTATTTTTTAAAATTAAATATTTACATATGTTGCGAGACAAAATTCAATAATATAAAATGCTATGTTTTTCAATAACTATTTATTTACCAAATTTTGTTCAAATCAGTTCCGGCTTTAAACTGCCAGGAATTTGGTCAGTATTTCGAGCAAATATGCCGGTTTTACGGTTGTCGAAATACAGGTAAGTACTATAGAAATATAATTTTAAAAAGTAGAGCATAACTAGGATTTTGAACGGAACCACTTGTTACACATTCAAGGTTAAAAAAAATCTGGTGACGTAAAATTTGTCTTTGAAGTTAGAAACAAATGAAATTTACGACTGTAATCCTCTCATTAGAATAGACGAGTCTGATACTGAACGTCGATTAAAGCAATGGTTATATTTGAATATCAGAAAGCTAGGCCCTACATGTACTACTTTTAAAGAAATGTATTTACAGTATACATCATTACAAAACAAATACTACATGAGACAGTGAACATAAATTTAGATTATTAGATACACATATATAAGTAAGTTTGGTTTCCACTCACCACAGTTTTTATCGTGTAGCGGTTTACGTTACTGGGTGGCTACAAATCTTACAGTTTATCTAAAAAAGTTCTGTGTATGCATCTTTACATTTTTCTGCGTTCAGTTTTGAAACTAAAATTAAACTAAATCTGAAATATCTATTTTATATTTACATTTTTATAATTACACTTTTATACGAGTATGTTTATAATTATAATTTCTGAAAATCAAATGAATTTATAAATTGTAGGAAGTCCATCAGGAGGATCCATATTATGTATATATATATATATATATATATATATATATGCCAGGAAAAAATGGAAGTGGGGAGGCCACGTCGCAAGAATACAGGACGACAGGTGGACAATAAAAACAACCATGTGGGACCCGTACGCAGGCAAGAGACAGCGCGGAAGACCAAGACGACGATGGGCTGACATCTTCAAAGAACGAGCAGGGGCGCAATGGTCCAGAGTCGCCAGATGCAGGAAAAGCTGGAGAACGATGGAGAGCCAACTGTGTATTAACTAATCACAGAACAGACAGTGTATACAAACCAAGTGTTACATCCAAGTCAACTTCTCACCACGGAGTAGCTCACCGGGTGACACTCTCAAATAGAGCTTAACCCCTGTACAGGGAGGCCTTTGCCCTAAAGGGACATATCAGGCTTTATTTATTTATTTATGTATACCTTTATTTAACAATACCCTTTAACAACCAAGGTCATTAGCGACGTAATTCAAATCTGGACGTGAAAGCTCCGACAAATTTTTATCAATTTTGTTTTTCAAGTTTGAGGTTATTTTATGAAGCAGGACCCTCTTCCGAAAGAATTCATACTCAGGGATTTTACGCTCTGAAAAAGACATCGATCCAGACAAAATTTGATTTGCTGACCTTGGAACTAGAGGTTTGGTAAGCGCTAGTCCTAAGGGCCGACATTGGTCATATACATGTACGCGCATATCGTTGTCGTTCTGGCAAATTTCACCAAGAGTAAAATTGTTGTTATGGGATAAAGAGATTTTAAAATTTGATCAAAATTCAGAAGTCTGTTATGCCACAACTAGGTGAAAATATTAAGCATCTATAAATTAGAAAAGGACGGGGATTGCACTTAGTCGCTTTTGCCAGACTGTGAAGAATCATTTTCGTAATATAGTAGTGTACATATCGCAAAACAGCCAATTTTGGACTTAGTTACTTCTGCTTGTACGCCGACGATATGTGAAATAAAAGCCGCTAATATAAACAATGTATTATTGAATGTTGCAGAATTTACTCAGTGAAATGAATGGACGAAAACAATAATTATAGAGGACAATTTAAATTGATTAATACATTTTTTGTTGGTATGAAAAACAAAACAGTATTTTCCATTATAGGATCAATTGTGTACTTTACCGCTTCAAGTGTTTGGAGAACAAGTTTATTTAATTATTCATAATTGCTTCACACATTGACGCAATGCTCAGCAGAGGATCACAATATGCGTGTAACAAATGACGTTAGGGTTTTGATTACAGAAACGAACACGAATTTAAAGTCGAGTTTATGGGAAAATCACGATCACTTTCATCCCCACCCATCTTTTCATATTTCATTAAAATATAATGCCTATATTTATATATTATTTTTTATAGACACAAGTTATGATGTCTTCTGATAAAATAAAGCAAAACATCCGAACGCAATGTGACCAAATGTGTTAATGCGTCTAAAAATGGAATTGAAATAATAAGATGTTGGCTTATATGCTACAGGGGTTTCACGTTAGAAAATATTATTGTTTATATGGAGAAATTCTTGCTAAAAGTGTTATAAATGGTATTGTTTAGATGGAGAAATTCTTGCTAAAAGTGTTATAAATGGTATTGTTTATATGGAAAAATTCTTGCTAAAAGTGTTATAAATGGTATTGTTTATATGGAGAAATTCTTGCTAAAAGTGTTATAAATGGTATTGTTTATATGGAGAAATTCTTGCTAAAAGTGTTATAAATGGTATTGTTTATATGGAGAAATTCTTGCTAAAAGTGTTATAAATGGTATTGTTTATATGGACAAATTCTTGCTAAAAGTGTTATAAATGGTATTGTTTATATGGAGAAATTCTTGCTAAAAGTGTTATAAATGGTATTGTTTATATGGACAAATTCTTGCTAAAAGTGTTATAAATGGTATTGTTTATATGGAGAAATTCTTGCTAAAAGTGTTATAAATGGTATTGTTTATATGGAGAAATTCTTGCTAAAAGTGTTATAAATGGTATTGTTTATATGGAGAAATTCTTGCTAAAAGTGTTATAAATGGTATTGTTTATATGGAGAAATTCTTGCTAAAAGTGTTATAAATGGTATTGTTTATATGGAGAAATTCTTGCTAAAAGTGTTATAAATGGTATTGTTTATATGGAGAAATTCTTGCTAAAAGTGTTATAAATGGTATTGTTTATATGGACAAATTCTTGCTAAAAGTGTTATAAATGGTATTGTTTATATGGAGAAATTCTTGCTAAAAGTGTTATAAATGGTATTGTTTATATGGACAAATTCTTGCTAAAAGTGTTATAAATGGTATTGTTTATATGGAGAAATTAAATTCTTGCTAAAAGTGTTATAAATGGTATTGTTTATATGGACAAATTCTTGCTAAAAGTGTTATAAATGGTATTGTTTATATGGGAAAAATTCTTGCTAAAAGTGTTATAAATGGTATTGTTTATATGGACAAATTCTTGCTAAAAGTGTTATAAAATGGTATTGTTTATATGGAGAAATTCTTGCTAAAAGTGTTATAAATGGTATTGTTTTATATGGAGAAATTCTTGCTAAAAGTGTTATAAATGGTATTGTTTATATGGAGAAATTCTTGCTAAAAGTGTTATAAATGGTATTGTTTATATGGAGAAATTCTTGCTAAAAGTGTTATAAATGGTATTGTTTATATGGAGAAATTCTTGCTAAAAGTGTTATAAATGGTATTGTTTATATGGAGAAATTCTTGCTAAAAGTGTTATAAATGGTATTGTTTATATGGAGAAATTCTTGCTAAAAGTGTTATAAATGGTATTGTTTATATGGAGAAATTCTTGCTAAAAGTGTTATAAATGGTATTGTTTATATGGAGAAATTCTTGCTAAAAGTGTTATAAATGGTATTGTTTATATGGAGAAATTCTTGCTAAAAGTGTTATAAATGGTATTGTTTATATGGAGAAATTCTTGCTAAAAGTGTTATAAATGGTATTGTTTATATGAAGAAATTCTTACTAAAAGTGTTATAAATGGTATTGTTTATATGGAGAAATTCTTGCTAAAAGTGTTATAAATGGTATTGTTTATATGAAGAAATTCTTGCTAAAAGTGTTATAAATGGTATTGTTTATATGAAGAAATTCTTGCTAAAAGTGTTATAATAAATGGTATTGTTTATATGGAGAAATTCTTGCTAAAAGTGTTATTTTTTGTGAAACTAATTTTTTATTAGTTAATTAATTTGAAATAAATAATTAATTTAATTAATGCTACTTATAACTTTGCCGAGAAAGTGAGTATCCGATTTATAAAAAAATACCATTATGGAATGTACATTTAATTACACAATTATTTAATAAAGTTAGGGGCTGAACCTAATTATCGGAACAGCGGCTAAGCGGAGAAGCAACTAAACCATCCCCTTCCAATGGAACCTATTTTGCCAGATACAGCCGTGGTCATAAAAGAATACGTAAGTAATTGATCACGTGTGGTTTACTTAGCGAGAATGTTCTGACGTTTCTGAGGTCACAATCTATAAAATTCCAAATGTTAATATTGTTCTTAATTTGAATGTTCTTTACTCAGCAACAATTAGTAGCGGCTCCAGGTTTAGAAAACCAACTATAAGTCCAGTGGGATTCGAAATGCTGACAACATGTCACACCTATACTGGATGTAAATAACATGTATGGATGTGAGCCCAGCAGCTGGCTGGTAGGCCAGGGCCTTCTAAGCCTATGGCGCCATGGAGATTTATATCCACCTATTGTAATTCTGCTCATAGCATTTTCATGCTATGCTTTGCAACTTTACTAGGGAATTATAGGTGTGGTAGCTTTTCGTTGCTTTCCAGAATAATGGCATGAAAATACAATAATCCTTCTACCCAACTCCAATTTGCATTTCGGACCCATAGGCTATAATAAAATTTATAATGTAATTTATAATGTCCCTCCATTGTATCTTTACCTTGTCGTGGTGGAGTGGATTGCGTGCTTAAATGATCCTGAGAGCTATGCCGGCGGTAGCATTGCTGCCGATAGGTTTACCCATGCCGGACTGGTCGAAGGTGATAAGCCAGAAGAAAAAAGTACCTTGGTCGAAAGAGTGACGATCTTTCACCGTAAAAATAGAACCGTCAAGAAATGCGGACATGGGTTCAACTGGGGTAAAATTTTCCGGAGGTCAAATAGTCCCCCATTCGGTTCTCCGGGCGGGGACTACTTCAGGGAACCCATGCCAAAGGCTCAAACACAGGGACATGTTCCTAAGAACATGGAATGTTAGGACTTTATACAATAGCGGGGCACTAGAGATATTAACGCGGGAACTAGATAAATCGCCCTTGGATATAGTCGCTTTACACGAAGTTAGGTGGCCAGGAGAAGATAGTCAGGAATCAGGAAGCTTTGCATTATACTACGGGGGTGCAGAAAGACCTGCATTTGGAACGGGTTTTTTAGTCAGAAGGAGGATCCTATCCGCTATCCGAGATATTAAGTTTGTTAGTGATAGGGTATCATACATAATTCTAAAGGGTAAACAACATGATTTTATAATTGTAAATGTACATGCCCCCACAGAAGATAAAGATGACAAGATCAAGGATGAGTTCTATGAAAAATTAGAATGCTTATTTGATTGCCTTTCACGATATCATATGAAAATTGTCTTAGGAGATTTTAATGCAAAAGTGGGGAAGGAAGATATATTCAAACCAACAATAGGCAAATTCAGTCTTCATGAAGATAGTAACGACAATGGGGTTAGATTAGTCACATTTGCCACATCGAAGAATCTCATTGTTAAGAGCACAACATTTCAGCATAAGGATATTCATAAATACACCTGGACGTCCCCAGATGGAGAAACTCGGAACCAGATAGATCATGTATTAGTGGATAAACGCTGGCACAGTAGCATCATCGATGTTAAATCAGTTAGAGGGACAGACTGCAATTCGGATCATCATCTGGTCAGAGTGTAAATCAGACAACGGCTATCGCTTATGAGAGGAACAAACGCTAAAGATGATTCTGTAAAATTTGAATTAAAAAACTTGAAAAATGATGAAGTGCGGCAAGAATACCAAATCGAAATTGCTAATAGATTTGAAGTACTGGAATCTTCTGATGACAATGTGGCAAACGAAGAAGAAACTGATATAAATAAACAATGGGAGGCTATGAGAGATACTATTAAATTGTCAGCATCAGAAAGCATTGGTTGTTTAAAAAAGAGGCAAAACAAGAAATGGTTTGATGAGGAATGTGCCGATATTGTAAAGAAAAGAAAGCTAGCAAAAATTAAATGGTTACACGAGCCAAATGAGGTAAATTTAGAGCAATTGGGTAGTATTAGACGGAAAACCACCAAGTTACTAAAGAGTAAAAAGAGGGAATATTTAAGAGAGAAGATTAATGATCTTGAAATGAATGCAAAAAATAGGAACATTAGAGAATTATATCAGGGAATTAGTATAGAGAAGAAAGGGTTTCAAGCTAGAACAAACATAATTCGGAATGAAAATGGGAATATGATTGGAGATTCCAGGAGTATATTAAATAGATGGAAAAGTTACTTTAATCAGCTATTAAATGTACATACAGAACATGTCATTGAGGAGGATAATTTACAGATAGCAGAAATGCTAGTCGCAGAACCAAGTGCATTAGAGGTTGAAATGGCGATTGAAAAATTGAAGATGTATAAAGCATCAGGTTCAGATGAGATCCCAGCAGAACTGATAAAATCAGGGGGAGAAAAATTGATTTGACAAGATATGCTGGTTGCTTAGTATGATTTGGGAAAAAGAAGCTCTTCCAGATGAATGGAAGGAATCAATTATCGTACCAATTTATACGAAAGGAGATAAAACTGATTGCAACAATTACAGGGGCATATCATTACTTTCAACTTCGTACAAAATTCTAACAAATATATTAGTAAGCAGACTTACTCCCTATATTGATGATATTCTGGGAAATCATCAATGTGCATTTAGAAGAAACAGGTCTACAACAGATCAGATTTTTAGTATCAGACAGATTTTAGAAAAGAAATGGGAATATAATGGTACTGTACATCAACTATATGTAGACTAAAAAAAAGCATATAATTAAATTAAGAGGGAGAAGTTATATAGTATCCTGTTGGAGTTCGGAATTCCTAAAAAGTTAGTTAGACTTATACGAATGTGTCTAAATGGCACAAAGAGTAGGGTGCGTGTAGGCAAACAGTTTTCGGACACTTTTGAAATCCAGAATGGGTTGAAGCAAGGAGATGCACTATCTCCTCTACTATTTAATTTTGTACTAGATCATGCCATTAAATCTTTAGAGAATGAGGAAGGCTTACAACTCAATGGTATTAATAAGCTGTTAGTTTATGCTGATGATGTAGTATTGTTGGCTGATAGCGAGGAGATACTAAAGGACAACACGCACACACTATTGAGTAACACTAAGGAATTAGGACGAAGTAAATATCAATAAAACTAAATATATGGTCACACGTAGAAATTCATTAAATAATGGAAATGGACAGCTAATGACAAATGAGGGAAATTTTGAAGAAGTGGCTGAATTCAAATACCTAAGAACAATAATCACAAGTAGGAATGAGATCCACAAAGAAATTAAACATAGGCTCAATTCTGGAAATGCGTGCTATTATGCGTTGCAGAGACTCTCGGTGTCCCAGCTCCTTTCAAAAATCGTTAAACTGAAAATATATAAAACTATTATTCTACCAGTTATATTATATGGGTGCGAAACTTCGACTCTTACTTTAAGAGAGGAAAGAAGATTACAAGTATTTGAGAATAAAGTCTTCAGGAAAATTTTTGGACCAAAGAGAGATGAACAGACAGGTGAATGGAGAAGACTTCATAACAATGAACTACATTGTCTTTATAGGAAGCCAGATATAATAAAAACAGTTGCACATATGGGGAATGGAAGACTTGCATGGAAGCTTCTTGTAGGAAATCCAGAGGGAAAACGCCCAGTTGGTAGACCAAGAATGAGGTGGGAGAATAACATTAACTATCATTTGAGGGAAGTAAAGATTATACAGGGAATGATTGGAAAGCATTAGCTCAGGATAGGGATGTATGGAGAGCTTATGTCCGTGCGGCCATGAACCTACGGGTTCGATATTGCCAGTGAGTAAGTAAGTAAGTAAGTAATTTATAATGTAGCCTACATAAGATACCATATTCGTGCAGACCTTTCCACGAAAAAAAATCCTTACACAAGGCAGCCGAACGGGTCAATTCCAGATTTAACAAAAAAAAAACTCTACAAGGTATTTCACTTGTTCAACGTATAAGATATTTTCATGGTTAGCTAGTAGCAAACAAAATAATGCGCTATTTTCTATTAGAATTGTTTCGGGCAAGACAGGTACATTTTATAGTTGGGCTAACACCGGGTACGAGGAATCTATTGGTATTAGGAAACTTATAGGCTATGTTAGTTAGCTTCCTTTTTTAGAGTTATTAAATTGTATTTAAGCCTACATAGTAAGACATTTCTTAACTTATTCCTTTTTTAAATACCATATTGTTTCTAGAAACACATTTAGAATAATAAGTGCCCACTTATATTTGTAAGCTGAAAATTTTGCAGCTGCTTCTGGTGAACTAGTTCTTACCTTGTTTTCCTCAGTTCCAAGGTTTGCGGGTTCAAACTAGACTGACGTCGAAGATTATTCAAGGCGTAAGAGTCCTGAGAATGGGTTTCTTTTGAAAATAAATAAAGTAATGGATATTGTGCTTCTGGTGAACTAGTTCTTACCATGTTTTCCTCAGTTCCAAGGTTTGCGGGTTCAAACTAGACTGACGTCGAAGATTATTCAAGGCGTAAGAGTCCTGAGAATGGGTTTCTTTTGAAAATAAATAAAGTAATGGATATTGTGCTTCTGGTGAACTAGTTCTTACCATGTTTTCCTCAGTTCCAAGGTTTGCGGGTTCAAACTAGACTGACGTCGAAGATTATTCAAGGCGTAAGAGACCTGAGAATGGGTTTCTTTTGAAAATAAATAAAGTAATGGATATTGTATCATAGATTTATTGCATGTAACAGAAGCTCAAGGCTGAAAAAAAAGGCCTATGTGCAAAATTTCTTGGAGTTTTCATGTCCACAATTCAATTTATATGCTAGATGAGTGTAATGGCCTTAGCTATTAAAGAACACAGTTGAATAAAGTATAGCATTTTGCTATATTAATTATTATAAAGGCGGCTCCGTGATGCAAGTGGTTAGACGCTCGCCTCTCACTGCTGGGGTCCCGAGATCGAGTCTCGGTCACTCCATGTGGGTTTCGTGGTGGACAAAACGGAGCTTGGGCAGGTTTTACTCGGGGTTTCTCCCGTTTTCCCCTGCCACAGTATCATTGCACAATTTCTCCATACTCATTTCACGCATTTTGTTCAAATGCCCCTGCCATGGTGTGTCAGGCGTGGTCAACCGTCACTCTTGTCATTCAAATACCTATATATAAGAAGCTTCATCTCATCTTATCCCTCGACCCGACCCTGAGTTGGACACGAGTTGAGGATATTTATTTGTTTTAATTTTTATAAAATACGTTAAGACGCATTTTCGTCGTAGAGCTGCAGTAACTGATTTAACCCTGCATAACCATAGAGTTAAACTGTAACATAATATGTTGGTGTGGGTACTCACATATCTTTGAGGAGACTGCGATAAGGCTGCAGAGCCGTAGCACGTAGTACTTCGATCCCAGCATCTGCCACCGTCCTGTGAACACAAATGATATCAACATGTTAATATAGAGCCAAACATTCTTATTCAATATTGTTATTACTTACTTACTCACTGGCACTATCGAACCCGTAGATTCATGGCCGCACGGACATAAGCTCTCCATACATCCCTATCCTGAGCTAATGCTTTCCAATCATTCCCTGTATAATCTACTTCCCTCAAATCATAGTTAATGTTATTCTCCCACTTCATTCTTGGTCTACCAACTGGGCGTTTTCCCTCTGGCTTTCCTAGAAGAAGCTTCAATGCAAGTCTCCCATTACCCGTACGTGCAACATGTCCTGCCCATCGCAGTCTACGAGACTTAACTGTTCTTATTATATTTGGCTTCCTATAAAGATCATGTAGTTTATTGTTATGTAGTCTTCTCCATTCACCTGTCTGTTGATCTCTCTTTGGTCCAAAAATTTTCCTAAGTACTTTATTCTCAAATACTCGTAAACTCCTTTCCTCCGTTAAAGTAAGAGTCCATGTTTCGCACCCATATAATATAACTGGTAGAATAATAGTTTTATATATTTTCAGTTTAACGTTTTTTGAAAGGAGTTGGGACATCAAGAGTCTCTGCAATGCATAATAGCACGCGTTTCCAGAGTTGAGCCTATGTTTAATTTCTTTGTGCATCTCATTCCTACTTATTATTATTATTTGATTCCACTTTATAAATTCAGACGATAAATTGCATGACCGCCGGTTAGTGGAGAGTTGGAGATTGTTCACTTATTCGTGTCTAGACAGAGACCCGTCGAACTGTTTTTAAAATAAGATTCGGAAATGAAAATAAAGTCTTCGGAGCGATGACTTAGTAGGCTATATGATCTACACGGTACGGTGGACTAGTGGTTACTGTATAGTGGACTCGGTATTTTAGTTTCCATGCCGCATCAATGACAACTGTTTCCCTGTGGATTATAAAATACATTGTTACTGCCAAACTCAAATAAACTACTTTCTGGCTGTTTTGGTTCAAGTAACATTGCCAAAAGTTTAAGTACATTTCGTGCACTGTTAACTGACGGTTGGGGACCGTTACTCATTTTTGTCGTTTAATAGCCTCAGGAATATCGCTCAATCTACATTCGAATGCAGTCTGTTGTTTGTATCAGTGTTGAGATGGTTCCTGTCGTGTGCTACACGCGATAATTTTGCTGTCAGTTATAAGTTTATCTTAACTTAGAATAACTTTTACGTACACATTCACATTTGAAATGCATCTTCAGTAATAATAGATGAGTCAATATTTTAAGTCAGTTAGTAGTACCAATTTACCTCTTGTTTCCCGAAAACAACAATGACGTTATGGACCCACGAGAGCGCAAGCTACAGTGCATAACACTAAATTACTTGTTTTCTATAACCGACAAGGAATTCGTGAAGTCAGTGCATCGTGAATAACTTGAAATGTATCGTTTCATTTGGACTGGACTCTGATACAACAAATTATATGGCGTAATGGAATAGAAATGCTATGTAAAATGTTATGTCGTTTATATTTAAATGTAATTATTCAGTTTGATAAAAGTATATCCTTAAATACCAACAAATCGAATTTTAACAATTTGCTTGTAATACAGTAAAAGCTCGTTATTCGCGAGGGATATGTTCCGCAAATATGTCGCGAATACAGAAACCGCGAATATATCATGTTAATTTGTATGTGTATATAGGGGATACGTTCCAAGGTTCCAAAATAAAATACAAATTATCAAAATAAAATCAATTCATGAGAGATTTTGAACACTATTCCTTTTACTCGACATTATATATTGGCAACAAAGCAGAAGAGACGCGTGTTATTCAATAAAAATTATTGCAACGAATGACAAGTTGATACAATAAAACACCGATCGTGGCGGGAGCGGCATTTATTAAAGGACGTGCATACGTGAAATACAGATACGTTGGTTTTTAACAACAAACTTTAGACTTAGGGGCAATAATGTTTGTTTAACTTTGGTATTAATTTGTCCATTTGATTTGAATCTTTTTTTGTAAAAGCCGCCTTGGCACGTGCCTGCAGTAAAGAAAAGTTGCCGATGCGTTAATAAAGGACACTAATATACTGTTATGTGACAAGTTGATACAATAAAACACCGATCGTGGCAGGAGCGGCATTTATTAAAGGACGTACATACGTGAAATACAGATACGTTGGTTTTTAACAACAAACTTTAGACTTAGGGGCAATAATGTTTGTTTAACTTTGGTATTCATTTGTCCATTTGATTTGAATTTTTTTTGTAAAAGCCGCCTTGGCACGTGCCTGCAGTAAAGAAGAGTTGCCGATGCGTTAATAAAGGACACTAATATACTGTTACGTGCCGCGCATAGCGACGTTTGAATTGCGCAGGCGAGTCGCCCATGGCGTGTTAGATTACCCGCACAACCGCCGAATCATCTGGAGCGTCTTGACAGACGGTTCTACCCTTTATAGAAAGATCCATGACCAGATGTTACTAGGCTTCGAAATGTCTCGAAGCTGTTTCTGTAGATTTCCTAGCCCCTTATAAAAGAGTGCAGGCTGGAGATCGCAGTCAGTTTGCGATAGCTAGTCTTGTGGTCAACAGAGTGACGATAAGTTGTGGAGAATTTATTTATCAGTGGAAAATTGTTCTGAGATAACAATTAAAAGAAGATTTTATTAGTGATTTGTATCTGTGAACAGTAGTTTGTTGATAATTAAAGAATTCAATAAAGTGTTTGGTGAAATTTTAATAAATCCATTGTGCTCATTTACGCCTAAATAACCTAGAAGGAAAATCGAGGCTATCACGGCACAATACCGACTGGATACGCGAATAAAGACATTTTAGCCGCGATTACAGAAACTATGTCGCAAATTTTTAAGTCGCGAATAATGATAACGCGAATAGGGGAACCGCGAATAAGGACTTTTACTGTATAGTGTCACAAAAACCTCTTTCCTAAGTCGTCTGAAATAACATAAAACACTTTTTGTCATTATATTAAAAAATTCCGGGCTATGTGGCCGTAGTCTATAACTGTCGTTTCTTCCAGACGTTTCTCCCTCAACTGCGGAGGACATCTTCAGTGGCGAGTGCTTCTAGGGGGTGTTCCCTGGTGGTAGATTCGACTTGAATGCGACATAGTCGAGTGTACGACCAGGAAACACCACCTAGAAACACTCCCCACTGAAGATGCCCTCCGCAGTTGAGGGAGAAACGTCTGGAAGAAACGACAGTTATAGATCGTGGCCACATAGCCCGGAATTTTTTAATATTATGATTACCGGCCGTGAAAGCCTGCATTCCACTTTTTGTTATTATTCTTAATGACCGGAAATAACTGAAAATAAATGTGTGTGCCGAAATAATTATTAGTTCAAATGTCCATAACATTTAAACGGTAGCTGAGGAAAACACGGTTTTGTTCATGAATCATATAATTATATGAGTATAAAAAGGAGAATGAATGCGTGTTATTAAATTTGGATCATACCTGGAATGACCCGATATATTATTATCGACCTACCCATAATTAATAGATATCGATAGTCGATTTCATACTCATTTGATTGCAAGAACTTGTTCGAATAAGGAGGATGATGGATTATATATTTAATCGAGATTTTTATTTTGTTTTAAATTGTTTGAATCTTCTAAACCAGAGACCAGTTCTTTCATTATACCATGAAATATGTTTTTGTGGATAATATATAGCCTATATGTTTTATTTATTTTATTTACAGCCATTACGTTATGTAAAAATAAATAACATTAAGGTCATGATATAATCCGACACAGCTGAACATTGATCATCCATTGTGGATGATTTGCGAACTAATATAATGTTATCCCGCGTTCACTCGCTTCAAGCGAGTCTTTGAGTTTCAATTAATGTTTGTATGCGAGAATACTAGCAATGACGAACAATGTAAGTGCTTCATTTGCTATTTGTTTCTGACTATACATGGTTACTATCTACGTCCGTAAGAGGTATCAACAGTACTGCTATGACTGGAGGTAAACGTTCCACTGTTTCGTATAATATAATACATTAGTGAAACTGGTGTTGATTACTAAAATAGTCATAACAGAGACAGTAGGAAGTATATTTTCTCTTTATTTCTCGAAGTTGTTTCTGTAAGTACATTGCGCGCTTTGCCAAAGATTAATATGCGAATTATTTCCGTGTGCTGAATTAAGTCTTGTTGAATCATCCATACATTTTCGGTCTGACTTCAGTAAAGTTTTTGTTGTGGAAATCGATACACGTACTCGTACATACCTAGGCTACTTGCCAATAATAGGAATACTGCATTGCTCTGGATATGTACCAAATATTTAAAAAAACTAATACTGTTCTTAAGATTTTCCTTTCCTTTATTTCTAGTTTCTCTGTTGACGAACTATTTTGAATCTATCTAGTTTCTACTTGTGGTAGCATATTTTACACTTTCCTTTACAATATACATATCCACGTTGATAAATGTTCAAAGACCTGAAGGGGAGTAAGCTACTTTTTCTAAGCAGTCCGTTCAAGTTTTGTAACAGTATTCGAACTAGTTTTGATGGCTTCGTTAAAATGTTAACATACGCAAGCATCACGTATATATTAATTGGATTTAGTATGAGTATGCTGTGTTATTTGACAACCCTTGGTGAATATCAGCTAACATTGAGGCTTCTGAATATTCCGGTTTTTTTCATCATTTCGGACGACTTGTTTATTGGATTTTTCCATGTTAAAATCCATCGAACCCTGCTGGTTTGAACCCGCGACTGTCAGGATTAGAGGCAAAGAACATAACCAGTAAGCTCTCCGGCCGACAGAATATGCTAGTTGACATAAATATAGGTTGAATAGATATTATTATTATTTACTTCAAGCCGTGCGTTTTCTAGCCTAGCCATAACCATAAATATGTTTGGAGAATTTCCTCATATTTGTCTCAAATTATAACACAGCCCTACAAAAAAAATATTTTTTTTGTTGCCCTGGACATCTCAGCGAATTTCTATGTTTTCAAGTGCACAGTTTACGAATATATTCATGAAAGTGCTGAATGTTCTCTAGTTTTTATGATTTTTGTATATCTTATATTTTAAACATTAAACGGCTTGTTGCTAATAAAATTTATCTTGCCACTCATGATTTGATTTTTGCGCATTTTTTCGCGCATACAAACATCACGTGATCCCCACTCTCGCGCCCTCGCTCCGCAAATCGGCCGTGATCTCAGTTATTTGACAAAATTAAAGTACCCACAACATTTCAAATACATTTGTAGAAAATTTCCTAAGCTCTGTATGGAAAAATTAAAAGGCGAAATATTTGATGGTCCTCAAATATGGCAATTGATGAAAGATGCAAATTTTATCAAAGTTAATGACTGTTCCGGAAAGTGAAGTTTGGAACGGTTTTGTTATTGGTGATAGAAAATTTCCTAGGTAACTATAAAGCACCAAATTTTAAAGAAATTGTGCAAAACATGTTGACAAGCTTCAAGATTCTAGGAGAAAATACGAGTATAAAGTTACACTTTCTCTACAGTCACCTGGATAGATTTTCGGATAATTTAGGAAATTATAGTGACGAACAGGGAGAGCGCTTTCACCAGGATCTAAAAGTAATGGAGGAAAGGTATCAGGGTAGATGGGACCGTCACACGATGGTAGATAACTGCTGGTCTTTAAAATGAGATTGTCCCCTAAAACATTGTAGAAGATAATCTTATAAAAGGCTTTTCACTGAAGTATAACATGGGTTTTTGACTTTTTCGGTGTATACCAATTTTTGAAAAATCAGTTGACATTATAAATATATCTTATTTCTTTCCATATTTTCCGATTCTTATAGTGTAAAATGAAAATAACGATTTAAAAACAACTAGAGCAAATCTTCCAAAATCATTGATAGTATCATGAATGGTGAGCATAAATATATCCGAAATTGATCTTATATCAAGGGCAACAAAACCACTGTTGACCAGTATAATCTATACAATAATGTGTAGTTGTTCTTCTTAATAATAATATCAAAAAATAAAAAAGTTCTACAAATTCTAAGCAAATTTAAATAATGCTGTTCATATTTCACAAGAAAATTAGTATTTTTCAACAAGGATATGCACAGTACCTAATAAATTATTACTTGGATCATGCTGTTAATATCCCTTTAGAATATCATCTTCTGTACCAATATCATTGATGAATGACTTCACATTCAAGTTGAAGTTGCCCAGGAACACATGTTACATCAGCGGTGCCAGTCACATCATTTCCTTCATCCACATCAGTAAGACCGTTAACGATTATTTTTTATAAGACAAGGTACAGTACATCAGCCATGCTAAGTGCGAACAAACATACAGGTGTACCGAAATCACTTTTTCGGTACGTAACAACTACGTCATCGTGTCTTACCTCTACAGTGATCTTATAGAACAGTGCCAAATTCCTCTCTCCTACATACCTCCCCTTCCTTCTTTATGCGCTGCGTGTGACTGCGCATCTTCCCCTCGTTATCGAAAGCCTCAAATAAGCTGTGCAAGATAGTATCAGTGTCATCATCAACTTTGGAATCGTCGTGGTCAGGTCGACGGTAGCTCGAGGGAGCTCTTTGGTTTCATCAGTCCCATAAGCCAGGGTAGGGCAACCAGGACTGTGAACCCATGGCCCTTGGCTGGACTGGATTGTGTGTGTGTGTGTTTGTATGTATGTATGTATGTTTATTATTATTATTATTGATTTTTTCTTTTTGATGACAAATTTATATTATTTAATTCATAACTTTTCTTTCAATGGTCAAGAAGAATATACATTTTTGTTATATTATTTATATTTCAATTATCTGACCCATGATGCTTATTAAAATTTACAATTTTTTTAGTTAAAGTATGTTTATTACTGTAATTGTAGCTAGTCATGTTTCGTATTGACATATATTCTAAAGCTTTCTCAAGCCAAACTAATCCCCTTTTTCCTTCTGGCTCCCACGATTATAATACTGTTTAGCATTCAAGTTATGAAACCATCCCTTGTACAAAAAAAACACCAGATTACGTTTATATAACACTTTGGCTAGACCAGTGTTGACCTATGGTAGTGAAGCATGGACACTAAGAAAACAACATGAAAGCAGAATAACGGCTTGTGAAATGAGATTCATGCGCAGAACAGCGGGTTACACCAGATGGGATCGGAGAAGGAACACCGATATCTTAAAAGAATTGAAGACTACGCCAATTTTGGAATATATTAAACAGTACCAACTAAATTGGAAACACCATCTTGAAAGAATGAGTTCAAATCGGATCCCCAAAGCTGTTTATAATTATATACCAAGAGGACGAAGATCACTGGGCCGTCCTATGAAACGCTGGAGGGAAAATTTTCTATAGGATCGTAACAGGCCTTGGCCTAATACTTGGAAGGAAGAAGAAGAAGAAGCATTCAGTATTATATGCTAAGTAATTTACTAAGGAAAGATGGATTAATCTAGCCTTCTATGGGCCCGGGCAAAGGAATGTGGATATAGTCACTCAAAACTTTCAAACTCAATGTAATAAAAAGATCGGTAGGATCACGCGGTGCACAGGAAATGAAAATATTGTACAGGAAATCAACGTTGAATCAATGGGCTTACTAGAATATTTTCACAACTAACAAAAAAACCGGCTATAGCATTTGCATGCCCTGAGTTAGAATCTCTATTGTAGTGTTAAATTATGGCAAACAAGAAAAATTAAATTTCGCTTGAGCTAGAATGAGAATGTTTCCACAGATGGTGAACACACTGTACAGTAACTATGGATGCGTATGTTTCAGCTACATGTGTAATACAATGAGCACAAGTGAGCGAGGAAGCGTTTAAAATACGAGTTATCACGACATTTCCTCAGATTTACGATACATATTATTCACATCCCACAATCGCAAGACACGAGGCTGTTTTATGTTGACAGAGTAAACACAAGCTCTGTGATTGAGTGCGGAATTTCCAGACTCAGTGTAATTCTATTTGTCCAGAATTTGAAAGTAAATTTAGTACCGGGAAATCCAAACACACTATAATAATTCAAAATGGATATTAGTGAAAAGGAGCTGAATGAGAGTTGTATCAATAAGCCACAGATATGTGATGTCTAATATAAAAATAATCCATAAAACGAGTACTAACTAACTCACTGACACTGTCGAACCCATATGTTCATGGCCGTGCGGACATAAAAGTTCCCCATAAATCCCTATCCTGAGCTAATGTTTTCTAATCAATTGCTGTATAACAGACTACCCTCAAATCATACTTGGTTATACTCCCACCTTATTCTTGGTCTACAACTGGGGGTTTTCCGAATGATTTTCCTACAAGAAGCTTCCATGCACGTATTTCATTCCCCATGGTGCCACATGTTATATCTCATAGACTTAACTGTGCTTATTATATCTGGCTTCCTATAATATATATATAGTTTACTGTTAGTAGTGTTCTCCATTCAGCTGTCTGTTTATCTCTCTTTGGTCCAAAAATGTTCATAACAACTTTATTCTGAAATATTCGTAATCACCTTTCCTCCCTTAAAGTAAGAGTTCATTTTTGTATCTATATAATATAACTAGGAGAATAATAGTTTTATATATTTTCAGTTTAACGTGCTTTGAAAGGAGTTGGGACGACAAGAGTCCCTATATTGCATAATAGCACGCATTTACAGAATTAATCCTATGTTAAATTTCTTATAAAACGATTACTAATCCAAAATAATATTAACATATTGATATGTTATCAGAATCAGGAGGTGATATTTATGACTATTTAACTCATGCCCCAAATGGGAGTCAATGACCAATCACGTTTCAATGATTTCTGTATTACAACCAATCAGAGACGTGTTTTACGAAATAATTATCAACGTTAGGATTATCATATATTAAGCAAAGCTCCTCCTTTTTAATATTCTGAACAGGTCTGACCGTTATTTTGCAGTGACTGAGCCTATAACAAATACGGCTACCAGATTGTATATAATAGTGCTTACATGTCAACATTTGTAGCAATTGATTATACCACCAAAAAAAGAAACCACTGTTTGCACTTTCTTAAATGTATACGACATCAAAAATGAATTAATATACAGATTGATGTGTTTCATTTTTTCTCCACTAGAGAGCATTCTTACAATATTGCGTTCCTTTGGCAATAAATAGTATGATCTGGTTGCAGTGATAAACAAAAGAAGCAGTAGAAGCGTAGGCTACCTATCGTTTCTCATTAGTTTTCAAACATCACCGTTTACTTTAAATATAAAAATATTTTTAAATAACTGTAGTTAAATAATGATTTGTGAGTAAACAGCTTTATTTTATTCGTTAAATAGTCCTAACAAATGCCACTCTTGATTTCCAAATTCTCTAGATAAATTCACTCCTCACTTCTTGAGTCGTGAATTTATCGATAATTTGGAAATCACTCGTGGCATTACTTATGAATATATTATTTGTGATTAATTTATCTAATGACATGCACTTGTTAAGAATGACGAAAAGACAAAAGGTTGAAGACTTTAAGAAATGTATTGTCTGGAAAGCAGTATTTTGTTATTCAGGAAAAAGTCGTATGTGTTCCTCAACTCTTGGCATTCGGTGGTTTATTGCTGCAGTTTCTCAACTCCATAGACATTTATTTGTTTTCAAAGCTTGTAAGAAGAAAACTTAAAAAAAAGTATTACCATATAATTAATGCCAAATTTTGAATTATTTATGACTGTGAAAATATCCCATATTAGAGACGAACGGTGGGCAGTATTACGATGTAAAATATTAAAATAGGTACCTGCAGGTCCGTAGTCCTCAACTAGCTTTTAAAAACTGCATACCGCTAGGTACCTGCAGGTCCGTAGTCCTCAACTAGCTTTTAAAAACTGCACACCGCTCCGTTCGGAAACCGGCTTTCAAAATCAACAGAAGGATATGTACTACGAACTGTTGTTGTTTTGCGACGCTTTTGACATCAGCGGGCCTTCCAGCGTTGTCGGTAACTACCTAATAATTGTATTAAAATTTGTGTAGGCGTTTACAAAGAATGTATGATAGGGAGTAACCAAGTTTATAATATTACTAGTATAATAGTTCATATCACTCACTCTGTTCAACGGCACTTGATCGTCAATATCAAAACGGTTGATTGGCACCGGGAGGCCTGCTTGTAAATAGAGTCTACAGTTCGACATGTAATTTTGGGACTTGTATTTAAAACATACATTTTCGATACTTATAAAGGGACTTAAACTCAACTCGTACCGAATTGCAATAAGTCAAAAAACGTGATTGGGTATTGTGATAAATATTTTAAAGTATAGGCCTATACCGACGTATAAATAACTACGGTATATCGTTTTGTGATTGAGAACATCTTTCTTCGAATGGCAGTCATCAGGTGTGGTCACGGGATCCTGGATCTCTATCATTGTAGAAAATTTGTGCTGACGGGGACGTTAGCTGTTCTCATTGGTCGATGACTCCAACCACGAGCCAATGCCAAGTGGTGTACGACCTGTGGATTCCTGTGGCGTTCTAAATGCCTGTGTCAAGACCTTTGCCTCCTCAAGTCCCAGACAGCAGTTTGGAAGTTAATTTTTCTTTAATTGCTGACTGTTTATGTGGCTAAAGTAAAAAGTGTTGTGCAGCGTGTCGCTTTATTCGGGTTGGGCCTGGAGGCCATGCCCACTAAAGATTTTAATTTTAATTTCAAAGTGAAGTGTTTAGTGATATGTGTTGTTCAGTTTTTGTTTAGTTTCTACGGAGCAACTCACAACTGGGAGTGCTTCGTTAAGTCAGTGTCTACTGGTTTCAGTGTCTAGTGTAAGTGTCTCTAAAGTGCATAGACAGTCTTGTTTCCCAACAAGCACTATGGCTGCTGCGCTTCAATCGGTAAGTACCGAGTAGGCTATGGACCTTGAATACGAGGAGCCTTCGACTTACGATCTTTGGGAAGGTGCCCTGAGAAAATTCGAACATTATGTCAATGACCAAAAATACTCTCCGGAGTCCAAGTTCCTCTCAGTTGCTAGTCAAGCGAGAGGAACTGTTGTGATTATAATTAATTTATTCTCCATCTACCCAAGGTTCGGAGATTCCGACTTGGCACGGGATGTGACAACTCACTGCCTTAAGCAGTTACAAAAGCTCAAAGCAAACAGTACCTCAAATCAGGAATACTTTAGCAAAATGCTTCATGAACTTCAAACAGTAGTCATGAAAATACCAGCATCATGCTTTTTCACCGATTCAGACAAGATTCCTACACATAGCGTAGTTGAGAAATACACCCCTGAATCTAAAAAAAAAATCCAATCCAGGGAAGAAAAAGAGAAACCATCTAAAAGCAAAGACAAAACAAATACAATCTCTGCTAAAGAGAAACCTTCCCAATGTGAAATAGTGACAGTCACATCCCGACAAGATGAGGTGTCGGCGTTGCAAAATAAATTCTCTATCTTATCATAACTACCCGATGTAACGGAAACTGTCACACCTCAGGCTCCTCAACCCGGACCATTTCGGGGGACACAGGTGCCAACAGCTACTAAGCATAGTAGCCACCCCTCAAGAGAGCCGCAAATCTTGCCCCCAACCAAAGAAAGACCCTCGCCCACCAACTATTACGGTGATGGGTCATGGAGATTTATTCGAGATGAACAAAGAATTAAGGGGTAAATTCACGAATGATGTGAAAGTAGTCAAAACAAAACGAGAGTCTACGCTACTATGCTTCCTCGGTGGCAGACTACCAACTACTAAAGGAATATTTTAAGAACACTGGAAAAGAGCATTATACTTTTCAGTTGAAACAGGACATGCCACTGAGAGCTGTGTTGAAGAGGCTTTCCTCTAACATAACCACTGAAGAAATCAAAGAAGAGCTTACCGAACTTGAATTTCCTGTAATTTCAGTTAAACAAATCTCCAAAAAAGAAGGGGATATTCACACCCCTCTACCGTTATATATTCTCGAACTGCAGAATAATGATGCGGGACGAGAAATATATAATTTAAAATGCCTCTGCCTCACAGTAGTAGCTTTTGAGCCCTATAGGCCGAGAGCTGGCATGAAGCAATGCTTCAGATGCCAGAAGTTTAACTATACATTTAAGGGACGTTCCTCGACTCCGCGTTGCGTCATTTACGTAGGAATCACAATCATCAGGAATGTCGAAACCCTGCTCAAATGCGTCAACTGCGAGGAAGAGGGACATCCCGCTTCCTACTGAGGATGCCAAGCATACAAAAAAGCTAAAGAACAATATGAAAAAAGAAATCTAACGAAACTTCACAATCTACAGCTGCCCAACCTCGTACATTTACATCCACACCTACCAACCCTAAAGTATCCTATAGTTCGATGGTTAATTCTGGCATCGCTGAAAAACCAAATGCAAGCACTGCTCAACGCCAACCTAGGCCCACGTCGACCCTGCCTATGGCAGGTGAAGGTCTCAAACTTTTCCAGGATATCCAACCTATGCTAACTAGATTATCCACCTCCATGGAAAGGTTCGTTTTCTTGACCAATCTGGTAAATACTTGTTTCGGAGATGGCTAGGTTCACTCCCCAAAGCTATCTTAATGACATGCCATTTAATGTCAATGGTATATTTAGAGAGATTCAGGAGTTAATTACATTTATGCTAACAAGAGATATTGACATTCTTCTGTTAAACGAACCTCATCTAAAGCCCAGAATGAAATTCCAAATTCCGAATTATTACAAAGACAGGAATGACCGCCTTGATGGTTCCCTTGGAGGCACTGCTATCTGTATCAAAAACTGTATTCGCCTAGAGTGGCCTCAATCCCACGGCTCCAATTTATTGAAGCCACGGGCATGTTTCTACCGATCTCAGACCGCGAAACATTATTCATTGCAGCAATCTACAAATCTCCTACAAGGCTTCTGACAAGGCACGACTTAGATATTCTATCTCCCCAAGTTATTTACTTGCAGGAGATTTTAACTCCAAATATCTCTACTGGAATTGTAGTACCCAGAACGCTTCTGGTACAATTCTTCAGAACTACTGTCAACTTCATAATATTGAAATCTCTGCTCCAAGGGAACACACACTCTTCATCCACACAGCTTAGGGATAAGGTCCGATATTTTGGACGTAGCTCTATCGAGGAATGTCCCTACCTCGCCACACATCAGTACTGTTACAGACGCACTCGACTCTGATCACACTCCAATAGTTTTTAAAATTTCTGCAACATTTGTATTGACCTTCTCACTTAATGTACATCATCATCACACAGACTGGCAGAGTTACACTGACATACTTAACCAATGGGTTAAACCAACACTCTCTGTCAAGTCCACGGAACAATTAGAACACGCTGTCCTTAATTTCCAGGCCACTATTAAAACGGACATTACACTAGCTACAAAGCGAACAAATCATACTGCGCGAAAAAATATAACGATCCCAAACCTCAAAAATTATTCGAATCTTAAAAGGCAGTACCTAAAATGGTACCGCGATTTCTGAGCTCGCCATCACAAATATGAATACAATCATTATGCTATTTTATGTCAAAAACCGTCTAAAAGAGCTGAGAATTGCTGATTGGGATTCTTCCTTCCAGCAATTCTCACATAACAAAACTCCACCTTGGGAGATTTTAAAGCGCATTAAAAGGAGTCGAGTCCCGCCTCCTCCTTCAGCTATACAGCCAGCCGGGACTTGGGCATATCTCCCTAGGGAGATGGCCCAAGTCCTAGTTGAAAATCTCGCGAACCGGTTTCGACTTCGTGAGCTCACAACACCGGCTCATGAAGCTGAAGTGCATCATACAGTCAGTACTTTTCTGGAGACTCCTATCCCTATGATCCGTCCTGATGTACGGTTTTGGGAATTCAAAACTATAGTACAAAATCTCCCGTCTTACCGAGCCGCTTGCCATGATCAGATTTCGAATCTGAAGGTCAAAAACCTACCATCCAAAGCCCTACTCCTTCTCCTACAGATAGCGAAACTTGCTTTCAGTTCCATTACTTCCCGGAAGTGTGAAAGAAAGCAAAGGTCATCACTATTCCCAAACCCAGTAAAGACCCGTCTATACGAGACAACTTGCGTCCAATCAGTCTGCTACCAGTGCTGGGCAAAATTATGGAGAAAATTATTTTGGCTCGACTCAAAATCGAAGTTTCGGAGAGAAACCTTATTCCTAATCACCAGTTTGGATTTAGAAAAGGACATAGCACTCCGCTGCAGCTTGCAAGACTGGTTGAACAAGATGTTACGGGCTTCAACTCTGAGAAAAATACTGTGGCAGTACTTCTTGACATTGAGAAAGCTTTTGATACTGCTTGGATAAATGGAATTATTTACAAACTTATCAAATTTAACATCTCGGCTAGTTTGATTAAATTAATAGCCAGATACCTAACTAACCGGCAATTCTATGTGTCGGTTAGTGGGTATAAATCTGACTGCAAGCCTCTCTTGGCGGGAGGTCCTCAAGGTGCAGTACTCTCACATATCCTGTACACTCTTTATGTATCCGACTTCCCTACCTCCTTTCCTAGCGTTAATATTGCATCCTTTGCTGACGATACGTGTCTGTTTTATCAGACACGTTTTTGTGCTGTGCCGTTCCACATTCATGTGGTCCAATAAGACCTCAACACTGTCCAATCCTATTTGCACCTGTGGAACATCAAGCCAAATGCTAGAAAAACATAATTTAGTGTGTTTGCTAAAACCTATAGGTGCACTCCTGCCCGACTCACCTTGGGAACTCATCGACTCCGTCTTGAGACTTCAGTCAAGTATCTTCGAATCCATTTGGATTCCAAGTTTACGTTCAAAATTCACATTGGGCATCTAAAACATAAAGCTAACGCCGCTATTGCGCTTTTATATCCATTTTTCAAGTCGGCTACGCTATCTACCAGGATCAAGCTAACACTATATCAAGCTGTGATCCGCAGCATGTTGCTGTATGGATGTGAAGCCTGGAGTATCCTCGCCGATAGCAATAAAAAGAAACTCAAATCATTCAAAACAAGTGTCTAAAAATTATCTTATCGACACCGCTGCGTACGAGGATCATAGCGCTTCACAATCTGGCAGAGATGTCCTATATTGGTGAAACAATTGAGCATAGAGTAGATGATATGCTTCATCATATCACAAATCATGACAATCCAACTGTTCGCAATATAGGGCGTATGCTACAGCGACGTGCTGAACACCGAAACATATTTACCAGATCCCCATAGAATGGTCCACCACCATGATATGTGTTCTGGATTCCAGCTAGAGTAGTGTGGCTCACTCCGCGCCGCCGGCTTTCGGACTCTCTGCTTGTCCGGCGACGCGGTATATGATGATTGATGACCCTGCTCTAGTGAGTAACCATCCTCATGTCATCCATACCTGCTACGGCTAGACACTTAAAGCCGCGAGACACGCAACGACTAAGAAACTAAACCATTAATGAACATCACAATGGGACCTCAACTGGTTCACACTGGGCAATGCTGGTCAATGCCACAACTCAGGACTCAGGTGATTGAGAAAATCATAATCAAATGGAGTTCATTCCTACCGAGCTCCATTGTTGGACGTTAATACAATAAACAATTTTGCAAATTCAATTACTGGTGTCGTTATTCCTACAAGTTCTTCTGTTGTACCTTTAATTAATTGACTATGTGTGTACACCGAAACTAATCGAACCTGAGACCCTACCTCGGGACATTTATAATCCAGCAATATGTAGTCTACTATCCGTCCCCTCTCATCGTGAGTGCAAAACCAACAATAATTAATCTACTCGAATAGTTTTTTTTCAGTCTATATCTTCAAACAAAAACATATTACGTATTAAACATCTGAGTCGGCCGCGGTGGGCTAGTGGTTATGTTCTTTGCCTCTAGTCCTGAGGGTTGCGCGTTCAAAACTGGTCGGCTTTAATCGATTTTAAGATGGAAAAATCCAAGAGCAAGTTTTTCGGGAGGGACTTTGGCCGTGGATCCCGAGTCTGAAGATTTTTGACGTTCGTAAAATAAACCAAGTCTGAATATAAAGGCCTCTCTGCAAAATGCAACCGGCCGTCATCCATCCAAGTAACACGTTAGTTGTGTACTAGATGTCTCATTGAAGGGATGTGGACTCGTTAATATGTGTAGGTAAATAATACAGACCCATTGATACAGATAAAGTGTCTTTCTCCACGAAATTAGTTCTAGATAGGCTACTCAGATCCACCAAATCATGTATTCATTTTCTACTTCATTTTGAGAAAGGGAAGACAGTACATGGTGTTCCGTTTCACTTGTATTAATGCATTAATCAGATTTCCTCTCGCAAATATGCACCCCTGATATTACTCGCTCTGAAATCTAAAAAGGATAATTGATAACAGGAAACAATTAACACTTGCATCCGGGGAAAATGTAATAATGATCATTACAGGATTTACTGTCCATATGGAAACAATGTCATTGTCAAACCACTGAAACCATATAACCAAGCATTACCCACTTCCCCGAAAACATCTGTAAAACAATAGCTAACTAACTAACTCACTGGCATTATCGAACACGTAGGTTCATGGCTGCGCGGACATAAAGCTCTCCATACATCCGTATGCTGGCCTGCAGTTTTCCAATCATTCCCTGTATAATATACTTCCCTAAAATCATGTTTAATGTTATTCTCCCACCTCATTCTTGGTCTACCAACTGGGCGATTTCTGTTAGGTTTTCCTACAAGAAGCTTCCATACACGTCTTTCATTTCCCATTCGTGCCACATGTCCTGTCCATCGCAGTCTAACTGTTATTATATCCGGCTTCATATAAAGACCATGTAGTTCACTGTTACCTAGTCTTTTCCATTCACATGTCCGTTCATCTCTCTTTAGTCAAAACTTTTCCTAAGAACTTTATTCTCAAATACTCGCAATCAGGGGTTAGTTGCTCTTACTACGAGTGCCCTGAGGAGCAAGTCGTTCCTAGAATAAAATGATACAGCGACGTTAGGAGAGCTATCGTTCCAAAATAATTTTATTTGCATCTGAGCCTGTGATACGACGCAAATAAAAAAAATTACTTAAAGAAAAGGAAGTTGTGAATGACAACAGTAAGCCGACGAGTAAATTAAGAACAGCTAAGTGTATTGTGTTGTCTTGCGACAACTAATTTCTACCGATCACCGAATTCCTTGTCTTCACACCGGCAGAGCACAAGAAATAATCTAAAACACGCCCGAAGAGACCCTCGTGCACTACCCATGCTTGCCGCAAATCTCCTTTCCACCCTTAAAGTGACAGTCCATGTTTCGCATCCATATCACATAACTGGTAGAATAACAATTTAAATATTTTTTCAGTTTAACGTTTTTTGAAAGGCAGTTGGGACGTCAAGAGTCCCTGTAACGCATAATGGCACGCATTTCCAGAATAAAGTCTATGTTTAATTTCCTTGTGCATCTCATTCCATATGTGATTATTGTTCCTATGTATTTACATTCAGCCACTTCCTCGAAATTTCCTTCATTTGTCATTAGCTATCCATTTCCATTATATAATGTATTTCTATGTGTAAACATATATTTAGTTTTATTGATATTTATTTCCAGTCCCAATTTCTTACTGTTACTCGATAGTGTGTGAAGGTTGACCTTTAGTATCTCCTCGCTATCGCCCAATAGTACAACATCATTAACATAAACTAACAGCTTATTAATACCATTGATTTGTAGGCCTTCTTCATCCTCTAAATATTTGACGGCATGCTCTAGTAGAGGATCTGTAAACAATACTAGTAACAATAATAAATAATGTTGTTGTAACTAACTGTCGAACTATTTTATTATGCGAGATAAACCTTATTATGTCTTAATGAGTGTATATATTACATCAATATAAGTTTGTTGAATTACTGATAAAAATAAAAAAAATAGGTTTAATCTGTTAGCGTACAAATAGAATAAAAAACAAAATTAATTATTGTTCTTAAGCATGTCCGAAATAACGAATGATTAATAGCTCTAGTGTTTATGTTCCAACTTGAATGGAAGACTGTTTGTGGAAACATAATATAGAAACAGTTGGTAATAATCAGAACGCACTTTAAACTAATTCCATTATCACCTCACTCAACCTCCACTTAAATAAATAAGGTGAACATATGTAGCTAGATTTTTAAATAACCCAGAATCTTAGCTTAGACATTACGATTCAAACTGGAATTCGGGAAATTCGGAATTCACATCCCAAAAACTATATAACTTGACTATGAATTATCATGGTTTTTCCTTAGTCGCGAAGGAAAATACAGAGATACATATTCTTTCGGGATTATCTATTTTATTGTGACTTGTTATTTCAAATTCATCAAAACAATAAGCACTGAACGTGTTAACTAACTCACGGTGAGAAGTACAAGATTAAAACCCTTTTCTATAAAAAATGATAGGTTTAATGTTATTGCCAATATTTTACCATTTTATATATTTTATCTTCTATGCGTGCTATTTTTAAATCTTTGTACCTCTTAGAATAGCTGTTATATTAGTTTGAAAGTTCAATAAACTATTGAGAAGTATTTATAAGTAATATTATTTCCTTCCTGTTAAAAAATATATAAGCAATATGTAAACTGTTTGTATTTCTAGTATTTACTTATACGGACTTGTAATCTAAATATACGAGTATCTCATCCGCTTCCCCACGGGCTCTATCGTGGACAAGATCGATGCGATTTTTCAATGAGGGAAATTTAAAATGGAATGACGTTTCTTTTGGAGAGAGTATTAAATCATGTCTCACAAATATATGTGATAACTATTCAAAAATGAAAAACATATCCCAGGTAAATTTTTCCAAGTGTAAGATCTCACGTCCTTGTGTTACTAATTTAGGGATAGAGATAGGCAAATATTCTGTAGTTGCACTGTTCTTAAATAAATCCTCTGAAATCAGTTAGATATCAGGTGCTCTTGGGAAATCTCGAGGGAATTTAATATGAATTCTGATCACCAGTAGTCTACATCAGTACGCCATACTATCTTATTGGAAATACTAAATAATGTATATACGCATTTTCTAAAATATATTACAGGACTTAGTAAGGCCGTTTCTAACTGTGGAATTTTATATCAATTTGGGTCATTCCAGGACAACATAAGCTGCAAAATTCGTGTACTGAAATACTGGTTGCGGGTAATCCAAGGTGAACAAACAATGCTTAGAGCAATTTGTCACGAACACCAAATTAGAAACATAGATGTTAAATTTTGGGCAGACGAGATTAGGAGAGAACTCCTAAAGATTGGGATGGGTTGGATATGGGAAAAAGGGACTGAAAATCGCAAGAACGTGTGGAGAAAAATAAGGAGGAGGTACGTACAAATAAACCAACAAGATATGTTCGCTGAATGTACAGAATGTACCTAAAACACGTTTGGGGAAAAGAATCTTATATACTGAATCTAGGATTTAAAGAGAGATCAGGGCTTGCTTGGTTTAGGCTAGGGGCATGGATATTTCTAAAAATTAGCGACGATCACGATATGCGAATATGTCCAATGTGCGGGAACTTTGAAGATGAGATACATATATTAGGAAAATGTGATGATTTAGAATATTGGAGACGTTAGTTATTGCCGGAAAGATTTCTAAATTCAAATCGGGAAAGATTGGCATGCTACGAGTTATTGGTAAATCCAGAAAATTGGATAAACGTGGGTAAATTTCTGGACAAAACGCGGAAAATAAGAACAATACTCATACATGAATAAATATATGTTATCAAAATTCAATACCATTAATTCTTATTAATTATACATAATTAATGTATAATGCTATTGTATTATTATGTAATTGTAATATTATTGTGTTTTCTTTATGTAATTGTAATGTTATAGTTTTTTTCTTTATACTATTACCAATTATGAATTTATTGTAACGGACTGTCAACAGCACGTACGGCTTACTGCCCGTGCGACCCATATTTGTAAATAATATTGTAAATATCTTATTTTTTGTCTAATAAAGTCCTACTACTACTACTACTATTATATTGATTGATCACCCGTTCGTAAATGTGAAGAACTGTACATAAAACTCCCTGCTTAAAAATATATATGAAGGGATATATGGCAGAATGGTGTAAGTCATTTTCCTTCATTTTGAGAAAAACAAAGTATTATTTGTCAGTGCACAAATAATCAAGTTAGCCAAACATTGATAATCATGGGAATATTTATTTTCCTAAGATGAGGTATTAATTGTTGATATATGTAAAATACAGCTTGTAGTTTTTTCTTTACAACCGTGTATTTTACTCATTTTTGTAAAAGAAAATGCCATATGCCCCTTCATATATAGCTTAGACCTATACACACCTTATATGAAAGAAATAATCCAAAATGTACCTCCTTTATTAACAATAAATAGTGGTATATGCATTATATAGGCAGAAGGGACACGTGTGTACATCTCTGATGGCAAATGAGCTTGCGGTTCATTACCACGAGTTCCATTATTACCTCCAGGTCCCTTGCTGGTGCTTCACGTATATTTATCGTCTGTTCAGTTAATTTCCGACTACGATTATAGTTTAGAATTATTAGAATTAAAACTCCTGATGCGAGATTCAATGTGGATCTCTTAAACATCTTGTAAACGTCATTTTAAATAACCTGTTTTACGGGTGAGCAGATTCCTCATAAATCGTTACGTTGTAACATTTTGTATCGATTCCCTAGAAAATGTGACGTACGTACATGACACAGACATTTTCATAGGTAAAGTAGAAGAAGGGTGATCCTGTTTCATAACCACTTTTGTCTCAAGGGGTTATGGTAATATTTTCGGAAAAACTGCACTTAAACTAGCGTGAAATATTCTCAAAGTCCTATAGAACAACAGTGCGCATGCGTCAGAGTTTATAGAGCCAGCGATAACCCACAATCGAACCACATATCGATTATCATCCTCGATTACTATCCATCGTTATGAAATTTAAATGACCAATATTTGCAATAAATCCCCAAATCTATGTTAAACAAATATATTAATAATATTAAAATTGCCAAACGTTTATTAAAAAGGGATGTACACTTACTTATCACTCCCTAACGCTGATCCAACCAGCGATAACCCAAAACAGCCATACAAAAATCATAGACTAAGTAATATACTCTGTGGATAAAATAGCAGTTAGCATTTCAATATTGTAAGAGTGTCATAATATTGTGATTTGCATATTGACATAAATACTTCAAAATTGTCTAATAATGTTATAAAAATTTGAAAAAGTTTAAAATATTAAATAATGTTAGTAAATAGAGAAGAAGAGCTATAGTTTACAACAACATAACCGAAAAATCAAGCGCTAGTAGAAGTGCAGTTGAGCCATATTTTCTCTAGCACCTGAGCAACCATGTATAGGCCTACTATTTATGAGTTCTTTAACGAATTGGTAACCTCACAAATTCATAGTAAAATATAAATAAAATGGTAAAATCTCCTTTTTCATACATGTATAGCATATTAAAAGTAAGATTGCATTGGTTAGTAAATATTTACCTATGTTAAAATCAGCTAACCTCAATAATTAATTGTGAGTGAGAACACGTAATATTATACCTACATAGGGAGAGGCTAAACCAAGAAAATTAAAAAAAAATTAAAGAAAGATAATAGTGAGCTTTCAGGGATGAGTGGTGTTATCTTACACAAATAACTTATAACAATGTTATTTCAATGTATCCTTCCATTACACACAATACAAATATCATAAGTAAAGTGATTTCCAAATTATCGATACATATCGTAGTGAGGAGTGAACTTATCTACAGAATTTAGAAATCAAGAGTGACATTTGTGGGGACTATTTAACGAATACATTTAAGCTGTTTACTCACAAATCATTATTTCTTCTTGTATCTTGTAAACCTATGTTTCCCTTAACAGAGATTTAGGCCCCCTCCCCCTAGAGGGAAGAATTTGAAACATACTAATATAGTTAAACTTGTTTTCGTATATATGTCATTTGAGTGGTCCATGGTCAGCGTTCCGCCTCATACTGACATCTAGGAAACCAAGGTAGTACTAGGAAGGGAAATTCGGCAAATTTTGCTTAGAGGCCTTTCATTCAGGCTTAAGGATCTTATACGAGCCTGAAAATCTTCAGACTCGGGGCCCACTGTTTAAAGTCCCTCCCGGAGGACTTGCTCCATGGATTTTTCCATCCTAAAAAAATCCATCGACCCCGGCCGGGTTTGAACCCGCGACTCTCGGGACCAGAAGCAAAGAGCATAGCCACTAGTCCACCGCGGCCGATTCAAATTATTATTTAAACATAGTTATTTTAAAATATTTATATGTTTAATGTAAACGGCGATGTTTGAAAACAAATAAGAAACGTTTGTTATGCTTAATTTGTTCATCACTGCAACCAGATCACATTATTTATTGCCAAAGGATCGCCATATTATAAGAATGCACCCTGGTGGAGAAAAAATGAAATACACATCAAACTGTTTATAACCAACATTATAGGTTATTAATTACTTTCTGATGTCCTATGACGTAAATATGTCAATTATATTTTTTGGAACGTAAATTCATGGGATATAATACGTTTAGGAAAGTGCAAACAGTGATTTTCTTGTGGTATAATCAATTGCTACAAATGTTTTATGTTATATCCCGCAAGTAATATATGTTTACATTTGTGCACTATATATATAATCTGGTAGCCACATGCATTCTAGAATTCTTACATCTTAAAATATATATATATATATATTGTGATATTCAACGTATTTCTTAGAGAGTCGTCACTGCAAAATGATGCTATGACCTATTCAGAATGTTAAAAAGGAGGAGCTTGATTTTAAAGTGATAAAATTAAATTGATAAAATCGAGGTGAAAAACGACTGTGATTGGATGTAAATCAAAATTCATTGAAATGTGATTGGCCATTGACTCCCATGTGGGGCATGAATTAAATAGTCTACCAAAGTTTTCTCTCTAAACTGTAAGAACAACATCGGTCCAGACTTCAAAGTAGCCTGAGGTTCAGTTCTAGTTATATTATTGAAATATTCTTTGTTAATTCCTTCTGTTAGCTATGCAGATGTTTTCAAAGGAAAGTGACGGGTTGATTAAAACAATAAAACTGCTTTTAGTGAGAACAATTTTTAGCGTGTATTCATCATCGGAATAACGCCTCCACTGCTATTTACGATTCAGGTTTTGCTGTGTCTAATTAATGGCAAACCTGGCTTTGCACTCACTTCCTATACGTGTAAGGAATATTCTTGCCATTGTAATATTCCCTCTGATTCCATTTATGTTTTACAGATGAGTCACTTTACATTACTGTGCCTCTAACTTGCAGATTAATCTAAATCTCAAAAATACATCTATTTTCCAATGTGACCAATAAAATATTTTATTTCTTGCTTCCTGTCTTACCATTTTAATTCTATTTTTAACGTTTTATATATTTTTTAATTTATTAAATTAAGCAATGAAACAAATTTTATTTAACTTAAATCAGATCTACAGGGTGAAGGAACATTTAGCAATAAAGTTTTACATATTATTCAGAGATGTTGGCTGTGTGTTTTCATATAAGCCAAAAAATACAGCCTTCGTTGACTTATTGCAGACTAAAGTGTTGTGCATGTCCGTGATAATGTGTGTTCTGATAAATTACAAAGAAACAATTATCAACCCATCATCACCTGTAGTGATGCTACAAAAATAATAAATATATTTTATCAAGGTCTTGAACAAAAAATAAGAGACGGTACTATGCTCTTGTTTAGACGCGAATTACCGGTGACTATGGTTCAAACTACCTTAATTTCAATTCTTACAGGATTAACCTCACAATCATTCTGATTCTTTATTATATAAATAGGCTCAGAATACGTGAGTGCAACTTTCATGATAAAAAATGAAATAGGTGGTAAAATAAACCAAAAAAATGACAAAGTGTATTCTTCCTTTACAGCCCATAAATGTTATTATAAAGTTGAAAGTGAATAAAAATAAAATTCTAATATTTGTAAAATAAAGTTTTTTTAAGTCCTCACTTATGGTGTACTGATAACACCGTTACCTCAGACGCAGTGGATCTCGGTTTGATCCCAAGTTCGGACACGTTCGCTGGCAGAGTTTTTTTCAGGGTTTTACCTCGCCTATAAGACAAATTTCAGAAAACTTTTAAGGTTCAAATAGTTCCCGAATATCATCTGATCATCACAATAATCCTATCATATTCACCTTGTTTTTATGAATGCATGAGTGAATGGTGTGTCTTATCTAAGGTAAATAAAGAATAAATATTGATGATTCTAAGTAAAAATGTGCTGTGTAATATTGTTTATCATCCAATGTGAAATCCTGAATCACAAAGAGTGCATTATTTAATAATTTAATTCTTTCAAAGCAATCCTGCTTGGGCATGGTAATCACTAAACATATTACGCAGCAAGAAATTTGGATTCATAAATAGAAGGGAACTGAAAAAAACTCCATTCCATTGTCTTTAAATTTATATTTGAATAAAACTCAATACTGACTTGTGAACAATTAGAATAGGCCTATATAAATTCACTGCTATGTAATTAGCCGACAAAGTATAAAAATTCATTTTATGGAGTGAGCAGCTCGTACTTAAGTAAAGTAGAGCCACCTCAGTGGACGCCTGGTCTTCGCGCTCGGCTGCCCCAACTGGGATTCCAGGTTCGAATTCTGGCAATTCTGGAAAGGCATTGGTGGTCTGGCACACGAGATTTCCTTGGGGTTTTCCGTTCCCCGAATATCGTCCCATTCAATATTCTCCACTTCTCTTCCCACCACCATTATGTCACTTCATCTTCATCCATTCATTTACATATCCTCCTGCACCTCATGAATACTCTGGTTTAGCAAACCGTAAGTGTTTAAACTATGTAGTTGTGGTGACCATTCATATACTTGCTCATGATTTGTTCTTGTTTGTTTCAACTTAGGACAGAATAGAGCCGAAACGGAGGGTTGTAGTCCTCATCCAGTCCCTGGACCAAGCCCAAATAAAATGGCAGTATAGTTATACGTGAATGATTTGTGTCGAAAATCGGAAACACCATAATAAATTCATAAAAGCGTAGAGAAAATTTCATTCAGTTCATTCGATAAATGAGTAGGAAAAACGCATTAGATCTTTCAGGTAGCAGGACTAAGGTGGTTTGCCCTCTCAGTTTAAATAGAATAGAATAAGTAAATAACGCGGCGTCATGAATCATATTTATTTATTACACGAGTTGATTCTTACTAATGTCAGTGATATTTCTAATTCTATACTCATTTGCAAGTTTTCAAATAGTATTTAATGAGTTCGAAAAAATAAAGTTACTTTTCTTTTTTGTTGTAAACTGGACGACGCAATGCCAGAATGCTTCGAATGATTTGGACAGGCTTGCTAGTCAGTAACACGGAGTACACATACAGTCTAAACTCACGGGTCCATGGCGTTACTGATGTTCTTGAGGAAACAAGAGGAAAATTTGTACTACAACTGACTTAACAAAACTTTGACTCACTTGTTATTTCTCAAGAGGCATTTAAAATCAGAATTTGTGTTTAGAAGTGATTCTAAATTGAGTTAAACCTATAACTGACCGCAAAATTATTGCGTTTAGCACACCTCAGAAACTATCTCAACACTGATACAAACTACAGATAACATTTTCTCTCAGGTCTACACCTAGGAGAGGTAGCCCTTACGATAACGGTTCTCACCCTTGAGTAAGAATGCGCGTAAAATTATTGTTCAACATTATATCAATTACAATAATTTGTTGAATATTTTAGACGTATTTCGAATATCTCATCAATAAACAGACATTGTGACAAGAACTTTAAATTGTTTGGCAAGAGAATAACACAATAGTTTAATGGTAGCTAAATATCAAGAAAATTTCTTCTTTATTTAACTGTACAATACAGTGGAGGAAATTGGTATAAAGGCACTTGTTAAAAGTGTTAACACAAGTTTATTTACTCTTTCTTTGGCATTTTTCTATATTAACTTAGGAGGTGATTGAGTATAAAACACACACAAATAATGTCAAAATTAATTATCCATTTCCGTCCAAAAAAGTACATGAAAACTGAAACCGTTCTCACATATGGGTGGAAATTAGTATAAAGGCATTTTGTGTATTTCACAGATCTTACCAAAAAGACTGAGCGCAAATTTAACAACAAAGTACTAAAATGTAGTTGAACCTCCATTGCTGTTTGTTACTTGGAAGATTCTCTTTGGTATTGACTTGATGAGGGTGTTTATTTCTTCCACTGAGATTGAAGCCCACTCTTCCTGAATAACATTTTTCTGCTCAGTCACTGTCCCAAACTGCCGCCCATTGCGATACACACGCCTTGCCAGGATCCCCCATAAGTTCTCAATCGGATTTAAATCAGTACTTCTGACTGGCCACGTCAAAAGTGGTATTTATTTCTTCCTGAAACCACTCCTTTGATTTGGCAGACACGTGAATGGAAGCATTATCTGGCTGAAAAAATTAGATCTTCGCCAAATTCCTCATACATTCTTATCAATTAGAACTCCAGAAGCTCCTCAGTGTAGGACTCAGAATTCATCTTGGTGCGTATCCATGCTATTTTTGATCTTCCTTTAAAGCAGAATGCTGCCCAAATCATAATGCCTCCACCACCGAAGTCTCTACTCATTATAACTTGCTCTTCAGTACGGAGGTCGTTCCAGTAATACTGAAGGCCATCAGGTCCGTCCAGATTAAACTGCTTCTCATCACTGAGCATTACTTTATTCCATTCCGAGGTCCAGGACATGTGTTCTTCAGCAAAAGTCATTCTTTCTTATGTGCATCGTTCAGAGGTGTTTTTTTTTAATTTTAGGTTCTTGTCTTCTGACAGAATTTGTCTTACTCGTCTGGCTGTTACTGGCAACTTCAAATCAACGTGGATTTGAGAAGAAAACATACTCTTACCATTTTCTTTACGTAAAATGAGACGTTTAGTGCGCTCAGACAACTTTCTTGTCCGTCCATATTTCCCGTTTTTTCCATATTGTGAGCCCAGTTTGACAAAATTATCAATGACACATCTTGAAGCCCCAATTTCGTAGGTATTTGTCTATTGGGAAGCTCATCTCCTTGAAGGCACTAACTCTTGATTTCTCTTCATTTGATAGAGGCTTTCCACGTGGCATTGTACGTACTGCTGACTTGTAACTGATGAACGATGCTCACAGACACGTCGTCTCCATGTAATTCCAGTGTTTTGTTTACATTTATGTCTCTGTAAGATCCAGAATTTGACCTGCCTTTATACCGATTTCCACCCCTAGGACAGCGTTTTCTTAGATTTTACGTATTATTTACGTATATAATAAATACAAAATGAGGAGACCTGTATGAAATTATGTCCAAGATAATTATATGTAATCTATGACACACATACGGTATTTGCATAAATATTTCAGGTTGTTTTACTACTAAAAGTTAGTGGCTTTATACCAATTTTCTCAACTGTATGATTCTTTGAAGTTATGTATAGTTGTGTAAGGTTCTGGAGTAACTTAGGGATGACAGACATTCTATCTCCATGAATATTTTTACGTATTAACAGAGAATATTACTCGGTACATGCCATTATTATTTAACGTTCAATATGAAAAAGTTTGGAGAGAAGGCCTCTCAGTTAGCTTTTTCTCTACTTTGGGTTTAGTAGTTTACATTCTACTATACCTGGTAGAATAACATTCAGAATTTAGTGAGGAAATTTGGTGTAACGGATGAAGACACAGAGGACAGAGAACTTTAATTAAGGGAGATTTGTGAATGTCTGTTACAAACTGATAGTCTATAAGTCCGTAGTCATTTATGTATTTTTAAAACTCATGTTAATTATTACTAATTGTTGGAGAAAACCCTCAATGATGAGGAAACTTCTCAAAATGAATTAATGATATTCTTTAACATTTTTCATTCGTAAAATTAAAACTTCAGTTGGAATTCGGTTAAGCATCCACTTAAACTTATCTCTATTAATAATGTTTTTGAAGTAATTTTTTTTCGAAATTCATTTTTCCAATTTTTTTTATAACTAGACTTCTTTCGACAAATTCCTTTCATAACAAATATTATAGTGATGCAAATTTAAATATAAATTTCGAAATGAATAATAAAGTTTCTATACCAAATAAATTCATAATTACGTTCTTGCAGAAATTGAAATAATCTCTGTGGTTAAGTTTTGATATGGATACAGAAATCAAAGACAGGAAGTTCTGAAACGTTATGAAGAGAGTCTTTTAGAAGATAAAACATGAGTAACTTTAAATAATTTAATTTCATCCTTGATTTGTGAAGCTTCTGCCATTCAAAATAAATAAACACGTTTAAATCGCATGCAGACTAGATTTAAAAAAAATCATTCCTTTTAGCCTAATTCTCATAGAACTTGACGAAACAGCTCAGAGATGAAACATAACCCAGATATAATCTCGAAATAGTTCGAAACCTTTACTTTCAGTTTACAAAATTTAAAGAAATGGATAACCTATTGTTGCTTATATACTTAAGTTAATGCATGAGAAGAAAATAAGTTGTCAGATTTAAATACCGTATGTAACAAAGAGTGAGCTTCATGCTGCATTACTCTCTGTGAATTAACTTACTTAAATATTTGTAAGAGTAAAAACTGTGAAACAGGGAACACTATAAAATTAGATCTCAAACTTAATTAAATGGCTGTAGAATATCGGATAAACTTGAAAACCGATCATACTTAAAACTCTTCCGGCAATTGATAAACTCAGTATTAGGATAGATTCAGCACGAACACATAGTATGGCTTACTTCCTTGCAGATGTTATATATCATAACATGTAAGTACAGCATCTTGCAAAAGCTATGTTCCCTTCTTTGCATAGACAAGCAGATAATCTTAATTTTAAACACCTTGTCAGCATTTATAAAATGAAGTACACTTATTTATTTATTTATTACGATTTTTATTTATATCACATTTCCTATTCATTGAATGCTGCTCAGAAATTGTATTCCAATAAGAAGATAAATTTGTTGAAAACGTACCTGAAACTCACCCTACTTTGTATTGTAGTACTATACTTTTCCCTGTCTAATCAAATACTTCACTAATAATAACAATATTAACAATAATAATAATAATAATAATAATAATAATAATAATAATAATAATAATAATAATAATAATAATAATAATAATAATAATTGCAATAATCTACAACATGAAAATCTCAACAGAAAAATCTGAAGTCATGGATTTCCTCGCAGTAAAATTGTTTTTAATAACTAACAAATTTAACTATCTCGGATACCAAGTTACATGCGAAGAGGAAAAAGATTTTAGTCAAAAAATTATAAAATTTAACAGAGTAACAGGAATTATAAATAATATTTTCAAGCCAAAACACAGTACAGCAACACACACGAACTATATTATGTTACGGCAGTGAGGCATAGATAATTCGCAGTGTAGATGAACAAAGACTAACTGCGGCAAAAAATAAATTTATGAGACGTACTGCAGGTTACTCAACAACAGACTATAAAAGGAATTATGAGATTCTCAAACAATTACAAACAATCAGTCATGGAATATGTACAAAAATACAGAAACAACTGGAAATCTCACGTAAGAAGAATGAGCAGAACAAGAATTCCACGTCAAAACTTAAATTACCAGCCACCAGGCAAGAGATCTTTGAGCAGACCCTTCAAACGTTCGTTTGAGACCATAAGAGACCGCTAGGTCTATCACATGAAAGTAGTAGTAGTAATAGTAGTAGTAGTAGTAGTAGTAGTAGTAGTAGTAGTAATAATAATAATAATAATAATAATAATAATAATAATAATAATAATTTATTACTCCGGCTTTTACAATGAATATACATTTTTCCGGTACCCATGTTCACAGTTAACTACACATTTGTTTTAACACATTTTTCCATTCCTGTCTGTTCATCCATATATCTTCTTCTATTTCCCATTCCCTCTTAGCTTCATTGATTCCTTGAATCCACGTAATAGTTGGTCTAATAATAATAATAATAATAATAATAATAATAATAATAATAATAATAATAATAATAATAATCCATCCATCCGTAGTAATTCTGCCCGAAGGCAGGTCTTTCACTGCAACCATAGCATTTTCATGCTATGCTTGCAGCTTTACTAGGGAATTGTAGGTGTGGTAGCTTCCCGTTGCTTTCCACACCGGTGAAGGATGGTGATGATGATGATGATGATGACAATGATAAGAATGTTGATGATGATGGCCATATGGTTTCGGGACCGTTTGGGCCTTAAAGTTTTCCTGACATTTGTCTTACAGGCGAGGAAAAACCCCGATAAAAACCTCACCCAGAAAAAGTGCCCCGACCGGGGATCGAACCCGGGCCCGCTGCGTGACAAGGCACAGCGGCGGACTAATAATAATAATAATAATAATAATAATAATAATAATAATAATAATAATAATAATAATAATAATAATAATGTAGCAGGGAACACACTCGATATTAGCTTACGGCTGTACGTAATAACTGAATTCCTCCCCATTAACTGAATTTAACCTCTCACTTTATAGGTACTTTTCACATGTCTCACACCACTCTGGAAAGGAAGTTTAAACTATGGATCACAACCATATTTTTTGACCACAAACGTTCATGGAAGGCCTCCCCGAATGTCAGCTCCTCCTCCGAATCATAAAACATTAAGACGAAACAAACCATTCATGCACACATTCATACTAAACATGACAAAGATGACCATGGTGATTTTAGGGACCGTTTGTGTCTTAAACTTCCATGATTTATTTAAATTTAAATATAAGTTGCATTGTTTACATACGTACATACATACATATATCCAAACCGTCCCCGAAATCATATGGCCATCATCATCATAATCATCCTTATTATTATCATCATCATCCTTCACCGGTGTGGAAAGCAACGGGAAGCTACCACACCTACAATTCCCTAGTAAAGTTGCAAAGCATAGCATAAATATGCTGTGATTGCAGTGAAAGACCTGCCCTCGGGCAGAATTATAATGGATGGATGTATAGAAACTACTACTGTATTCAATCAAATACAGACACCGGAGGAGATGAATTACAAAACCAAAAATCGCGGACAAAGTTGTGTGCTTGAACGGTGTATCACTGTCCGAGGAAAGGAGATAGAAAAGTGAAGGAAACGTACTCAGTTTAGAAGATAACTTGTGCGTGAAGATCATCTAATGTATAAAAATGAATGTTTGTTTGTTCGTACTTTATGCGTGGCCATACCGTTGATCCGATTGTGATGGGGCTTTTTGCAAAACGTTCAGTAGATTCCAGGGATGAACATAGGCTATAAGAGAGTTGTGATACTCAACTCGTACACCCTTATAAATCTCACTTTATAGTGGAAAACGTGGAAAAGAAAGTAGCTCTTTGGACGCTTAAATGGCTTACGCTGCCTAAACCATAACAAATACACACAACTAGTGTAAGCAGAATTGAATATCTCAAGAAGCTCTACAAAAACGTCCGCGAGAGCATATGTTTATCTCTTACGGATAACTCACAATAACTATTTTTGTCTTTCATTGATGTCAAGAAGATCGAGACAAGTACGTAGATTCCTGTGCAAGCATAGCAGCACATGGCGGGTATTCTTTTACGGATAACTCACAATAACAAATTTTATCTTTTAGCTCATTTATGCCAAGAAGATCGAGATAAGTAGATTCCTGGGCAAGACCGAGTAATCATCATGGAATCTTAAAATAATTACGAAATAGATTTTTTTTATTTTACTTATTCAACTAATCATAAGAAATATATTAATTTTTGTTTTTCAGCTCATTTATGCTAAGAAGGTGGGGATGAGCAGATTTCCGGACAACGCCTGGCAATCAGCACGAGACATCTAAAAATAAATGTATGAGTATTTTCCCTTTTACTTATTCAACTAAACATAAAAGCACATTAATTTTCATTTATTTAGGCGTAGCAGCACACGCTGGGTATTAACTAGTAGTAAATAAACATTAGTGCATTATATTTGCATTCAGAAAGAGAGTAAAGTCGGTTTTTATGTCCATTAAAACTTTGTGTTTCATATCATACGAAATATTATTTAATAATAATATTAAAAATAAACATTCATTAAAATTTATTTTACTAAAAACATGGAACATGAACAGCCTCACTAGTGAGTTTACTTATGTGCTGTCATAATTATGACATTCAAACGTTTAATTATCGTTTCAAGCAACTTAATCTACATTTAAATAAAGTACAATATTTTTAAGACGATTTGCACGATGTTCTAAATGAAACAGGATAAGAAAAGTATAATCCGAGACAAAATGCACTTTAACGAAACAATTATACAACTTGTGAGAAATGCAATTACAATGTATTGACTTTCACGGTCGGAGTTACTATGATGATCTTGTAGAAGATTTCCGGGCTCTTGGCCGTGGTCTTGAGGCTTGTAGTTGTAGGGGAACTGCAAGCCTGAAGACCACGGCCAACAGCCCGGAAATCGTCTACAAGATCATCACAATTACAATGGTTTGGACACGTGAAGAAGATGAATGAAGATAGATTGCCAGCTAGGAGTTTGGAGTGGATTCCAAATTGGGAAGAAAAGTAGAAGGAGACCTAAGAAGAATTGGATAGAGCATTTATGCATTTGATAAAGCACAGGGGACTGCAGTATGGTAACTGGAAGGATAGAGATGAATGGAGGTTGAAAATGAAAACTTAATATTGGACACACGGTGATGTATACATTTAAAACCTGTAAAAAAACGATAATGTGTTTGATGTGAAAAACTACCAAGTTTTCTAAATAATTCGTTGATTGGCAAAACACCGCACATGGTCTTTAATGTAATTTTCTATACCTGATCTCAAGAGGGTTATTAACCCTAGGAACACCAAGGTATTTAAGGTTAGGTGGAGCACCAACCCAGGGCAAATTTTGCCCTAGACATATTTAGCTATAAATCCATATTTATAGTATGTAATCAGGTTCATTTTTTGATATTAGTTTATTAATAAACCTGCTAAATTACATATAATTAGAAAACTAATAATTTGAATATAAAGGGTGCCCAAAATCGTATAACTTACTGTATTACTATTTCTATGTGTCACTGGTGAAATATAACAAGCAATAATGCCTAAAAGTGGACAAAGAAAATAACTGTACTTTAGAAACTATGTTAGTATAGTGCTTGAATATACAGAATGTCCAAAAGTTGTATACACTATTAGATCTAAATGACCAGATACTGAATTTTTCCCTGGTGAAAAGTTACAAAAAAATTGCTAACATTTGAACAAAGAAAGTTGGTATACATTAGAATATAATTGTACTTGAATATTCAGAATGTCCAACATTTCTATATAATATTTGGTCTAAATGACCAGGTAAACTTTTTACAGGTAAAAGTAAAAAAAAAATCTAACACTTAAACAAATGTATTTTGTATTGAAAACACACTTTCAATGTCTTCATTCAGAGAGGTCGCTATTATTTTCAGATGGAGAACATTTACTCCTTCTGCATACGAAATGGTTTTTATATCAACTATGAAAATGTATGTGTTGAAATTTTGTATTCTCAACAATGCACAAAACAAAACAACTGCATACAAAGGCCGCCAAAATGCATTTCAGAAACTATTAGAATCATGATCACAGGGCAAAATCTACCCATATCACAAAACTGAATTGTTTTGTTTAAAATGTTGAAATTTTGAAATGGATAAATATAGAATAATATATGGTATGTAAGGTGGATAATACATAGAAAAGGCCCATTAGCATAAGAGGATATTATTTAATACTTTTCAAGAAAACAAGAACTTCTGGGCAATTTTTGCCCATGCTTGGTGGTTGTAGAGTTAATGTCCAATACACAGTTTTGATGGTTGCCGAGTTGAAAATCACACTCCCAAAGGCGTTTAAGCCCCACATTTATGCCTATCGGTATGGGGGTTGAGAAGGGGTGAAAAATAAAATATCAAAATGACCTAGATTAATTTTGAATCCAAGTTTTTGGAGTCACATGATGTCTGTCTCCTCATTTAACATACCGTTACTTCACTATGCATTGCAGCATTATGAAATAGTTACCATGACCTCGGAGTACGTGTTCATATTTTTCTGTACTAAAATGAAGTAAAATCAACATACAAATCAATTACCTCACACAAATGACTCCAGGGACGTATACAATGATATTTAAATTTGTTGTGATTGAATTATTATTTAAATTAACATGCAAATGGACTGTTACCAAAAAAATCAATGAATAAATCATTCATTCATTTAACATAATATTGCTTATCAATTCAAAGAGAGAAAATTTATATTATACTTTAGAACATATATAAAAGTTATGTATGGATTTAAATTATTTCAACGTGTGGCATAATCTGATGACTATTACTTTTGGAACGGTTTTATCTGCATATGATGTTGACTGAATTTTAGTAAACAAGTTTTTTAAAGGTTGCAGATTTTCACGAACTCTTTATGGCCGCATGTTGAAGTCCCATCTTATAGAGTATGGACGTGAAAACGGACCACAGCGAAAACTCTATTTGTTTAATTATATAAGACCTAAACCTGTGACCCGAACTTATCATTCCTTGATAATGGCATGTGGCACCATGCCGAAACGTCGGAATCAGTGGCCAGAGGCCGCACTTGAATCCAAGACGCGGAAAACCCAAGAAAACTTTCTTATTCATATATATATATATATATATATAATTTAAAGTCCCTGGAGGACGAAGATTGGTATGAAGACCAAGAAAGCGCTGGGCTGAACAGATGTGAGATCGGAACAGGCAAAGACCTAATCCGTGAAGGATGATGATGATTTTTTAAAGTCCTACTTTAATTATATGTTGTAAGCTTGTGAATAGGCATTTCCCTACTTTATTCTTTATCCACCCAAATGTCGTGATTAAACAAGAATAATAACAGAGTCTCTGCGGATTTCCTGGATGAATATGAAGTAGTCAAATAATCTAGATGGGGCGATCTAGATACATTAAGGCTTCTCTAACAACTTGAGTGGAGCGCACACATCTAATACATATTCATCATTTCGATTCGTTCACCTCTTTTAGAGTTATTGAAAATATAATTTTTAATATTTACAGGTTACATTGCCCGAGTTGATCTCGTGCTAGTTAAAATAATAATAATAATAGTAGTAATAATAATAATAGTAATAATAATAATAATAGTAATAATAATAATACAGTAGTAATAATAATAATAATAACAGTAGTAATAATATATAATAATAAAAATAGTAGTAATAATAATAATAGTAATAATAAAATAATAATAATAGTATAATATATACTATAATAGTAATAATAATTCATCATAATAGTAATCATCCTATTATCATCATAATACTCTAACAACACTAGAATAATAATAATCCTCTCCTCCTCCTCCTCATCCTCCGTCCGCATCCTCCCCTCCTCCGCCTCCCTCCTCCTTCCTCCTCCCCTCGTCTACTCCTCCCGTCCTCCTCCTCCGTCCTCCTCCTGCTCCTCCTCGTCCTCCGCCCGTCTCCTCCTCTGCCCTCGTCCTCCTCCTTCCTGCCTCCTCCTCCTCCTCCTCCACCCCTCCTCCTCTCCTCCTGCTCTCCTCGTCTCTCCTCCTGCTCCTCCTGTCCTCCTCCTCTGCTCCCTCGTCCTCCTCCTCCCTCCTCTCGCCTCCTCCCTCCTCTCTCCTCCTCCTACCTACTTCCTCCTCCTCCGCCTCCTCGTCCCCTCCTCCTCTCCGCGTCCCTCCTCATCCTCTCTCCCTCCTCCTCCTCGTCCTCCTCCTCCTCCTCGTCATCCGCCCCCCTCGTCGTCTCCTCCTCCTCCGTCGTCCCACCTCCTCCTCCTCGATCGTCCTCCTCCTCCTCCTCCTCCTCTCCGCCTCCTCCTCTCCTCCTCCTCCTCCTCCTCCTCCGCACGTCGTCCCCTCCTCCTCCTCCCTCGTCCTCCACCTCCTCCTCTCCTCGACTCCCTCATCCTCCGCCTGTCGTCCTCCTCCTCCTCGATCCTCCTCCTCCTCCTCCTCCGTCGTCCTCCTCCTACTCCCGTCGCCTCCTCCTCCGTCGTCGTCCTCCTCCTCCTCGTCGTCCTCCTCCTCCTCCTCGTCGTCCTCCCTCCCCTCCTCCTCAGTCCTCCTCCATCCTCCTCCCTCCTCCTCCTCCTCCTCCTCCTCCCACTCGTCCTCCGCCTCCCTCGTCGTCCTCCTCCTCGTCGTCCTCCTCCTCGTCGTCCTCCTCCTCGTCCTCCTCCTCTCGTCGTCCTCACTCACTCGTACGTCCTCCTCCTCCTCCTCGTCGTCCTCCTCCTCCTACTCCCTCGTCCCTCGTCGCCCTCCTCCTCCTGTCCTCCTCCTCCTCCTCGTCGTCCATCCTCCTCCCCGTCGTCCTCCTCCTCGCTCCTCCTCCTCCTCTCGTCGTCCTCCTCCTCCTCCCCGTCGTCCTCCTCCTCCTCCTCGTCGGCCCTCCTCCCCTCGCGTCCTCCTCCTCCTCGTCGTCCTCCTCCTCCTCCGTCGTCGTCCTCACCGCGCGTCCTCCCCTCCTCCTCGTCGTCCTCCTCCTCCTCGTCGTCCTCCTCCTCGTCGTCCTCCTCCTCCTCCTGGTCGTCCTCCTCTCCTCCTGGTCGTCCTCCGCCTCCTCCCTCTCGTCCTCCTCCTCCTCCTGTCGTCCTCCTCTCTCGTCCTCCTCCTCCTCGTCGTCCTCCTCCCTCCTGCTCGCCTCCTCATCCTCCTCCTCGTCGTCCTCCTCCTCCTACGTCGTCGTCCTCTCCTCCTCGTCGTCCTCCTCCTCCGCGTCGTCCTCCTCCTCCTGTCGTCCTCCTCCGCCTCGTCGTCCTCCTCCTCCTCCTCGTCCTCCCGACACCTCGTCGTCCTCTCCTCATCGTCGTCTCCTCCCTCCTCGTCGTCTCCTCCTCCCTCGTCCTCCTCCATCCGTACTCCTCCCCTCCTCCGCGTCCTCCTCTCCTCCTCGTCGTCCTCCTCCTCCTCCTCGTCCTCCTCCTCCTCGTCTCCTCCCTCGTCGTCCTCCTCCTCCTCGTCGGCCTCCTCCTCCTCGTCGTCCTCCTCCTCGTGTCCTCCTCCTCGTCGTCCTCCTCCTCCTCGTCCTCCTCCTCCTCCTCTCCTCCTCTCCTCCTCGTCGTCCTCTCCTCCTGTCGTCCTCCTCCTCCTCGTCGCTCCTCCTCCTCGTCCCCTCCTCCTCTCCTCGTCGTCCTCCTCCTCCTCGTCGTCCTCCTCCTCGCTCGTCCTCCTCCTCCTACGTCCTCCTCCTCCCTCATCCTCGCGTCCTCCTCCTCCTCGTCTGTCCTCCTCCTCCTCGCCGTCCCTCCTCCTCCTCGTCGTCCTCCTCCTCGTTCCCGTCCTCCTCCTCCTCCTCTCGTCGTCACTCCTCCTCTCCTCGTAATGTACTCCTCCTCGTCGTCTCCTCCATCTCCTCGTCTCCTCCTCCTCCTCGTCGTCCTCTCCTCCCTCTCGTCGTCCTCCTCCTCCTCCGCGTCTGTCTCCTCCTCCTCCTGATCGTCTCCTCCTCCTCCTCGCGTCCTCCCTCCTCCTCCTCGTCATCCTCCTCCTCGTCGTCCTCCTCCTCCTCGTCTCCTCCTCCTCTCTCGTCGTTCCTCCACACTCCTCGTCGTCCTCCTCCTCCTCGTCCGTCCTCCTCCTTCGTCGTCCTCCTCCTCCTCGTCTCCTCCTCCTCTCGTCCTCCTCCCCTCGTCGTCCTCCTCCTCACTCCTCTCCTCGTCGTCCTCCTCCTCCTCCTCCTACGCCTCCTCCTCCTCGTCCCCTCCTCCTCGTCGTCCTCCTCCTCCTCGTCGTCCTCCCTCCTCCTCGTCGTCCTCCTCCTCGTCGTCCTCCTCCTCTCCTCGTCGTCTCCTCCTCCTCTCGTCCTCCTCCTCCTCGTCCCTCCTCCCGCCTCCTCGTCCTCCTCCTCCTCGTCATCGCCTCCTCCTCATCGTCATCCTCCTATCCTCGTCGTCCTCCCCTCCTCATCGTCTCCCTCCTCCTCCTCTCGTCCTCCTCCTCCTCCTCGTCGTCCTCCTCCTCCTCGTCGTACTCCTCCTCCTCCTCCGTCCTCCTCCTCCTCGTCGTCCTCCTCCTCCTCCTCGTCGTCCCTCCTCCTCCTCGTCGTCCTCCTCCTCGTCGTCCTCCTCCTCCTCGTCGTCCTCCTCCTCGTCCTCGTCCTCATCCTCCTCGTCGCCCCTCCTCCTCCCGTCGTCCTCCCCCTCCTCCGTCGTCCTCCTCCTCCTCGTCCGTCCTCCTCCTCCTCGTCGTCCTCCTCCTCCTCGTCATCCTCCTCCTCCTCGTCCTCCTCCTCCTCCTCGTCGTCCCTCCTCCTCCTCCTCCTCCTCCTCCTCGGCCTCCTCCTCCTCCTCGTCGTCCTCCTCCTCCTCGTCCTCCTCCTCCTCTCGTCCTCCTCCTCGTCGTCCTCCTCCTCCCCTCGTCGTCCTCCTCCTCCTCGCTCGTCGTCTCCTCCTCCTCCTCGTCCTCCTCACCTACGTCCTCGCTCCTCCTCGTCGTCCTCCTCCTCCTCCTCGCGTCCCTCCTCCTCCTCCCCTCCCTCCTCCTCCTCCTCTCGTACCTCCTCTTCCTCCTCGTCCTCCTCCTCGTCCTCCTCCTCCTCCTCGTCGTCCCCTACCTCCTCGTCGTCCTCCTCCTCCCTCTCGTCGTCCCCTCCTCCTCGTCCGTCTCCTCCTCCTCGTCGTCCTCCTCCTCCTCCTCGTCCTCCTCCCTCCTCCTCCTCGTGTCCTCCCCTCCTCCTCGTCGTCCTCCTCCTCGTACGTCCCCTCCTCCTCGTCGTCCTCCTCCTCCCCTCCTCGTCCCCTCCTCATCTCCTCCTCCTCCTCCTCGTCGTCCTCCTCCCGCCTCGTACGTCCTCCTCCTCGTCGTCGTCCTCCTCCGCTCGTCCTCTCCTCCTCCTCATCCTCCCTCCTCCTCCTCGTCGTCCTCCTCCTCCTCGTCGTCACCTCCTCCTCCTCGTCTCCTCCTCCTCCTCGTCGTCCTCCTCCTCCTCCTCGTTCCTCCTCCTCGTCGTCCTCCTCCTCGTCGCTCCTCACTCCTCCTCGTCTCCTCTCCTCCTCATCTCCTCCCCCTCGCGCTCACTACCTCATCGTCGTCGCTCCCCTCCTCGTCACCCCTCCTCCTCCTGTCCTCCTCCTCATCCCTCATCCTCTCCTCCTCCTACCTCGTCGTCCTCCTCCTCCTCGTCGATCCTCCTCCTCATCCTCCTCCTCCTCCTCATCGTCCTCCTCCTCCTCCTCGTCGTCCTCCTACTCCCCGTCCGTCCTCTCCTCGTAGTCCTCCTCCTCGTCGTCCCTCCTCCTCGTCGTCCTCCTCCTCCTCGTCGTCCTCCTCCCTCGTCGTCCTCCTCACCCCTCCTCAGTCCTCCATACCTCCTCCGCGTCGTCCCCTCCTCCTCGTCTCCTCCTCCTCCTCGTCCTCCTCCTCCTCGTCTCTCCTCTCGCCTCCCTCCTCCTCCTCGTCTCCTCGTCGTCCTCCCCTCCTCGTCCTCCTCCTCCTCCTCGTCGTCCCCTCCTCCTCGTCGTCCTCCTCCTCCGCCTCGTCGTCCTCCTCCTCCTCTCGTCTCCTCCTACTCCTCCCTCCTCGTCCTCCTCTCTCGCTCGTCTCCTCCGCCTCGTCGCCTCCTCCTCCTCCTCGTCGTCCTCCTCCTCCTCCTCGTCGCCCTCCTCCTCGTCGTCCTCCTCCTCCTCCCTCGTCGTCCTCCTCCTCCTCCTCGTCGTCCCCTCCTCGTCGTCCTCTCCTCCTCGTCCGTCCCCTACTCCCTCCTCCTCGTCTCCTCCTCCTCCTCCTAGTCCTCCTCCTCCGCAGTCATCCTCCTCCTCCCGTCCTCCCCTCCTCCTCCGTCGTCCTCCACTCTCGTCGTCCTCCTCCTCTCCTCGTCGTCCTCCGCCTCCTCCTCGTCGTCCCCTCCCGTCGTCCTCTCCTCCTCCTCGTCGTCCGACTCCTCCTCGTCGTCCTCTCATCGTCGTCCTCCTCCCCTCCTCGACGTCC
>JASPKZ010008640.1:0-195396 GCA_030220185.1 Diploptera punctata | reverse complement strand
TTGAGGAGGTAGTATTACTTCGCGATTTACCAATACTTTAGAGATGAAATAGAGAAGATTTAACATATGGTCATCTAGACGCTCCAAATTCGGTCATTACAAATGGACACACCGTATCGAAAAGTTATATGTTCGGACTGCTGTAGGAAGTAAAGTGGGGGAGGGATTTCAGATTACTTCGCAGATGGACCATTTACTTGCAGATGAAATATAGAAGATTTATCGTATTGGTCATCTAGAACGCTCCAAATCTTGGTCATTATAAAAAATGGACCAGTAGTAATCGAAACGTTTAGATGTTCTGACTGACGTAGAAGGAACAGTGGGGCAAGGTATTTCAGGCGGTAGTAATTTACGTCTCAGATAGACTAATTCTTTGCAGATGAATATAGAAGATTAAACATATTGGTCATCTAAAAGCGCAATTTCGGTCATTATAACAAATGGACACATAGTAATCGAAACGTTAGATGTTCTAGTTGACAGTAGAAGGAACAGGGGGGGAAGGGATTCAGGAGTAATAATTTATTACAGTGACATTTACTTTGCAGATGAAATAGAGATTTACTCGTATTGGTCATCTAGAACGCTCAATCTGGACATATAAAAAATGGTCACTAGTAACAAAAACGTTTAGATGTCTGGCCTTACTATAGAACAGTGGGGGAAGGGATTTCAGGGGTGATAGTTACTTCGCCAAGACCATTCAGTTTGCAGCTGAAATATAAAAGATTTACTCGTTGGTCATGCAGAATGCTCCAATTCGGTCAGTATAAAAAATGGACACATAGTAATCGAAAACGTTTAGAGTTTGGATGACTGTAGAAGAAACGGGAGAGGGATTGAGGAGGTATAATTTACATTGAGGGGACCATTAGTTGCAGATGAAATATAAAGATTACTGTATTGGTCAACTAGAAGGCTCCAATTTCGTCCTTAAAAAATGGACACAGTAATAAACAACGTTAGATGTTCTGGACTGACTGTAGAGGAAACGTGGGAGGAGGGATTCAGAGGTAATAATTTACTTGTATTGGACCATGTTTGCAGATAAATTAGAGATTTACTCGTATGTCTCTAGAACGCTCCAAATTCGGTCATTATAAAATGGACACAGTTAATCGAAAACGTCGATGTTCGGACGACTGTAGAAGGAACAGTGGGAGAAGGGATTTCAGGAGTATAATTTACTTCGCAGTGGAGCATTTACTTTGGAGATGAAATATAGAAGATTTTACTCTTGGTCATCTAGAACGCTCCAGATCTTGGTATTATAAAAGATGGACACGGTAATCGAACACGTTAGATGTTCTGACTGACTGTAGAAGGACCAGTGGGGCAAGGGATTTCAGAGGTAATAATTTACTTTGTAGATGGACCATTTACTTTGAGATGAAATAGAGATTACTGATGGCATCTAACATGTCCAATTCGGTCATTTAAAAATGGAACAGTAATCAAAACGTTAGAGTTCCGACTGACTGTAGAAGGAAAGTGGCGGAAGGATTTCAGAGGTAATAGTTTACCTTTTACTTTGCAATGAATATAGACGATTTTTGTCGTATGGTCATTTAGAACGCTCCAAATTTTTGTCATTAAAAAAATGGACACAGTATCGAAAACGTTTAATGTTCTGGACTGATATAGAAGAACGTGGGGGAAGCGATTTCAGGAGTAATGTTTTATTCGCAGATGCTATAGAAGATTCACCGTATGGTATTTTAGAACGTCAAATTCGGTCATTCTTAAAAAGGACACAGTAATCGAAAACGTTTGAGTTCTGGACTGCTGTAGAGGACAGTGGGGGAAGGGATTCAGGAGGTAATAATTGCTTGGATGTTCTTGACTGATGTAGAGGCACAGTGGGGGAAGATATTACAGGAGGTAATAATTTACTTGCAGTATGACCATTTACTTTGAACATGGAATAGAAGATTTATCCTATTGACATCTAGAACGCTCCAAATCTTGTTCATAAAATGGACAATAGTATCGATAATGTTAGATGTTCTGACGACTGTGAAGGAACAGGGGAAAGGGATTTCAGGAGGTATTAATTACTTGCAGATGAAATACAGAAGATTGCTCAATTGGTCAACTAGAAGGCTCAAGTTTCGGCATTATAAAAAGGACCCAGTAATCAAAAAACGTTTAGATGTTCTGGACTGACGTAGAGGAACAGTGGGGAAGAATTTCAGGAGGTAAAATTTACTTGCAGAGGCCATTACTGCGATGAAATATAGATTTACTTGTATTGGTCATCTCGAATACTCCAAATTCGGTCATTTAACACTGGACCCATAGTAACGAAACGTTAGATATTCTAGACTGATGTAGAAGGCACGTGGGGGAGAGATTTCAGGTGTAATAATTATTTGCAGATGAAATATAGAAGATTTACTCGTATTGGTCTCTGGACCTCTCCAAATTCGGTCATTCTAAAAAATCGACACAGTAACGAAAATGTTAGATGTTCGGACTGACTGTAAAAGGAACAGTGGGAGAGGGATTTCAGGAGTCATAATTCATTTGCAGATGGACCATTACTTGCAGATGAAATATAGAGATTTGCTCATATTGGTCAAATAGAAGGCTCCAATTTGGGTATATACAAAATAGACACAGTAATAAAAATGTTATATGTTCGGATGACTGTAGAGGAACAGGGGAGGGGATTTTCAGGAGTAATAAATTGACTCTGCAGGTGGACCATTTCGTTTGCAAGGAAATATAGAAGATTAATTAGTATTGGTCATCCAGAACGCGCCAAATTTCGGTCATTATAAAAAAATGGACAAGTAATAAAAAGTTAGATGTTTGGACTGATGCTAGAAGGACAGGGGGAAAGGGATTTCAGGACGTAAACTTTACTTCGAATGGTGACCATGTCTTGGCCAGATGAATATAGAATTTACTGTATTGGTCATCTAGAAGCTCCAAATTTCGGTATTATAAAAAAATGGACAACATAGTAATCGAAAACGTTTAGATTGTATAATTACTTCGCAGACGGAGAAATTACTTTGCAGATGCAAATATAGGAGATATACACGTATTGTCATCTAGAACGCTCGAAATTTCGGTCATATAAAAAATGGAGACACGGTAATCGAAAAACTTTAGATTCTGGACTGACTGTCGAAGCAATGTGGGGGAAGATATACAGGAGGTAATAGTTATTTTGCAGATGGACCATACTTTGAGATGGAATATAGGAGATTTACTCATATTGATCATCTAGAACGCTCAAATCTTGGTCATTATAAAAAGGACACATGTAATAGATACATGTTTAGATGTTCTGGACTGACTGTAGAAGGAACAGTGGGAGAAGGGATTCAGGAGGTATAATTTACTTGTGAAGATGGACCATTTATGACAGGTGAAAATATAGAGATTTGCTCATACTTGTGAACTAGAATGCTCCACATTTCGGTCATTATAAAAAATGGACAACAGTAATCAAAAAGGTTAGATGTTATGGATGACTGTAGAGGAACAGTGGAGGGCATGAGATTTAAGGAGGAATAATTTACTTTGCAGACGACCATTAATGCAGATGAAAGATAGACTTACTGTATTGGTCATCTAGAAGGTTAATCCACAAAGACCTCTGCCGTCCATTATAACAATACTGAGACACATAGTAATCGAAAGTTTAGATGTAAAATTTACTGCGCGACGGAGCACTACTTTGCAGCGGAAATATAGGAGATAACACGTATTGGTCATCGAGAACGCTCGAAATTTCGTCATATAAAAAAAATGGAGACACGTTAATCGAAAACATTTAGAGTTCGGACTGACTGTAGAAGGCACTTGTGGGGAAGATATGTACAGAGGTAATAAATTGTTTTTGCCAGAAGGATGGACCATTTACTTTGCAGCTGGAATATAGAAGGATTTACTCCATAATTTGATCACTATCTTTCTAGAACGCTCGAAATCTCGGCAATTATTAAAAATGGACACATAGTAATCGCTACATGTTAGATGTTCTGGACTGACTGTCGAAGGCACTGTGGGGGAAGGTATTCCAGGAGGTGATAATTTATTTTGCAGATGGACTCATTTACTTTGCAGATGGAATCTAGTAGATTTACTCATATTGGTGATCTATAATGCTCAAATTTTGGTCATTATAAAAATGGACACATAGTAATTAATACTGGTTAGATGTTCTGGACTGACTGTAGAAGGATCAGTGGAGAAGGTATTTCAGGAGGTATAATTTACTTGGCAGATGGACCATTTATTTTGCAGATGAAATATAGTAGATTTACTTGTATTGTGTCCTAGAATGCTCCAAATTTCGGTCATTATAAAAAATGGGACACAGTAATCGAACACGTTTTAGATGTTCTGGACTGACTGTAAGGAACATGTGGGAAGAGGATTTCAGGTGGTAATAATTTACTTTGCAGACGGACCATTTAATTTGCAGATGTAATATTAGACTTACTTGTATTGGTCGTGTAGAATGCCTCCAATTTTCGGTCATTATAAAAATGGGACACATAGTACTCGAAAACGTTAGATGTTCTGGACTGACTGTAGAGGGAACAGTGGGGGGAAGGGATTTCAGGAGGTAATATTTACTGCGCACAAGACCATTTAGTTTGTCAGATGAAATATAGAATATTTAATCGTATTGGTCGTGCAGAACGCTCTAAATTTTGGTCATTATAAAAAATGGACACAGTACTCGAAAACGTTTAGATGTTTCTGGACTGACGTATATGGAACAGTGGGGGAATGAGATTTTTAGTTAGGTCGCAATAATTTATTACTTTGCAGATGAAATATAGAAGATTTACTCGTATTGGTCATCTAGAACGCTCTAAATTTCGGTCATTATAAAAAATGGACACAGTAATCGAAAACGTTTAGATGTTCTGGACTGACTGTAGAAGGAACCGTGGGGGAATGGATTTCAGGAGGTAATAATTTACTTCGCAGATGGAGCAATTACTTTGCAGATGAAATATAGGAGATATACACGTATTGGTCATCTAGAACGCTCGAAATTTCGGTCATTATAAAAAATGGACACACGGTAATCGAAAACATTTAGATGTTCTGGACTGACTGTAGAAGGCACAGTGGGGGAAGATATTTCAGGAGGTAATAATTTACTTTGCAGATGGACCATTTAGTTTGCAGATGAAATATAGAAGATTTACTCATATTGATCATCTAGAACGCTCCAAATCTTGGTCATTATAAAAATGGACACATAGTAATCGATAATGTTTAGTGTTCTCGGACTGACTGTAGAAGGAACAGTGGGAGAAAGGGATTTCAGGAGGTAATAATTTACTTTGCAGATGGACCATTTACTTTGCAGATGAAAATATAGCAAGATTCGACTCATATTGGTCAACTAGAACGCTCCAAATTCGGGTCATTATAAAAAATGGACACAGTAATCAAAAATGTTTAGATGTTTCTGGACTGACTGTAAGATGGCACAGTGGGAGAAGGGATTTCAGGAGGTAATAATTTACTTTGCAGGTGGACCATTTAGTTTGCAGATGAAATATAGAAGATTATTCGTATTGGTCATCAAGAATGCTCCAATTTCGGTCATTATAAAAAATGGACACAGTAATTAAAAACGTTTAGATGTTCTGGACTGACTGTAGAAGGAACAGTGGGGGTAGGGAATTCAAGAGGTAATACTTTACTTCGGAGATGGACCATTACTTGGCAGATGAAATATAGATTTACTTGTATTGGTCATCTAGAATGCTCCAAATTTCAGTCATTATAAAAAATGGACACATAGTAATCGAAAACGTTTAGATGTTCTGGACTGACTGTAGAAGGAACAGTGGGGGAAGGGATTGCAGGATGTAATAATTTACTTCGCAGATGGAGCAATTACTTTGCAGATGAAATATAGGAGATATACACGTATTGGTCATCTAGAATGCTCCAAATTTCGGTCATTATAAAAAAATGGACCATCGGTAATCGAAAAACATTTAGATGTTCTGGACTGACTGTAGAAGGCACAGTGGGGGAAGATATTTCAGGAGGTAATAATTTACTTTGCAGATGGACCATTTACTTTGCAGATGAAATATAGAAGATTTACTCATATTGATCATCTAGAACGCTCCAAATTTTGGTGATTATAAAAATGGACACATAGTAATCGATAATGTTTAGATGTTCTGGACTAACTGTAGAAGGAACAGTGGGAGAAGGGATTTCAGGAGGCAATAATTTACTTTGCAGATGGACCATTTACTCTGCAGATGAAATATAGAAGATTTGGTCATATTGGTCAACTAGAACGCTCCAAATTTCGGTCATTATAAAAAATGGACACAGTAATCAAAAACGTTTAGATGTTCTGGACTGACTGTAGAGGAACAGTGGGGGAAGAGATTTCAGGAGGTAATAATTTACTTTGCAGACGGACCATTTACTTTGCAGATGAAATATAGATTTACTTGTATTGGTCATCTAGAATGCTCCAAATTTCGGTCATTATAAAAAATGGACACATAGTAATCGAAAACGTTTAGATGTTCTGGACTGACTGCAGAAGGAACAGTGGGGGAAGAGATTTGAGGAGGTAATAATACTTGAGTAACATTTTTGGCAGATGAAATATAGAAGATTTACTCGTATTGGTCATCTAGACCTCCCCAAATTTCGGTCATTATAAAAAAATGGACACAGTAATCGAAAATGTGTAGATGTTCTGGACTGACTGTAAAAGGAACAGTGGGAGAAGGGATTTTAGGAGGTAATAATTCAATTTGGAGATGAACCATTTACTTTGCAGATGAAATATAGAAGATTTGCTCATATTGGTCAACTAGAACGCTCCACATTTCGGTCATTATAAAAAATGGACACAGTAATCAAAAATGTTTAGATGTTCTGGACTGACTGTAGAAGGAACAGTGGGAGAAGGGATTTCAGGAGGTAATAATTTACTTTGCAGGTGGACCATTTAGTTTGGAGATGAAATATAGAAGATTTATTCGTAATGGTCATCCAGAACGCTCCAAATTTCGGTCATTATAAAAAATGGACACAGTAATTAAAAACGTTTAGATGTTCTGGACTGACAGTAGAAGGAACAGTGGGGGAAGGGAATTCAGGAGGTAATACTTTACTTCGCAGATGGACCATTTACTTGGCAGATGAAATATAGAAGATTTACTCATATTGGTCATCTAGAACGCTCCAAATCTTGGTCATTATAAAAAATGGACACAGTAATCGAAAACGTTTAGATGTTCTGGACTGACTGTAGAAGGAACAGTGGGGGAACACATTTCAGGAGGTAATAATTTACTTTGCAGATGGACCATTTACTTTGCAGATGAAATATAGATTAACTCGTATTGGTCATCTCAAAAGCTCCAAATTTCGGTCATTATAAAAAATGGACACATAGTAATCGAAAACGTTTAGATGTTCTGGACTGACTGTAGTAGGAACAGTGGGGGAAGGGATTTCAGGAGGTAATAACTTACTTTGCAGATGTACCATTAAAATGGCAGATGAAATATAGATTTACTCTTATTGGTCATCTACAATGATCCAAATTTCGGTCATTATAGAATATGGACACAGTAATCGAAAATATTTAGATGTTCTGGACAGACTGTAGAAGGAACAGTGGGGGATGTGATTTCAGGAGGTAATAATTTACTTCGCAGATGGGCCAATTACTTTGGAGATGAAATATTCAAGATTTAAACGTATTGGTCATCTAGAACGCTCCAAATCTTGGTCATAATAAAAAATGGACACATAGTTATCGAAAATGTTTAGATGTTCTGGACTGACTGTAGAAGGAACAGTGGGGGAAGGGATTTCAGGAGGTAATAGTTTACTTCGCACAATGACCATTTAGTTTGCAGATGAAATATAGAAGATTTACTCGTATTGGTCATGCAGAACGCTCCAAATTTCGGTCATTATAAAAAATGGACACAGTAATCGAAAACGTTTAGATGTTCTGGACTGACTGTAGAAGGAACAGTGGGGGAAGAGATTTCAGGAGGTAATAATTTACTTTGCAGATGAAATATAGATTTACTCGTATTGGTCATCTCGAAAGCTCCAAATTTTTGTCATTATAAAAAATGGACACATACTAATCGAAAACCTTTAGATGTTCTGGACTGACTGTAGAAGGAACAGTGGCAGAAGGGATTTCAGGAGGTAATAATTTACTTTGCAGACGGACCATCTAATTAGCAGTGAAATATAGATTTACTCGTATTGGTCATCTACAATGCTCCAAATTTCTGTCATTATAGAAAATGGACACAGTAATCGAAAACGTTTAGATTTTCTGGACTGACTCTAGAAGGAACAGTGGGGGAAGGGATTTCAGGAGGTAATAATTTACTTCGCAGATGGGCCAATTACTTTGGAGATGAAATATACAAGATTTAAACGTATTGGTCATCTAGAACGCTCCAAATTTTGGTCATTATAAAAAATGGACACATAGTAATCGAAAACGTTTAGATGTTTTGGACTGACTGAGAAGGAACAGTGGGGGAAGGAATTTCAGGAGGTAATAATTTACTTCGCACAATGACCATTTTGTTTGCAGATAAAATATGGAAGATTTACTCGTATTGGTCATGCAGAACGCTCCAAATTTCAGTCATTATAAAAAATGGACACAGTAATCGAAAACGTTTAGATGTTCTGGACTGACTGTAGAAGGAACAGTGGGGGAAGAGATTTCAGGAGGTAATAATTTACTTTGCAGATGAAATATAGATTTACTCGTATTGGTCACCTCAAAAGCTCCAAATTTCGGTCATTATAAAAAATGGTCACATAGTAATCGAAAACGTTTAGATGTTCTGGACTGACTGTAGAAGGAACAGTGGGGGAAGGGATTTGAGGAGGTAATAGTTTACTTCGCACAATGACCATTTAGTTTGCAGATGAAATATAGAAGATTTATTCGTATTGGTCATGCAGAACGCTCCAAATTTCGGTCATTATAGAAAATGGACACAGTAATCGAAAACGTTTAGATGTTCTGGACTGACTGTAGAAGGAACAGTGGGGGAAGGGATTTCAGGAGGTAATAATTTACTTTGCAGACGGACCATTTAATTGGCAGATGAAATATAGATTTACTCGTATTGGTCATCTATAATGCTCCAAATTTCGGTCATTATAGAAAATGGACACAGTAATCAAAAACGTTTAGATGTTCTGGACTGACTGTAGAAGGAACAGTGGGGAAGGGATTTCAGGAGGTAATAATTTACTTCGCAGATGGGCCAATTACTTTGGAGATGAAATATATAAGATTTAAACGTATTGGTCATCTAGAACGCTTCACATCTTGGTCATTATAAAAAATGGACACATAGTAATCGAAAACGTTTATATGTTCTGGACTGACTGTAGAAGGAACAGTGGGGGAAGAGATTTCAGGAGGTAATAATTTACTTTGCAGATGGACCATTTACTTTGGAGATGAAATATAGATTTACTCGTATTGGTCATCTCGAAAGCTTCAAATTTCGGTCATTATAAAAAATGAACACATAGTAATCGAAAATGTTTAGATCTTCTGGACTGACTGTAGAAGGAACAGTGGGGGAAGGGATTTCAGGAGGTAATAATTTACTTTGCAGACAGACCATTTAATTGGCTGATGAAATATAGATTTACTCGTATTGGTCATCTACAATGCTCCAAATTTCGGTCATTATAGAAAATGGACACAGTAATCGAAAATGTTTAGATGTTCTGGACTGACTGTAGAAGGAACAGTGGGGAGAAGGGATTTCAGGAGGTAATAATTTACTTCGCAGACGGACCATTTAATTGGCACATTAAATATAGATTCACTCGTATTGGTCATCTACAATGCTCCAAATTTCGGTCATTATAGAAAATGGACACAGTAATCGAAAACGTTTAGATGTTCTGGACTGACTGTAGAAGGAACAGTGGGAGAAGGGATTTCAGGAGGTAATAATTTACTTTGCAGATGAAATATAAAAGATTTGCTCATATTGGTCAATTAGAACGCTCCAAATTTCGGTCATTATAAAAAATGGACACAGTAATCAAAAACATTTAGATGTTCTGGACTGACTGTATAAGGATCCCATCAGTGGGGCACGGATTTCAGGTAGGTAATAATTTACTGTCGCAGGAGCGACAAGTTACGTTACAGATGAAATCTAGAAGGATTTAAACCAGTATTGGTAATCTAGAACGCTCCAAATTTCGGTTATTATAAAAAATGGACGCACAACAGTAAATCGATAAAGTTTTAGCTGTTCTGGCCTGCCTGCTAGAAGGAACAGTTTGGGGCACAGATTTTCAGGAGGTAATAATTTACTTTGCAGACGGACCATTTACTTTGCAGATGGACCATTTACTTTGCAGACGGACCATTTACTTTGCAGATGAAATCATAGATTTACGTACTATTATTTTTGGTCTGGACATCTTACCTCAATATTAATGTTGATTTGTTCTGGAAAATGTTTCAAAACAATTCTGTTTTATCGTCAGTTAAATCAACATTAATATTGAGGTAAGATGTCCAGACCAAAAATAATATAATTAAAATAACCTCAAAATATAACTTCCTAAAATTAAATATAGATTTACTTGTATTGGTCATCTAGAATGCTCCAAATTTCGGTCATTATAAAAAATGGACACACAGTAATCAAAAACGTTTAGATGTTCTGGACTGACTGTATAAGGAACAGTGGGGCAAGGGATTTCAGGAGGTAATAATTTACTTCGCAGATGGACCAATTACTTTAGAGATGAAATATAGAAGATTTAAACATATTGGTCATCTAGAACGCTCCAAATTTTGGTCATTATAAAAATGGACACACAGTAATCGAAAACGTTTAGATGTTCTGGACTGACTGTAGAAGGAACAGTGGGGGAAGAGATTTCAGGAGGTAATAATTTACTTTGCAGATGAAATATAGAAGATTTACTCGTATTGGTCATCAAGAACGCTCCAAATCTTGGTCATTATAAAAAATGGACACAGTAATCAAAAACGTTTAGATGTTCTTGACTGACTGTAGATGGAACAGTGGGGCACGGGATTTCAGGAGGTAATAATTTACTTCACAGATGGACCAATTACTTGGCAGATGAATTATAGAAGATTTTAAAGTATTGGTCATCTAGAACGCTCCAAATTTTGGTCATTATAAAAAATGGACACATAGTCATCGAAAACGTTTAGATGTTCTGGACTGACTGTAGAAGGAACAGGGGGGGAGGGGAAGGATTTCAGGTGGGGTGAGTAATTACTTTGGAGATGGACCATTTACTTCGCAGATGAAATATAGATTTACTCGTATTGGTCATCTAGAATGCTCCAAATTTCGGTCATTATAAAAAATGGATACATAGTAATCGAAAACGTTTAGATGTTGTGGATTGACTGTAGAAGGAACAGTGGGGGAATGGATTTCAGGAGGTAATAATTTACTTCGCAGATGGATCAATTACTTTGCAGATGAAATATAGAAGATTTAAACGTATTGGTCATCTAGAACGCTCCAAATCTTGGTCATTACAAAAAATGGACACATAGTAATCGAAAACATTTACATGTTCTGGACTGACTGTAGAAGGAACAGTGGGGGATGGGATATCAGTACCTAATAATTTACTTCGCAGATGGACCATTGAAGAATGGTTCAATCAGTTTTGATAAATTGCGTTTTGAATTCTGAAAGTGCATACAACTTATCCTTCTTAACATTTGCCATGTTATCTGTTGTGAAACACTCAGTTGTGTCCATAATACATAACAATAATATGTTCGTGGTTCAGAGTAGTAAACATAGCCAACTAGAAGTTGATAGATAGAAAACTGTTAAATTAATGACATTACTATCCGGAATATTTTCTAAAAAACACGGGTACAGCAACAATTGAAATTAAAATTGGGTTTCACACCGCCTGTAGATTGGCCATTATTGCTGGGAAAGATTAACTACTTGTGTTGCGGACATAAATTATATTTTAGTATTTATTATTTACTATTGTTGACTTCACACTGCTGATTGGCCATTGTTTCTGGGGTATAAATTTCATAAATTATATTTTAAGTTAATAACTGAGTTTGTATTTTTTAACATTCTTATTTCATATGACTGTTTAGTTGGACATATGTTTGAAGGCTGTTGCCCCATCGTCAGCTTTTCACAAACTTTGTTTGTTAAATTAAATCTCAATGTCACTTCCTAATGATTTTAAAATTATATTTTAATATTTATTTAATATTGTTGACTTCTGATTGAGATTTTAAAAAGCTTTTCAAGAAGAAAAAAATACACATTTTTGTGTGCTATCTTTTAAAAATGCAGAGGAAAAGGTGCTGAAGCATAAAAAAAGAGGGGGGAAAAAAGGGCAAAATGTAGCAATTTCACAAAAAGGTGCAAAAAGGCACAACAAATTGTATTTGAAGAGAAAAATTTTCACCTAGACCGGGACTCGAACCCAGGACCCTTTGCTTTCTGGGCCAAGTGCTCTACCAACTGAGGCCCGGAAAGCCAAGGGTCCCGGGTTCGAATCCCAGTCTAGGCGAAAATTTTTCTCTTCAAATATAATTTATCCTTCAATGAGAAGTGTTAAATTAATAATAAAATCGACAACAAATTGTTTTCATTTCATTCCCCCCAAACACATATATTGAACTATTGGGATGAAAATAGCTATATTTTTGGAAAGTTGCCGCACCTCAAAATCCTTTCCCTAGTAATAACAAGATAAGTCAATTCTTCATTCAATTAGCCAGAATAAACAATTTTTGTTTTGGACAAGTCTAAAAGGGGAGGAAGTTCACTGGGAAAAAACGGATATATCGATCCATCTTGTTTTTGCCAGTTTTGGACTTATCTGGTTTTTTTTTTCCCAGGGATGAATGATTTGTATTAGCAATATAAATACCTCTATCATATAATTTAAAGCAATTAGATTGCAAATTCTTTCACAAATATACAGTAACTTACAAAATTACTATTTGTTAGCTTCATTTTTTCCTCTTGCTGATTCTACTAATGTTACAAGTTCTTCTAATTTATCCACTTTTTTTCTGTCCACACCTACACTCTCAACCTAGAATACAAGAAAAAAATTAATAACAATAAAGTGAAATGAACTTACACCACCAACAATTCTAATAGAAATTCAAATAAAATATACCCTACACCCAATTCTCATTAACAAATTGACTTAGGAGCCCCTTGGCGTAGAAGGAAGTTAAAACTCTCACTTTTACAGACAATCCTACATGACAGCTGCCTTTACCTCTCGAATATGCATCTAGTACCCATTTCCATCCGAGGCTGAACCCGATCCAGAGCCACAGAGCTGCCAGAAAATAGTAACTATATAGTAAGTCATGAAATCACTTCATAAACTCCATGATCTTCAAGCATAGAAATGCAGTTTGAAGAAGCATCTCTCTTATCTTCAGCCATCTTTATGACTCAAATGGCTAGATGGTGAGTCGTGAAATCTCACCTTATAAACTCCATGATCTTCAAACATAGAACTGAAAATCAAGGAGTTTATGAGGTGTGATTTTACAACTCATTACTTAATTATTAACTTGAAAGCCTCATAATGTTATTTCCCGTAATTAATTTATGAAACAATTTTAAAATATCTGACACATCAGGAAAATAACTCATGACCTGTTTTTTAGCTTATTAACTTAACCAACTATATTATGGCATGCACCATATCATTAAAACTTGTCAACAACACAATTTTTTATCACTTCTGTGATCTAGGGTAACATTTCTCATGCAGCAATCAAGTTTCAATTTCCAATCAGCTGGAATAATTAGTTGTCGTCCGAGTGTGAAGCCAGCAGCCGGCTGGTAGGTCAAAGGCCTTCTAAGCCTGTCCCACTATGGAGTATGGAGAAGCCAGAAATAAAATGTGGCATAAGTTAAAACATTAAAATTTAATAAATGGTTGTAAATAATTAATCTAAGGAACAAGTCCTCCAGGAGGAACTTTAAGCCCAAGTCTGAAGATTTTCAGGCTCGTAAAAAATGCTTAAGCCTGAACAAAGAGGCCTCTAAAATTTATTGATCTCAAGCATCCTAGTATAAATAATATTGAGTGGAGAACATATTTTTAATAACTCACCTTATACAATTTCAAATTTATTTGATTTAAGGCCATTGGTTTCGAATGAATTTTTCATTCTTCTTCAGATTATTTTCAAGTTGGAGTCATCAAAATAAACTGAAGATGAATGAAAAATTCATTCAAAACCAATGGCCTTAAATCAAATAAATTTGAAATTGCATGAGGTGAGTTATTAAAAATATGTTCTCCACTCAATATTAATGATATAACCTCATAATGTCTACTTCCCAACAGTAATTTTAATACAATTCTAGTATAAATTAAACCTCATAATGTTACTTCCTAATGATTAAAAAAAAACTTAGTAATACCTTAGTTAATATTTTATTTTAGGAAGTGATATTTTGAGGTTATTTTAATTAGAAAGCAACGGAAAGCTACCACACCTACAATTCCCTAGTAAAGCTGCAAAGCATAGCTTGAAAATGCTATGATTGCAGTGAAAGACCTGCCCTCGGGCAGAATTACTATGGATGGATGGATTAGTCTGTTCATCTTACCTCAATATTAACGTTGATTTGTTCTTGAACATGTTTTGATTATATCATAATCATCATCAGCATCTTGCCCAGACTGGTTGGATTTATGTTGTACACCCTGGATGTCGATGTCAGCTCCATCCTGTGGTTGGCAAAAGAACCTCCAAACAACATCGGTATTTCAAAATTCATAACTTTGTTTTTGTTCTTGTGAATATAGATATTTTCCCAAATAGTCAGCTCTTTTGTATTTTCTAACTGTTCTAATATCAATTCGGACACTAAATTATTAAAACACAAAATACAAAAGAGCTGACTATTTGGGAAAAAAATCTATATTCAGGAGAACAAAAACAGAGTTATGAATTTTGAAATACCGATGGAGCGTGACCTTGTTTGGAGGTTCTTTGGCCAACCACAGGATGGAGCTGACATCGACATGCAGGGTGTGCAACATAAATCCAACCAGTCTGGGCAAGATGCTGATGATGATTATGATATAATCAAAACATGTTCAAGAACAAATCTACATTAATATTGAAGTAAGATGAAAGACTAAAAATAATTTAATTAAAATAACCTCAAAAATCACTTCCTAAAATAAAATATTAATAACTTAGTTCCCTGCTAGATGTCTCATTGTGTCATTGTATTGACTGCATGCCACACATGACATCTTTGGGCAAATAATGTAACTAAAAAATTAACAAAGGAGATGCTATTGCTCAACAATGGGCTACACCATTAATCAAATAATAAAAAAAAAAGTCAAAATAATTATTACCCCTTTACAATAAGTGTACACATCAAGCAAGAGTTGTTCTCTGATTTTATCATCGTCTCCATTTCCTTTCACTTCGCTGCTGGTTGTAGCAGCTGATCGGTCACGTATCTTCTTGAGTCGTCTCAAACTTTCCTCAGTTTTTTGCACTGAAGTTAATACATCATCCACTGAACCATAGAATCTGAAATGTGAAAAAATCATTACCTGAATGTAGCACTGCATGATATTTTAAAGATTACAACAATAAAATTCATCGGAGAACATATTGTTTAAACAACTCACCTCATAGGATTCATGCTTCCATGATATCGTGATTTCAAACATAGTCATGTTCATCATCAGCCATAACTCCGACTGACGAAATTCTTCGGCAAGAATATACCTCATAATGTTTACTTCCCAACATTAATTAAATATTACAACAATAAACTGAAATAATCATCAGTTGGAACAATTGTTGCTGTCATTTGCTGGCAGATGGCAGTACAGTGAGTCAGACAAGATACACTTACCTGGACATGTTCTCGACTAAATTCAGTTAGGTAAAATTTTATCACTCACCTCATATTTTTCTTCTTTTTTTAATTTAACTCTTTGAGTCCGGTGGTGGTACTAGTACCACAACATTTTTTAAATGACAATGAAGCCAGAGAAAATTAAATCTCTCGGCATGCCTGTGCCAGCAGATTTACAGGGGTGTTTTCTTGGTTCATAAAAACACCCCTGTAAATCTGCTGGCACAGGCATGCCGAGGGATTTAATTTTCTCTGACTTCAGTGTCATTTAAATGCTGTGGTATTAGTACCACTGCAGGACTCAAAGTGTAAAACTAGTTTCGGAACTTTCACTTCAGTTCCATCCTCAGTACCCTGCGACCATTGTTCTGTCACCTTGAAGAGCCGTCTTTCGCTCCCTCTGTTGGCAGGCTGAAAAACCTTGAAATCAGATCATTCTCCCCGGGAAGTTCAAAGTTCATCAATTTTTCCTTTTTGCCCCTTTGAATGTAGATCTTTTCCCAAAACAGTGAGTTCTTTTGGGGTTTCTATTCGTTTTAATAATTTAGCCTTATTTTTGATAACATCGAAAAGAAGGTTAAATTTGGTTTTTCTATTTGTTTTAATAAATTAGCCTTCTTTTCAATAACATCTTATTGAAAGAGGACTAAATTATTAAAACAAATAGAAAAACCAAAAGAACCTACTGTTTGGGAAAAAATCTACATTCAAAGGAGCGAAAAGGAGAAATTCATGAACTTTGAAATTCTCAGGGAGAATGACCTTATTTCGAGGTTTTTCAGTTGCCAACAGAGGGAGCGAAAGACGGCTCTTCAAGATGACAGAACAACGGTCGCCGGGGTACTGAGAATGGAACTGAAGTATAAAGTTCCAAAACTAGTTTAAATTAAAAAAAGAAGAAAAATATGAGATGAGTGATAAAATTTTATCTAAATGAACATACCTGATAGTGTGAATTCCTAAAATAAGCAAATTCAGTTGTTTCAACTAAATTATTTTAAACTACATTCTTATTTATAGATGCTTTAACATCTAATGTCATTAATAGTGAGTGGAGAACATCTTTTTAACAACTCACCTCATACAATTTCAAATTTCTTTGATACCGGCAGTTTCAGACAATATCACAGACTGAAGAGGGACAAGACATTGTCTGAAACCGCCGGTATCAAAGCAATTTGAAATTGTATGAGGTGAGTTGTTAAAAATATGTTCTCCACTCACTATTAATGATATAACCTCATAATGTTTACTTCCCAACATTAATTTAAATCTAATGTCATATTGCTCCTTTTATTATTTTTATTTGCTGATTTTATGAAAAGGTAAGTACCTTCCATGATATCTTTACCTTGTTGTGGTGGAGTGGTGCGCATGCTTGAATGTCCCTGAGATCTATGCCAGTGGTACCATTGCTACCAAAAGAGTTATCCATGCCAGACAGGTCAAAGGCAATAAACCAGATTTAAAAATGTATCTTGGTCAAAAGAGTGATGATCTTTTACAATAAAAATACAACCGTTAAAATGTGAACACGGGTTCTATTGGGATAAAATTTTCCAGAGGTAAGAGAATAACATTAACTATGATTTGAGGGAAGTAGATTATACAGGGAATGATTGGAAAACATTAGCTCAGGATAGGGATGTATGGAGAGCTTATGTCTGTGCGGCCATGAACCTACGGGTTCGATAGTGCCAGTGAGTAAGTAAGTAAGTAAGTAAGGTAGTCCCCTATTCAGATCTCTAGGTGGGAACTACTCCAGAGAATTCATTGAAAAGACTCAAACATAGGGACATGTTCTTGAGAATCAATTTCTACGAAAAAATTTTGGATCAAAGAAAGACGAACAGATATGTGAATGGAGATGACTACATAGCAATGAGCTACATAATCTTTATGGGAAGCCAGACATAATAAGCACAGTTAAGTCTCATAGGCTGTGGGCAGGACATTTCGCACAAATGGGGAATAAAAAAGGGGCATGGAAACTCGTAGGAAAACCAGAGTGAAAGTACCTAGTAGGTAGGGCAAGAATGAGATGGGAGAATAACATTAACCATGATTTGAGGGAGGCATTTGCCTTGATGACTGAGGAAAACCAGGAAAAAAACCTCAATCAGGTTGATTGATGCTGGTTTGAACCTGGGATTTCAAATACGAGTTTCAAATGCCAACTCTCTTCAAGTAAATTTAGTTGAGAAAGGAAATGATGGTCTTTGAATCAAGTCTATGTGAAATGATCTTATAGAGCAGGGGCATCCAAACTACGGCCCACCATCAGTTTTCATCCGGCCCCTATAGGCCTGTATCATTCTAATAAATTAAAATATGCTAAGGGTAGGCTCATAATATTAGTCTATTAGTAATGAAACAAGAACCTGTGAAATATGTTATAACAGCATATGAAGAAAAATAATAAATCAACTCATGCTGATAATAATAATAATAATAATAATAATAATAATAATAATAATAATAATAATATAAATTCATTTAATTTAGCAGGTTTCATAGTATTTCACATCTTCCTGAACCCAATTCATCTACTGTCATTCACTATATCTCTCAGTCATCCCAATCTCCATAGTTAAATTCATTTTTCCCTCATCCTGCTCAAAATACCAGCAATCCGCATTATTCTTTTGTCATCCTCTTCTTCTTTTTCTACCAAGTGGCACCATTCTAGTAATATTTTTGGGAATCTGCCTTCCGTCATTTTTTTTATATGACCATACCATTTTAATTGTTTTGTTTTTCATGAAATTCACAATTGAAGTTTGAACATCCATCTTTGTTAAATTACACCGTTTCATGTTTAGCTCTTCTAGAAATAATAATAATAATCATCATCATAAGAGCTATAATAGGTCCTATGGCCCATGCCACTTGATGTTACTTCCATTTGGCCCACGATACAAATAAGTTTGGGCGGCTCTGTTATAGAGTATTATGAAGTGGGAAGAAAAGTTTCTGATTCTTTTTCTTTTATCAAATATACTTTTTATTATTTTTAATTTATTATTCACATTGAAAGAAACATTATATTTGAAAAGGCAAATTTACACCTGAACTGGGATTTGAATCTGAGACAAAAAAATACATAGAAAATATAAGCTTAATTGACTATATTAGCTGTGCCGTAGCCGAGTGGTTAAGGCAAGAAGCCTTGGCATAGAGCTATGGGACTTGCGCTGGTTTGAGTACCCATGGGGGAAGACATTTTCTCATGGAATTTTCGCCAATATGGGACCGGTGCCCACCCAGCATCGCGAGGCATTTGGGTAGCTACAATAAGTAGCGGCTTCAGGTTGAGAAGACCAGCTATAAAAGCTGGGAGACCTAACATGCTAACCACATGTCACCCCTACACTGGCTAGATGATCATATGTGATTAACAAATGTGGATGTGAGGCCAGCAGCCGGAAGGTAGGCCCAGGGCCTTCTAGGCCTATGACGCTTGGAGTTGTGTAAAAATCCTGTAAGCTAACTAGCTATAACAGTTGTATAAAAATCCAATTAAAATGTCCTCTTGAATAAGAGGCCGCCAGATGGTATTAGGAATGAATGTTCTCTGCCGGGAGCAATTTGGGATTTATAATAAAAATTTCTGTTTAAATTGGGATGTCTGGATGCCTCGAAGGTAGAGCGCTGGTGTGTAAAATCAGAGGTCCCAGGTTCAAATCTCCAGTTCAGGGGTAAATTTTTCTCTTCACATATAATTCATACTTACTGTTGTGTAATTGCAGAGAAGGTCAGTGTTAGCCAGTGTTGAAGTAAATCTGATTTGACAACATCTTTCTGAGAAGCATGGAATGCAAGAGGTAAAGTCAGCACCTGGTTAACGTAGGAACACGGTTTGATTGGCATTTCTCTGTTGGTCTTCCTGAAGAGTCTGGGAATGTCACTCACTTGTTTCAAATGAGGTAAACTCTGTCCGCTCACTTCCCCAAGAATAAATTGTGTCACGAGTGGCAATCTTGTCGTCAACTGCTCTTCAGAGTCCTTCAGACTATCTGTTTATATAACAAACATTATTTTTAACATTTATTTCATGTTTAGTCAATTTAAGATTGAGTTCATCTATGTTATCTTACACATTACAGTGAGAATATACAGGTTCTTCAGTCTATCAACAGAGGGAGTAGGAAGCAGCTCTTCAAGACAACAAAACAAGAGTCGTGAAAATACTGAGGATGGAACTGAAGAAGAAAGTTCCAAAACTAGTCTAAGAAGAAAAAGAAGAAGAAGATTATGAGGTAAGGTGAAAAAATTTTACTTAAACAAACATAAATATAATTGAACTTATATAGGAAAAAAATCACTATGAGGTTCAATTTAAGAATTAAATACTTTAATTTAATTTAAGAATTAAATTAAAGTGTTTAATTAAGTTATGTAGGTAGGAAATAACACTATGAGGTTTATTTTAATATTATATTTGAAGAGAAAAATTTTCGCCTAGACCGAGACTCGAACCCGGGACCTTTGACTTGCCGGGCCAAATGCTCTACCAACTGAGCTACCGAAGCGAGTTACAATATAGACGCAAATTTTTCTCTTATATACGTTGTAATTCCCTCTTGCCAAATGCTTTTGAAACCATTGTTTCTATCTTTGCAAATGGAATTCCAACGTATATAAGAGAAAAATTTGCATCTATATCGTAACTCACCTCGGTAGCTCAGTTGGTAGAGCATTTGGCCTGGCAAGCCAAAGGTCCTGGGTTCGAGTCTCGGTCTAGGCGAAAATTTCTCTCTTCAAATGTAATTTATCTTTCAGTGAGAAATGTTAAATCAATAATAAAAACATTATTTTAATATTGTTTAGTTGTTTCTTGACTCACCTCATACTTCTTAACTCCCAAGCAGACTCGAGTTTCTTCACTTCATTTGTGACATTCTCAATGCTGTATTATGTTCACAACTGCATTGAGAATGTCACAAATGAAGTGAAGAAACTCGAGTCTGCTTGGGAGTTAAGAAGTATGAGGTGAGTCAAGAAACAACTAAACAATATTAAAGTGTTTAATACCTTACCTCATATCTAGTCTTCTAATTAAACCGGTTTCGAAGCTTGGGCAGCTTCATCTTCAGTAATTTCTTGTCAACTGATGTTATGTTGATCAGGAGAACTGCTTCTTCCTCCCTCTGTTGGTGGACCGATGAACCTCCAAATCAAATCAGAATCAGTGGGAGTTTTGAAGTTCATAAGTTTTTCTTTCTTGTTTTTTTAAATGTGGATATTTCCCCCAAACCGTAAGTTCTTTTTGTTTTTCTATTTGTTTAATTCGACTGGCTTTTGTATCAATTAGATGTTTTCCAGATCAAGCATGAGCAGTTACTGCTGACTTTTCCACTTCACCATTTTTGACATTTCTAAGATGTTCTTTCACCCTTGTTTTCAATTTTCTTTTCTTATGTACATTTTGTCAAGCTTTGAAACCAGTTTAATTAGAAGACTGGATACAAGGTGAGATATTAAACATTTTAATTTAATTCATAAATATAATTAATCTTCCCCTGAAGGAGGACTTCAACAAAACAATAAAGATATTTTAAAATATCGGTAACTGTATTTAAATAATGATTTTTGAGTAAACAACTTCATTTTATTCGTTAAATAGTCCTAACAAATGCCACTCTTGATTTCCAAATCCTGGGTTCAAGTCCCAGTCTGAGCGTATAATTTTTCTCTTCAAATATGAATAAAAATAGGTCTATATACTGTCAGTGATGGTAGTGTAATGGATACTATTCAAATTTCTTTAATTTACTTCACAAATATTTACCCAAAATTTCAAAATTATCTTTAATGCCTTCTCACAACTTCATTATATACACCCATACAATTTTCTGCTAAAAAGAGTCTATTACAAACACAGTTATTTTGTAATCTCAGTTCTTCACACTCGCTGACAGTTTTCCTCAATACAACAACTTGGTTAAAATATATTTGAAGAGAAAAACATACGCACAGACCGGGCTTTGAACCCAGGACCTTTTGCACTCTTGGCAAATGCTCTACCATCTGACCTACCTGAAAAATTCCAATCTAAATACAAATCCTTCTCTTATATATGCTGTTAATTCCTGCGCACCAAATGCTATGAATCCATTACTTCTATCTTGCAAATGGTGGCTTCTTTATTAAGAAGGCCTTTAATTGGGAATTTTACATTACATTAAAGTGAGTATGGCTTTGTTCGATGTTTTTATTATTCATTTCATCTATCTCTTCTTCTTCTTCCTTCCAAGTATTAGGCCAAGGCCTGTTACGATCCTATAGAAAATTTTCCCTCCAGCATTTCATAGGACGGCCCAGTGATCATCATCCTCTTGGTATATAATTATAAACCCTCGTATAAGACTTGAAAGCATAATAATAGTCCCTTCGATTGGTTGCTGGCCAAAGGAAGGCAAGACCAGTGATGGGGCTGCCATCTTATAGCCTCTGGTCAGGCTTTTCTGGAGAAGAAAAGAAAATAAAGGGAAGAACAAATAGAAGAAAGGAAAGACTCCCTAGCCCTCGGATGCCCAATAGCATCGGGGTCGAAAAAACAAGAGCTAACCAAGAGAGGTTAGATAGTAAAGTTAAAAGAGTGCAAAACACAAGTAAGTGAAAGAAATGTTTTGCTCAGCTTGGGCACCTTGTGGTCGCCATCCACATATCCCCTAGATGAGGACCCCTGAGGATTTCATCTATCTCAATGATTGATAAAATGGATAAAACATCGAAAGAAGCCGTACTAGCTTTATAATGTAATGTAAAATTCCCAATTAAAGGTCTTCTTAATGAAAAAGCCACCACTTGCAAGATAGAAGCAAAGGCTTCATAGCATTTGGTGTGCGGGAATTAACAGAGTACAGGGTGGACCGCTCGAATGGACCTAATTTCAATTGCTTGTTACTGGCAAACGGTTGAAGATAGAAACTTAAAACAACGTTCATAGTACAGAAAAACTCACCAAGTTTCGAATCCTGTCGGTAGATGGCACAAAGATATGTTTCTCGTTCTTAGATTTAATTGTTTGTGAAAATGGCGACTCCGCAGATGAAAGCACAAGCTGTTTTGTGGTATGCGGAGTTTAAATCAATCATTAGAGTTCAAAGGGAGTTCCGGTGTGTGTTTAACCATGATGCTCCAACTGCTAGAAGCATAAAAGAAGTGGCGTGATACATTATTAGCTACAGGATCTGTTGTTGAAGAAGCATGGTGGTGGGTCGCAGAGCATCCGATGAAATGGTAGCAAATGTTCAAGCCGCATTTGAGCGAAGCCCCCGGAAGTCATTAAGAAGAGCTTAGCGGGAACTTCAAATACCAAAATCGACATTACAACAGGATTGTCCACAAACGCCCTCAAACTGCACGCATATAAAGTGCAGTTAGTGCAACGTCTGGAGCCGAAGGACATGCCGAAACGAGTGGAATTCGCCAATACGATGCTGGACCGTCTCGGCGCGTGATCCTGACTTCATGACCAAGATTTTCTCTCTCGGACGAAGCCACTTTCCATTTGTCAGGCAAGGATTAAACCGGCATAATGTGCGGATCTGGGGATCGGAGAATCCTCACGCTATTCAAGAGCATGTTCGTGATAGTCCGAAGATGAATGTTTGGTGCAGTTTGTCACATAATAAGGTCATTGGACCGTTTTTCTTCGCCGAGAAAACTGTTCGTGGTACCACATATCTTGACATGCTGGAGCAGTTCTTCTTTCCACAAATTGAACAACTGCAGCCTAACATCGTTTTCCAGCAAGATGGTGCTCCTCCCCCACTGGTCCAATGAAGTTCGTACGACTTTGGACAACATTTTCCCTGGCCGTTGGATTGGTAGGGGAGGACCAATCGCGTGGCCCCCGAGATCTCCCGATTTAACACCACTGGATTTCTTTCTCTGGGGCTATGTCAAAGATAAAGTTTACACCACCCCAGTCAAAGACCTTCGTGATCTTCGTGAGCGCATCATAGAGGCTATTGAGAACATTCCAGAAGACATACTCCAACGTACTTGGCAAGAAATTGTTCATCGCTTTGATATCGTCACAGTGACTGCTGGGGCTCATATAGAGATGTGGTGATCTGGATATCAAAACTTGGTGAGTTTTTCTGTAATATGAACGTTGTTTTAAGTTTCTATCTTCAACCGTTTGCCAGTAACAAGCAATTGAAATTAGGTCCATTCGAGCGGTCCACCCTGTATATAAGAGAAGGATTTGTATTTGGATTGGAGTTTCTAAGGTAGCTCAGTTGGTAGAGCATTCACCTAGAGTGCAAAAGGTCCTGGGTTCAAATGCCAGTCTGAGCATATATTTTTCTCTTCAAATATATTTTATAAATCATTGAGATGTATGAAAATGAATAATAAAAACAACAACTTGGCTTTGTAATTAGATAATTTGAACATGACTGACTGCTCAGACCCCTTATATATGTGAGGGTAAGAAGAACCTGGACACCAGTCTCGAATTCTCTTGTATAGAAAGTTTGAGAGATTGATTGTTCTAGAATTGATGAATCTGGAAACTTGATTCTTCCAGAAAGAAGGCAAGTGTGGAGAGGTCGTTTACAGGCTACACATGACTCAATTAGGCTCCTAATCCCATAGGAGTGATGCCGCTGCCCGCACAATTTAAATACGGTAATTTTAGCAACGGGTCAATAATGCATTACAATACATTCATAATAATTAATTCTTCTTCTTCTTCTTCCTTCCAAGTATTAGGCCAAGGCCTGTTACGATCCTATAGAAAATTTTCCCTCCAGCGTTTCATAGGACGGCCCAGTGATCTTCGTCCTCTTGGTATATAATTATAAACAGCTTTGGGGATCCGATTTGAACTCATTCTTTCAAGATGGTGTTTCCAATTTAGTTGGTACTGTTTTTAATATATTTAATATATTCAAGATGGTGTTTCCAATTTAGTTGGTACTGTTTAATATATTAATATATTTAATATAATCCAAAATAATTAATTACAAACACAAAAACCAGAACATAGGCACACAATAATAGTAATAATCTAATGTAATGTCTGATGCAAGATTAGTGATCGTAAAAAAATAAAAGCATCATTACTGGACTAATAATAAAAAAACATAAAATTTAATTTTAACTAAAAATGAACTTTAAAATTTCATGTCTGGAATTTAAATTAATTTATTGTGTAGAAATGTAAACCGATGGGAATACCACTAGATGATAATTCAACAATATATACACTCCAGTTTGCAGATGACCAATTGATATTGGCTCAAGAATTTGAAGATATAGAATACCTCACTAGAAAATGAATACAAGAATATAGTTTATGGGGTTTAAAGATCAATATGGATAAATCTAAATATATGACAATAGGGGATCTTCCTCAAGATTTAATACTAGAAGAAAATTAAGGGACAATTAAATACACTGAAGAATATAAGTATTTGGGAATTAAAATTACTAAAGATGGAAAACAAGAAACAGAGATAAGAAACAGGATTAATATAGGAAAGTATTGTTTATTTTTTATTATTTCACTCACCTTATACTTCATAAATCATAGCAGACCCTGGGTTTCTTCACGTAATTTGTGACATTGTCAATGCTGCGTCACGTTCACAACTGACGTCCAACGGCCTTCTATCCTGCAGACTGACCTCCGCGCCATCTGGTGGCCGACCGAAGAATTTCCAAATCAGTCCTCTTTCTTTATAACCGGGTATTTCAAAGTTCATAGTTGTATTTTCATTCTTGCATATGTAAATTTTTTCCCAAATTGTGAGCTCCTTCGGTTTTTCCAATTGTTTAGTAATTTTGTTTTGTTTTCAATTCTATGTTTTTCTGACCAGGCATGTGCAGCTATTGCAGATTTTTCGGTTTCTCCATTTTTAACATTTCTGAGGTGTTCTTTTAATCTTGTATTTAGATTCCTTTTTGTTTTTCCTATGTATATCTTTTCACAATCTTTACAATTAATTTGATAAAAATTAATTGTAAAGATTGTGAAAAGATATACATAGGAAAAACAAAAAGGAATCTAAATACAAGATTAAAAGAACACCTCAGAAATGTTAAAAATGGAGAAACCGAAAAATCTGCAATAGCTGCACATGCCTGGTCAGAAAAACATAGAATTGAAAACAAAACAAAATTACTAAACAATTGGAAAAACCGAAGGAGCTCACAATTTGGGAAAAAATTTACATATGCAAGAATGAAAATACAACTATGAACTTTGAAATACCCGGTTATAAAGAAAGAGGACTGATTTGGAAATTCTTCGGTCGGCCACCAGATGGCGCGGAGGTCAGTCTGCAGGATAGAAGGCCGTTGGACGTCAGTTGTGAACATGACGCAGCATTGACAATGTCACAAATTACGTGAAGAAACCCAGGGTCTGCTATGATTTATGAAGTATGAGGTGAGTGAAATAATAAAAAATAAACAATATTAAAGAACCTCATAGTGTTATTTCCTATCTACATAACTTAATAGGAAAGTATGCTATATCTGCCCTAAATGGAATAGTATGGGACAAACATATCTTCAAAGAAACAAAAAAAACTATTTTTAATACAATAATCAGAAGCATCATTACCTATGGAGCCGATGTGTGGGCTTTAAATGCACAAATGAAAAAAAATTACTCGCCACTGAAATGGACTACTGGAGACGTGCTGCAAGAATATCCAGGAAGGATAAAATCAGAAATTCATATATAAAAGAAAAAATGCAGGTACAATATTCAATATTAGATTTTATAAAGAAGAAACAATTAAATTGGTACGGACACATTAGAAGGATGGAAGAAAGAAGACTATCTAAGATAATCATGGATTGGGAACCACAGGGAAGGAAAAAGAAGGGTAGACCAAATATTACGTGGATTCAGGGAATCAATGAAGTTAAGAGGGAATGGGAAATAGAAGAAGATATATGGATGAACAGACAAGAATGGAAAAATATGTTGAAACAAATGTGTAGTTAACTGTGAACATGGGTACCGGAAAAATGTATATTCATTGTAAAAGCCAGAATAATAAAAAAAAATATTGTGTATCCTTAGACCAAATTATTGCTAAGCAACTAACTCCTTAACTCGACAGGCTAAAAAAGCCTTTGGCCTATCAGCTAGTTGCTGGCCTCTCATCTACATGTGTCAATCACAAACATGGATAATCTTCCAGGCAGTATAAGGATGACATATATAGCATATATAGATATTACAACTGGTATTCTCAATCTAGTCACTAACTAACTAACTGTTTTATTTTAGGAAGTAATATTTTGAGGTTCTTTTAATCAAGTTATTTTGACTCTGTAATATCATCATCATTATCCATGCAAGTATTAGGCCGTGTGGCCTGTTACGGTCTCAAAGAGGAATTTTCCATCCAGCGCTTTTTTGGACAGAGTCTGTAATATTTTAATGATGTTTTTATTATTGATTTAACATTTCTCAATGAAAGATAAATTATATTTGAAGAGAAAAATTTTCGCCTAGACCGGGACTCGAACCCGGGACCCTTGGCTTTCCGGGCCAAGTGCTCTACCAACTGAGCTACCGAGGCAAGTTACGATCTAGACGCAAATTCTTCTCTTATATACGTTGTAATTCCCTATCGCCAAATGCTTTTGAAACTATTGCTTCTATCTTTGCAAATGGCGGCTTCTTAGTTAAGAAGACATTTAGGGAATTTAACATTACTTTATAAAGCTAGTAAGGCTTCTAATGATGTTTTTATTATTGATTTAACATTTCTCAATGAAAGATAAATTATATTTGAAGAGAAAAATTTTCGTCTAGACCGGGACTCGAACCCGGGACCCTTGACTTTCCGGGCCAAATGCTCTACCAACTGAGCTACCGAGGCGAGTTACGATCTAGACGCAAATTCTTCTCTTATATACGTTGTAATTCCCTATCGCCAAATGCTTTTGAAACCATTGCTTCTATCTTTGCAAATGGCGGCTTCTTAGTTAAGAAGACATTTATTGGGAATTTGGCGATAGGGAATTACAACGTATATAAGAGAAGAATTTGCATCTAGATTGTAACTCGCCTCGGTAGCCCAGTTGGTAGAGCACTTGGCCCGGAAAGCCAAGGGTCCCGGGTTCGAGTCCCGGTCTAGGAGAAAATTTTTCTCTTCAAATATAATTTATCTGTAATATTTTACCTCAATATCCATCATCATCATCATCATCCTGCCAGGTATTAGTCCTAGAAGAACTGTTACGGCCTGAGAAAGCAGTTTTCGTGCCATCTTTTCATAGGTCGACCAAGTGACCGTTTCCCATTTGGACAGTAGTTCATTATTGCCTTGGGGATCCTGGATCTAGCCATTCTTGAGACATGTTCCTTCCAGGTTAGCTGATATCTGGAAATGTAGCCCAGTATTGGTGACACATTAAGTTCTTGAAGGATTTCTACATTTTTCTTTCGATCCCATTTGGTGTAGCCAGCTGTTCGGCGCATAAATCTCATCTCACAAGTTGTTAATCTGCTTTCATCTCTCATCCTTATAGTCCACGCTTCACTCCCACAACATAGGATTGGTCGAGCCATTATTTAATAAAGACGAGTACAAGTTGATTTTTGCACTAATGAAGGTTTTAAAACTCTATTAATGATTCCCATTGATTTGTTGAATTTCACAATTTTCTCTGGTAAATCCAAATTTTCAACAAAAGAGAGTTTATATCCTAAATAAGTAAACTCATTAACTCTCTCTAAAATTTTGTTATTTAAACAAATTTTGCTTGGTATTGGGGATTTTCCACAAAAGGCCATTATTTTACTTTTATTGGTAGATATTTCCATTGAATATTTCTGGGCTATCAAATTTAAATTATGTACTGACCATTGTAAATCATCTTCGGATGTTGCTAGTAAAACAAGATCATCTGCAAACATTATTATATCTAATTTTAAATTTCTATTGATAGTGATACTTCCACCTCAATATTAATGTTGATTTATTCTTGAACATTAATATTGAGGTAAGATATTAAAGACTAAAAAACTTGATCACTAACTAACTCACTGGAACTATCAAACCCTTAGGTTCATGGCCACATGGATATAAGCTCTTCTTACATCACTATCCTAATTATCGAATGTCACAAAATGATAAAACAGTTATCCCGTCTACATAAAAAAGTTGTACTTCAATGGATTCCGGCCCATTGTGGAGTGACAGGCAATGAAATAGCTGATTTTCTGGCCAAGAAGGGTAGCAAAATTGTTTCAAACCCAACTTCTACTCCAGTTTCCTTTCACTCTATCAAAAGAATTATCTCAAATTCCGATTGAGGGTCTTTCCACTTTTCAGCGGTTGTCCTTTCACCAACCGGCTGCTGGCCCTTCACATCCACATGTGTCAATCACAGAGGTAGATGATCAACAGCCAGTGTAGGGGTGACATGTGGTTAGCATGTCGAGTCCCCCAGCAGTTATAGCTGGTTCCTCAACCTGGAGCCGCTACTTATTGTAGCTACCCAATTGCCTCACGATGCTGGGTGGGCACCAGTCCCATACTGGCCGAAATACCATGAGAAAATTTCTTCCCCCATGGAGACTCGAACCAGCGCAAGTCCCGTAGCTCTGCGCCAAGGCTTCCTACCTTAACCGCTCGGCTACGGCGCGGGACATTATCTCAAATAAATACATCAATAAACTTAGAGAAGAATACACCACCAAAACATCTGGAAAGGAATGGGAAAATCTACAAGCTTATGACATTACTACATTACAAAGAAAATCTGCAGTAGCAACATTCAGACTGCTAGAATAAACACCTACACAGAATTGGCATAACAGATTCACCTAAATGCCCTTTTTGCAGTTTAAATGAAGATATGGAAAGAAACCATCTCCTCCATTGTCCAGCTTTTGTAGAAGAGACCAGCCTTTCTGCTAAATATTGGAGTGCAAGAGAGTGAATGATTTCATTATCAAGTGCTCGACATTAGATACCAACCAACCAACCAACATCACTATCCTGAGCTAATGTTTTCCAATCATCCCCTGTATAATCTACTTCCCTCAAATCACGTTTAATGTTAACTTCCCATCTCATTCTTGCTCTAGCAAAGCAACTAGGTGTCTTCCCTCTTGCTTTCCTTCAAGAATCTTCACAGTGTTTGAGATAGTCTCTCACTGAGGATCTGTAATGTTTCTGAGTTCTGTTAGAGTCAGGTGTAACAGGAGGATTTACACGGATAGTCTATACATACCTGTTATCTCGTTAATAGCAATAACAAAAAGGAGGAGGGAAATGGAGAGAAGGAGGAAAAGAAGAAAAAGTAGTAGTAGTAGTGAAAAATAAAAACGTATAAAGTTATGGCAATTCCCACAATATTGTACAGATGTGAAACTTCGGCTCCCCAATGAAAAAACAGGAAGGTAGAATGCAGATGGTGGAGATGATGTTCCTCAGACAAGTTAAAGGATGACAAAACTTGACAGAATTAGAAATGAGGATATAAGAGAAGAATTAAAAGTGCAGCCTTTATTGGATTCATTCATTCATAGTATGGTGGAACATATACAAAATTATCAGATTAAATGGTTCCAACACGTCCAGAGAATGTCAAATTCCCATTTACCAAAGATGATTTACCACCTCAAACCTAAAGGCAAAAGAGACCTCGGAAGACCCTTCAACCGATGGAAAGATCAGTTTTTGTAGTTGCAGAACGTGCATCATCACCCAATACTGCAAATGGAAGAAGAAGATTCATTCATAGTGTTCTGCCCAAAAGCAGGTCTTTCACTGCAAACAGCATTCTCCACTCTTTCCTTAACTTTATTGGATAAAGTCATAAAATATAGACAAAAGTGGATTGATCACATGAATGGAATGAGTAAGGAGAGATAACCATTGTTAACAGGAAATTATCGTGCAAGAGGAAGATGTGATGTCGGAAGATCTAGAAAGCATTGGGCTGATGCATTATGAAGTCGGAATGGGAAATTACCTAATCCTTGGAGTGATGATGACAATGATAGTAGTAGTGAAGTATGCTTACTCACTTTTAAGCAGTTCTTGTGCTTGCTGTGACAGGCTGCCAACTTGATTTATAACATGATACAGTAAGGTTGGTAACATTGCTATCAGTTTTTCCACATCGGTGTACAAGTAAACCAGAAAATGCAGTCTCTCTGTGCACAATGTCTCCCCAGAACCAGAATTATTGGATGACCATCTCTGAAAATAAAAGCTATTTATTTTTAAAGTTGCTCTACAATCTTCCAAAAATTTGCTATAATTTAACAAATTATCAATAATATGAGAATTTATTTGATAATAAACTTTTATATATTAAATTTGGGAATTTTTAACATTATGAGGTTCAATTCATAAGAATTAAATTAATCGTGATTTTTTTTACCTCATACTTCTATACTTATTTAAATACAGCACTGCAGTATCGGCAACTTCTTGTCACCATCGTCAGCTGTTTTCACGATTGTCAATTTTTACTTTTGTTGATAATTATCCAAACTGCCATCTGATGTTCTTTTAAAGAATTATTTCCTAAACTGCCATCTGGTGTTCATTTTAATGAATCATTTTCTAAACTGCCATCTGTTGTATTTTTGAAGAACTTTGTAATCAAGCTCGGTTCATCTGGAATTTCGAAGTTCATGGTTCTAGTATGGTTTTTTTGAATATATATTTTTTCCCAAACTGTTAAATCCAAAGGTTTAGATAGATGTTTCAAAAGTTTTGCTTCTTTTTCAATCCTATGATGCTCTAATAAACTATGTGCTGCTATAGCTGATTTTTCAATTTCTCCATTCTATATGTTTCTGAAGTGTTCTTTTTTACGAGTTTCCAAATTCCTTTTTGTTTTTCCTATATATATCCTGTTGCAATCTTTGCAATCAATTTGATAAATTCCAGATTTTTTGTTGTCTGGGGTGTTAAATTTATTATTAGTTAACAGAAGATTACCCAGGCTGAATTTGTTAACTGGAGCCAATGTTATATTAAATTTTCAGAAAATATAACATTGGCTCCAATGATAAGAATATACACACCAAGCTTAATTATTAAGTATAATATCTTAATGTTACTTCCCATGGCATTTTTAAAATAAAATTCTTTCCATCTCACCTCATGTTCTGAATATGTAACTACTATGGTTATGTAACTGGTCAAATTAGAAGACAGGATATGAAGTGAATTGGAAAGAATTTTATTTTAAATTTAAAAAAAAATATTGTTTATTTTTTATTTCACTCACCTCATACTTCATAACTCCTAGCATACCCATTTAATTTAATAAAAACCAACAAAAATGAAAAGATTGAAGACTGCAAAAAATTGGGAATTTATCATAAGTAATGCCACGAGTGATTTACAAATTATCGATAAATTCATGACTCACGAAGTGAGGAGTGAATTTATCTAGAGAATTTGGAAATCAAGAGTGGCATTTGTTAGGACTATTTAACGAATACAATTCAGCTGTTTACTCACAAATCATTATTTAACTATAGTTATTTTAAAATATATATATATATATATATATTTAATGTAAACGGCGATGTTTGAAAACAAATGAGAAACGATATACCTATATATATATAACGCTTCTACTGCTTCTTTTGTTTATCACTGCAACCAGATCATACTATTTATTGCCAAAGGAACGCAATATTGTAAGGAGGAGCTTTCTTTAATATGGTAATTATAACACTGATAAATATTTGGTGAAACACGACTCTGATTGGTTGTAAAACAGAAATCATTGAAACGTGATTGGTCATTGACTCCCATTTGGGGCATGAGTTAAATAGTCAAATTAATTGTAAAGATTGTGAAAAGATATACATACTTGGTAATTATACTATGCCACTTTAATACTGTGATATAATTGCTGGTTCACTGCTACAAATTTTAAATAAATAATAAGTGTCACGTTTATGACTTTTTAGGAATTAAAACTTGAGGTATTTTGATGTTATATTTTAAATTAACACGTTCCATAACTGGACATAGTTTTATTTAAGAAAGAAAACTATGTCCAATCATAGAACGTGTTAATTTAAAATATAACATCAAATTATGAAGCTAAGCTTTAGTACTTAAAAGTAATGTATAAAATTAAGTTATGTAGGTAGGAAATAAAAACAACTCAACATAAATTAAAATGTATAAAATACTTCAAATAGAAGTCGTCAGATGGTGTTGGTAGCAGCTGCTACTGGCCTTCTGATGAAAGAGAATTGTATATGTGGAAGGAAATGTTGACATTCGTATTGGATTTCGGATGGTATAATCGGTATCATACTTATGCACATAGTCAGAGATCCAGGGTTTGAATCCCGGTCCGAGTGTTAATTTTACTTTTTAAAATAAAACTTGAGGTATTATTTAATTAAGTAAAATTGTATTACCTCACCTCATATTCTTCTACTTAGACTGGTTTTGGGACCTTATTTGGTTCTATCCTCAATATTTTCACAATTGTCTTGAAGAGCCACCCTAGTGGGAGTAGGAGGCAGCTCAAGACGACATTATAATGGTTGTGAAAATATTAAGGATGAAACCAGGAGATTAGATGGACTGACAAAATTGGCTATTGGGAATCAGACGATGTCAAAGACAGTAATCAACCGATGATCTATCTATCTACCAAATAAGTTCCCAAAACTGGTCTAAGAAGAAGAAGAAGAATATGAGGTGAGGTGATAAAATTATAGTTAAAGTGTCATGTTGTCTGATCTTCAGGACAGAGTCTATCCTTTATAGCTCATCTAGACCAGCGTAACATGTAACATTTTTTATTACAGAATCTTATGCATTGTGAATTTTTGGAAAATAAATGTGACATTTACCACTGCACCTTTAACCTGTCCATTTGTAAGTCATCATCAACAACTCACCTCTTCTAAAGCTTCTCCAACCCAAGTATAATAGCGAGCCAAAATCTGTAAATTCAACTTCCAAAACCTGTAACAAAAAATGTCCAATTCAATTACATAGTAGTTGGAATTTAGTTCTAAATGGAGATGATGATGTCCATAACATGTCTCAATAGAGGAACTAATTTAATGAGTTTGCAATTTGCATTTTTACTTTATCATCATCATCAGCATCAAGGACTAGACCTTAAGGTCTGTTCCAATCTCATGCTAGAATTGGTCTGTCCATCTCTTAATGGGTCTTCCTACATTTCTTCGTCCTAGTGGTTTGTAATGAACAATCTGTTTCGGAATTCTATTGTTATCCATTCTATTGACATGGTCCATCCATTCACCTCTGTATTGTGTAATTCTATCTAATGGTTTAAATATATTTAGTTCACTTTGTATATTTTCATTTTGTTTTCGATCTGTTATTGTATATCCAGCCATACTCCTCAGAAATTTCTTTTCTGATGTTTCTATTCTACGTTCCTGATATTTTGGTTAAGACCCAGTGTTCCAATCCATACAGTAGTGTTGGAACCGCCATCGTTTTATAAAATTTTAAGTGTCTTCTTTCTAGTTCCTTTGAGACTTCATTTTATGGTGCCACACATAATTAAATTTATTTATTTTGTTTTTAATCTCTTCACTTTTTCTACATGACACAATGTATCCCAGGTATTTAAAATTGCTCACCTGTTCTAGTACTGTATTCTCTAATTGAATTTCTACTCTTAGTGGCTCATACCCTCAAAAAGCTAAAACTTTTGTTTTTAGAGTACATATTTTCAATAATATTTAATTCACATATCACCCTTGGGTACACATTAAATTCCAAAAGATATTTGAGATGTTTAATATTAAATTAGCACCGAAAAATAACTACAGTTTAAATAAACTAATGAAAACCAACAAAAATGAAAAAACTGATAAAAATAAAAAGTCAGGAATATATCAAATTGAATGCATGGGTTGTGAAAAGATATATATAGAAAAAACAAAAAGGAACCTAAAAATTAGAACCAAACAACACATAAGAAATATTAAAAATGGGGAAATAGAAAAATCTGCAATTGCTGCTCATGTTTGGCCTGAAAAACATAATATAAATTCAGACACTAGATTATTAAAACAGTTAGAAAATACAAAAGAGCTGACTATTTGGGAAAAAATATATATTCTTCTTCTTCTTCCTTCCAAGTATTAGGCCAAGGCCTGTTACGATCCTATAGAAAATTTTCCCTCCAGCGTCTTCCTGCAAATTCTCGTATAAGACTTGAAAGCATAATAATAGTCCCTTCGATTGGTTGCTGGCCAAAGGAAGGCAACACCAGTGATGGGCCTGCCATCTTATAGCCTCTGGTCAGGCTTTTCTGGAGAAGAAAAGAAAATAAAGGAAAGAAGAAATGGAAGAAAGGAAAGATTCCCTAGCCCTCGGATGCCCTAATAGCGTCGGGGTCGAAAAACAAGAGTTAACCAAGAGAGGTTAGATAGTAAAGTTAAAAGAGCACAAAACACAAGTAAGTGGAAGAAATGTTTTGCTCAGCTTGGGCACCTTGTGGTCGCCATCCACATATCCCCTAGATGAGGACCCCTGAGGGGAATATTCAGAAGAACAAAAATAGAGTTATGAATTTTGAAATACCAACGGAGTGTGACCTCGTTTGGAGGTTCTTTGGCCAACCACAGGATGGAGCTGACATCAACATCCAGGGTGTGCAACATAAATCAAACCAGTCTGGACAAACTGACGATAAAACAGAATTGTTTTGAAACATGTTCAAGAACAAATCAGCATTAATATTGAGGTAAGATGAATAGACTAAAAATAATATAATCAAGTTGTATGTTTCTCATATTTTATTTAATTTGTAAATTGTCCATTGTAAGCCATCTTCTGCCTCAGATATCACAACCTGATCATCTACAAAAAGTAAAGTATCTAATAAAATATTGTCAATTTTAAAATGTTCAGTTATAACAATTTGCCAATTGTGTGTGGCATTGCCTATATATATATTTATATATACAGGGTGGACCGCTCGAATGGACCTAATTTCAATTGCTTGTTACTGGCAAACGGTTGAAGATAGAAACTTAAAACAACGTTCATATTACAGAAAAACTCACCAAGTTTTGATATCCAGATCACCACATCTCTATATGAGCCCCAGCAGTCACTGTGACGATATCAAAGCGATGAACAATTTCTTGCCAAGTACGTTGGAGTATGTCTTCTGGAATGTTCTCAATAGCCTCTATGATGCGCTCACGAAGATCACGAAGGTCTTTGACTGGGGTGGTGTAAACTTTATCTTTGACATAGCCCCAGAGAAAGAAATCCAGTGGTGTTAAATCGGGAGATCTCGGGGGCCACGCGATTGGTCCTCCCCTACCAATCCAACGGCCAGGGGAAATGTTGTCCAAAGTCGTACGAACTTCATTGGACCAGTGGGGAGGAGCACCATCTTGCTGGAAAACGATGTTAGGCTGCAGTTGTTCAATTTGTGGAAAGAAGAACTGCTCCAGCATGTCAAGATATGTGGTACCACGAACAGTTTTCTCGGCGAAGAAAAACGGTCCAATGACCTTATTATGTGACAAACTGCACCAAACATTCATCTTCGGACTATCACGAACATGCTCTTGAATAGCGTGAGGATTCTCCGATCCCCAGATCCGCACATTATGCCGGTTTACCTTGCCTGACAAATGGAAAGTGGCTTCGTCCGAGAAGAAAATCTTGGTCATGAAGTCAGGATCAGCGCCGAGACGGTCCAGCATCGTATTGGCGAATTCCACTCGTTTCGGCATGTCATTCGGCTCCAGACGTTGCACTAACTGCACTTTATATGCGTGCAGTTTGAGGCGTTTGTGGACAATCCGTTGTAATGTCGATTTTGGTATTTGAAGTTCCCGCGAAGCTCTTCTTAATGACTTCCGGGGGCTTCGCTCAAATGCGGCTTGAACATTTGCTACCATTTCATCGGATGCTCTGCGACCACCACCATGCTTCTTCAACACAGATCCTGTAGCTAATAATGTATCACGCCACTTCTTTATGCTTCTAGCAGTTGGAGCATCATGGTTAAACACACGCCGGAACTCCCTTTGAACTCTAATGATTGATTTAAACTCCGCATACCACAAAACAGCTTGCGCTTTCATCTGCAGAGTCGCCATTTTCACAAACAATTAAATCTAAGAACAAGAAACGTATCTTTGTGCCATCTACCGACAGGATTCGAAACTTGGTGAGTTTTTCTGTACTATGAACGTTGTTTTAAGTTTCTATCTTCAACCGTTTGCCAGTAACAAGCAATTGAAATTAGGTCCATTCGAGCGGTCCACCCTGTATATTAAAAATTGATGGCGAAAGTGGGCATCCTTGTTTTACTCCACAGTTTGTTTTGTGTTTTATGACCCATTCTAATTATTTTTTTATTATCAATATGTAAACTTATTTTTACCTTATTAAGTTATGTAGGTAGGAAATAACACTATGAGGTTTATTTTAATTTATGTTGAGTTGTTTTTGAGGTGAGTCAAAAACAACTCAACATAAATTATTTTTATATTTGAAAAGAAAAATATACGCCTAGACTGGGGTTTGAACCCAGGACCTTTGACTTTCTATGTCAATGCTCTTCCATCTGAGCATTGGAGGCCTAGGTTGCTCAGATGGAAGAGCATTGACATAGAAAGTCAAAGGTCCTGGGTTCAAACCCCAGTCTAGGCGTATATTTTTCTTTTCAAATATAATTTGTCCATCATTAAGGTGTTTAAAAACGAATAATATTAACATAAATTATTTTTACCTTTTTAAAAGCTTATTATTAATACTATACCTATGGGTGAGTTGATGCAAGAAAACTCCATTACTCCAGCAATGCAAGAGACTATTCCAAATTGTAGTAGTTGTTCTCAGATGGAAATCTTTGGTTTCTGAGCCAGTAGACAATGTATTGGCAGAACCTTCAATCATTACCATCTCAACACTTCCAGCTATTTCCTGAAACCTTCAATCCACATACATAAGAAGGTACAATTAGAAAATAAATATAGTTCAAAGATTTTAGGGAGGATTTTAAAAGAATAAAGATTACAATTTAATTAAATTAATAGTGTGTTCAAATTTTAATGGCTCACCTCATATTTATAGATTTCTTGAAGACTAGTTTTGATATGTTACATATCATTATCAATTAGTCTCTAACGATGAAATTATCGAACAAGTACAGAGTTTTAAATATTTAGGATGTCACATATCTTACAATTGGGAAAATGATATACATAAAAAAAATTATAAATTTCAAAGTACGTGTGGGACTATTAACCTTTTCACTGCTGAGATATTTCCAGCCTTTAAAACCCTCCTTGCTCAATGCAGGGAGAAATATGGAAAAAGTTTATTTAGGTTCCTATGAGATGGCAGTATATGCCTGCTTAGTTTGAAAGCAATGCAATACATATTATATAACTAGCAGGCGTTTCAAGTTGAGAATGGATAAACACACCCATAGCACGGCAAGCATTTTCTTTGCCAACGCATATACCCGTTCATAGCAGTGTAAAGGTTAAAAGAACACTACAAACAAAAACAACAAAAGAAACAATGCTAAAGTTTTATAAGGTAATGACATTTCCAATTGTGACATATGGATCAGAGAATTGGGCCATGAATAGATCAGATAGAAGATTGCTAGAAACATCAGAGATGAAGTTCCTCAGATACGTTGCACGATATACTCTAAGAGATCACATTCCTGGTGAAACAATTAGGCAAGAACTCAAAATTTTTAATCTAAATGAAAAAATACAAAACTATAAACAAAAATGGCATGAACATATTTTAAGAATGGACTCTTCTAGGCTAACAAAACAAGCACTGTTGTACCAACCTCAAGGCTATAGAGATGTGGGACATCCTAAAAGACGATGGGAAGATGAATTCTGAGAGCGGAGCAGGCCGACGGCCTACCATGAAGAATATGAATCTACACATATGAGGTGAGTTGTTAAAATTCTAACTCTCTATTAATTAAAAATAAACCTCATAGTATCATTGAACTTTTATAGGAATAAATCATTATGAGATTTAATTTAAGATAAATTAAAATGTTTCATACCTCTCCTCATAATTAATCTCCTAAGTAGATTGCGATTTCAAGGTCTTGGCGACCCCATCCTCAGTACACTTATGCTGACTGATGTTATGTCGATCAGAAGAACCACTTCTCCTTCCCTCTGTTGGTGGACAGATGAACCTCTGGATCAGATGTTGTCGCCAAAATAGTACTGAAGATGAGACCATTATGGTCTCGAAATCGTGATCTACTTTTGAATGGGGAGAGGTAGGAAACATTTGATTTTACCACACATTATTAAGTTACTATTGTTTATAAAATTTAAACTACCATCAATGCATTGTTGTATCTCATTCCGGTATTATGTTTCTTTTAATTAAATATCATAGAGTTTAATTCTCTAACTATTGAAAGTGTTAGCTGGGCTAACAGTGTTAACATGGACGCTCCGCCACTGAAAGATATTCTTCAATTATTTCTTCTTCTTTGTTGCTAAGAGGATAATTTTGATTGAGATAAAATTTCTCATATAAATTCTCATTGGGGTCAGTATGCTGACCACATGCCACTCATGACACCTGTAGGGAAATTAGCATAACTAAATTATGCTTGATCTAGAAACTCCTAACAAGGAAAGGCTACGGTTAGTGTGAAAAGTCTTAAAGCCAATAAGTAAGTATATTTAAAAATACAATATTAAGTAACATTAAGGGCCGCATGCAAATACATTAGTCTCTACTCAAATTACTTCCAATCACTGGTGAGCTGACTTTCCATTAGCAAGTGCAAAGATCGAAATAGCTACCCACTAACTGGTCATGCATGAAAGTCGTAATTTTCGTAATATTGGCAAGAAATTACCCAGAATTCTCAGCGATAAAACCACTACCGTTATTTTCATCTGCTAGAGGAACACATTTACGCTTGCGTCCCGCAAATAATACCATATACGACGACGTCCACATCACGCAATATTACGCCGATTCTCCTGTTCTTCCAGTTGAATTCTTTGGTAGACTCTATCAAATTCCCGTTCTCCACATATACTGAAAACATGATTGAAGTCTTCAAGGTCTGACATCTTGGATAAAGCAGCAAGGTACGTGGCAAGGTTTCAAACTACACTGGTTCCCATCGGGTTGCTCACGATTCGTTTCTCTGCTAAGTCACCTCGCCAGGTAGCTTAGGAATTTCAACAATTATTAACGCATGAACAGATTTTTGAGTACGCAAAAACGTATTTGGATGCAACTTTCTCAGCAGAGTACAGGCAGAGAACGACTTTTATGGTCTAATGCGTTCATAGATTCGAGCCTTAGAGGTTTACTTAATTATTAAGCAAGTATATATTCCTATTTTATTTAAATATTTTGTTTAATAGTCATGTTTGGTGATAGTTCTCAATTTTGCTACTGTAATTTTACATGGCATTTGAAGTAGAATAACTTTAGTTATATTTAAATTAATATCGGGAAGTAAACATTATGAGGTTATATCATTAATAATGAATGGAGAACATATTTTAATTGACTCACCTCATACATTTTCAAACTTCTTTGATACCGACGGTTTCAGACAAAATCATGTCCTTCATCAGTCATGGCGTCCATTGATGAAATTCCGTGATTGTTGATTTCTTTAGTGACATCACCTCTTGTGATTATATAGATTAATAAAGGTCCCATTAAAAGGAGAAAATTTTAAGAAAGAATATGAAAACATCCTAAATATAGCCAGATTAAATGGTTTTAAAAAGGATATAATATCTAACAAATTAAAGAAATTCAGAAAGATAAAACAACTTAAAGAATGCTCTACCCTACAAATGGTTAGTAACGAAAAGAAGAATTTCAAGAAAATTACTTACCATCCAATAGTACATGGGAAATTTCAAAAAATATTTGACAAATACAACATTACTTTGGCACCAATAAATAAATTTAGTCTGGAAAAACTTTTAAATACCAATAAAAAAATCAACATCCCAGACAGTAAGAAATCTGGAATTTATCAAATTAATTGTAATGATTGTAGCAAAGTATACATAGGAAAAACAAAAAAGGAATTTAGAAACACGCACTAAAGAACATTTTAGAAATATTAAAATTGTGAAATTGAAAAAATCAGCAATTGCTGCACATAGTTTTACTAGAACATCATAAAATTGAAAAAGAAAGCGAAACTTTTAAAACAGTTGGATAAAACCGTTGGAATTGACAATTTGGGAATTGATATTCATTCAGAAGAATAAATATCGATCTATGAATTTCGATATTCCGGTGGATAAAAATTTAATTACAAAATTTATAATCCCAACGAAAGATGGCAGCACAAGAGGTGATGTCACTAAAGAAATCAACAATCACGGAATTTCATCAATGGACGCCATGACTGATGAAGGACATGATTTTGTCTGAAACCGTCGGTATCAAAGAAGTTTGAAAATGTATGAGGTGAGTCAATTAAAATATGTTCTCCATTCATTATTAGAATAACTTTGTTTATTTTTTATTATTTCACTCACCTCATACTTCATAATTCATAGCAGACCCTGGGTTTCTTCACGTATTTTGTGACATTCTCAATGCTGCGTCACGTTCACAACTGACGTCCAACGGCCTTCTATCCTGCAGACTGACCTCCGCGCCATCTGGTGGCCGACCGAAGAATTTCCAAATCAGTCCTCTTTATTTGACAAGTTTCAAAAAATTTTCAACAAATTCAACATTAAATTAGCACCGAAAAATGATTACAGCTTAGGTAATTTAATAAAAACCAACAAAAATGAAAAGATTGAAGACTGCAAAAAATCGGGAATTTATCAAATTAATTGTAAAGATTGTGAAAAGATATACATAGGAAAAACAAAAAGGAATCTAAATACAAGATTAAAAGAACACCTCAGAAATGTTAAAAATGGAGAAACCGAAAAATCTGCAATAGCTGCACATGCCTGGTCAGAAAAACATAGAATAGAAACCAAAACAAAATTACTTAAACAATTGGAAAAACCGAAGGAACTCACAATTTGGGAAAAAATTTACATATGCAAGAATGAAAATACAACTATGAATTTTGAAATACCCGGTTATAAAGAAAGAGGACTGATTTGGAAATTCTTCGGTCGGCCACCAGATGGCGCGGAGGTCAGTCTGCAGGATAGAAGGCCGTTGGACGTCAGTTGTGAACGTGACGCAGCATTGAGAATGTCACAAAATATCTGAAGAAACCCAGGGTCTGCTATGAATTATGAAGTATGAGGTGAGTGAAATAATAAAAAATAAACAATATTAAAAAACCTCATAGTGTTATTTCCTATCTACATAACTTAATAGAATAACTTTGTTGTTAACTCCAGAGCATTAGCTACATATATGGTATTTGAGAAATGTTTGGTTTCACTAATGACATTTTTTTTTGTCTTTAGTTTTATTGTGTAGATCTGGCATGTGTCTCTCTTCTCTATGTTCATTTTTAATTATTTAAATCCGCGGTGGACTAGTGGTTATGCTCCTTGCCTCTGGTCCCAAGGGTCGTGGGTTCAAACCCTGACCAGGATCGATGGATTTTTTTTAGGACGGAAAAATCCAAGGAGCAAGTCCTCCGGGAGGGACTTTAAGCCGTGGGTCCCGAGTCTGAAGATTTTCAGGCTCATAAAAAATCCTTAAGCCTGAATGAAAAGGCCTCTAAGCAAAATTTCCCGAATTTTCCCGTCCTAGTACTACCTTTGTTTCCTAGATGTCAGTATGAGGCGGAACGCTGACCACGGACCACTCAAAATGACATCTATACGAAAACAAGTGTAACTAAATTAGTACAGTTCAAATTCTTCCCTGTAGGGGGAGAGTGCCTAAATCTCTGTAAAGGGAAAACATAGGCTTACAACAAAAAACAAATACATTACATCAAGCAACTTGTCTACTGCAGTTTGCACATGTATGAAAATTACTCCTGTCTTGTCACTGGCAGCACTTCAAATCAACTGAACTTTGTATCACATGATTGGTTATTACTATTCTTCTGTGTCATTCCTGGTAGATAAACGGTTACCATGCTTGCCTCAGTCCACTGCTGTGGTCTCGAGGTAGCATGCTGCCTTGTCACGCAGTGGACCTGGGTTCGATCCCCAGTCGGGACAGGCTCCTGGGTGAGGTTTCTTTCGGGGTTTTTCCTCACCTGTAAGACAAATGTCAGGAAGCGTAGGCCATCATCATAATTATCCTTCACCAGTGTGGAAAGCAACGGGAAGCTACCACACTTATAATTCCCTAGTAAAGCTGCAAAGCATAGCATGAAAATGCTATGATTGCAGTGAAAGACCTGCCCTCGGGCAGAATTACTGTGGATGGATGCTTGCCTCTGTTTCCGAGGTTCATGGGTTCAAATCCAACCACGGTTGATGGATTTTTAAAGGCATGAAAATCCTTTGAATATAGGTTTCTTAGGAAATGAATTAAAGCCACAGTTCCCATGTTGTAAATTTCTGGCACATAAAAGAACCTAAAGCCTAATAAGAGAGTTCTGACCAAAATTTGTCATGTCCAGATTTGAATTTCGACACTAATACCTTAGTGTTAAAGAGAGTTGTTAAATAAAATAATGAAAAAACCCTGCACATTGTGGAATTGCTGGAAATGACACTGCTGATTTTCTTGCCAAAAAAGGCTCCAATCTAATTCAGAATACTACTAAAAGCTTACCTTTCACATCCATAAAAAGAATAATTAAAAACAAATATAAAACCAAACAAAACCAAGACACATGTAATAAAGCCAAAGACAAAAAAATTGAATATTTTAGTAAAGAAGCCAGATATTATTCCAGAAATTCCACATAAAACTACAGTAGCAAAATTTAGACTGCTTACAGAACATGACTATTTATATAAAATAGGAATCTACACGAATCCAAATTGTCCTCTATGCAACAAAGACGAAGAAATGAACGAAGAACATCTACAAACCTGTGAAGTATTACCTGTTGGATCCACCATAGAGAAATATTGGAGAGCAAGAACGCTAATGGCTTCATTGCCAAGGCCCAGCATTTGAAAACAACAACAACAAAAAATCTGTTTCTATTTTCCATTCTGAAAGCTACATTACATAATAAGCTTACAAGTAACTTTTCTGTTTATTTTAAATATACTTTTCATTTTGAATGAACCTTTAGTAATTATGCCTATGCATTATTAATAACTGAACTGTTATATAGGACATAAATAAATGTCCATTACAGACTTTGAGGTAGTGAAGACCAAGATGGTTATGATTAGCATTGAAACTTATATCCGGAAACGTACTGTTTTCCCACTATGCGCAAAATACCACAACAAACATTGCTCTCTCTGACACCTGCTGCTTGTCATCTGGGTCCACAGAAGGGTTTGATATGACCACCACCTATATCAACACAGATAAAGTGCTTCCGTACCATGTTCTGGTGCTCATAATCACCAATACTTGGTCCTGCAACATCCACTGCGCCATAACCCAAGGCTGTAGTCTTCCGCAGATGCCACAGGAGTTTCATAAATCATGGATTTCACATGACCCACACATAGTAGTCTAGTGGGGTCAAATCGGAGAACGTGCAGGGGCTTTGGTACCGACAATGCAGGAGAGTTGAATGTATAGTGTGTAGCAGGAAAAAGATATGTTTCCAGACATGAGTTCTTAAGCTAAATGTAACAATTTTGGTCCCCACTAAAAGTCCTCAAAGTCTGTAAAGGGAATTTAGTTACACCCTGTATAAATCATTGGTCACTTGGTTGATAAATTCACAGTTAAATCTGGTATTTCTTCCTTTCTCTCTTTATACAAGTTTCAGAGACCACCATCCGCATTCTCAACTAAATTCTGAGTGTTTGAAAATGAGCCATCAATATAACCTGTTCTTTTGTACCTCTGCTGGAAGAAAATTAAATTAATTTGAGATCAAAATAAATCTTGATTTGATTATCTCTTCCTTCTCTCTACTCTATTGGGAAGTAAGAAGCAAAATTGGTTAAATGATCTCAAATGCAGCAATTAGAAAACAACAACTTGATTTTCCCTCTGCTGAGAGACAAAAAGTGTTTAGATGTTATTATTATTATTGAATCTCTAAATATTTATAAACTCTATTTTGCCACAAAGGCAAGTTAGGGTTGTAGCTTACTATAATAATATTATACTGTACATTGTAAAACAGAAATATTATCTTATGGTTTTGAATGAGTGTTATGAATTACATAAATCGTCTATAAGTGTCTTAGAAAATACTACATATTGTTATGAATGTGTGTTATGAAGTTCATAAAATGTTTATAATAATTTTGGTTCTTAAAAATCACTTCACACATTGAGGCAGAAGCCTCATCATCATTTAAAAGCAAGTTTAACCAGAATCATTGTCTTTCGAATATAGGACAATCAAATAAAACATGTTTTACAGATTATATTGATTCTTGACATTTACAACTATGATCACTGTCTGGGTTAATATTAAATCTCCTAAAATAACTTCCAAGTTTTCCATGGCCAGTCATAAATTGTGTTAAAATGAAATTTGGAATAAAATGTTTTGCATTTAGCCTATGGTGTACTGTAGGAAAGAAGAGCTCTTTAGTCAAAGCGCCATTTGTACTCCTTATCCAATGTTCATTCCAATCAGTGATGATATAGTCCAACAGTTTCTTTTTTAATGTAGGATATTGGACACTGAAAATGAATAATGAAGCTCAGAAGATGCCACGGATTTAGCTAATTGATTAGCTTGTTCATTTCCCACAGTTCCCTGGTGTCCTCGTATCCAAGACAGGCACAGGTGTTTTGTGTAATTTTTTATATTATTTCTGATTTCTACTGAGTTCGAATTTAAATTAAATTTATCTGCGATCGATTGAAGTGCAGCCTGCGAGTCACTAAAAATGCGTGCACTACATTTGTGTTGAAGACACCACTGTACTGCTTCTTTTATAGCGTATAGTTCAGCTTGAAAAACAGAACAGGTGCGGGAAAGTTTGAAGAAAACTTCACTGTCTTCACAATAAACTACATAAGCACATCAAACTTGTACTTACAACTTGTTTAGATGTTAACAGTTCATTTCAAACAGATGGAATTTATTAAGAATGAGGATGATGGTCATCAGATGAGAGTATCTTATTTTAAGAAGTGAGATGTAAAGTTTCCAATTCATATTTTGACTAACTATATAAATATACCTTATCTGGAAATAAACTGGCAAATTCCAGCGTTGTAGAAATGCAGCATACTGTGGATGTACATGTAACCTTTTAACTCCAGCTTGGGTACCACAATACTTTTCCAACTTCTCCAGGAATTCTAGAGTCTCACAGTACCTCTGCAACAAATAATCACATTAACATTTTAATATGAAGTAACAAAAAAAAAACAACTCAACAAAACACTATGATGTTTATTTTAATAAAGATTACAGTCAGTATACATTTAATCATTTGCAACAGGAGGCCTGAAAATAGACAATGGATACAGGAAAATGATCAATGCAAATATCTGTAAAAATAATATCTTCTTCTTCTTCCTTCCAAGTATTAAGCCAAGGCCTGTTACGATCCTATAGAAAATTTTCCCTTATGGGAAATTCTCGTATAAGACTTGAAAGCATAATAATAGTCCCTTCGATTGGTTGCTGGCCAAAGGAAGGCAAGACCAGTGATGGGGCTGCCATCTTATAGCCTCTGGTCAGGCTTTTCTGGAGAAGAAAATAAAATAAAGGAAAGACGAAATGGAAAAAAAGGAAGGACTCCCTAGCCCTCGGATGCCCTAATAGCGTTGGGGTCGAAAAAACAAGTTAACCAAGAGAGGTTAGATAGTAAAGTTAAAAGAGTGCAAAACACAAGTAAGTGGAAGAAATGTTTTACACAGCTTGGGCACCTTGTGGTCGCCATCCACATATCCCCTAGATGAGGACCCCTGAGGGAGTAAAAATAATATACATTTTCAAATTTGTATGTATATATTCAAGGAATGCAGTAATTTATTATTATTGTTATTTTTTGACCATCTTCATTTACTAAACATTAAACTATCTCATCAAATAGTTGATAATTGTCCCGGCTTTATTTTTCTGGTTGATATACCTATCAACCTGATATCTGATGTCCCCTTTCTTCGCAGTTATCAAATTAAGGGTTAACAATGGTAAGCCTATCACTATATCAACCCTTTTCACCATTGGATTTTTCTCCACTTCTTCAATGACGCATAGCTTTCTTCTAAAGCCCAAACTTGTTTAGCAGCATAGTCTTTTGAAATATGATAAAGAATTAAAAGAGTCGAGAATCAAATAATGTAACAACTTAAAGATTATATTTGAAGAGAAAAATATATGCTCAGACTGGGGTTTGAACCCAGGACCTTTTGGCTTTCTATGCCAACTTAAAGATTACTTAAACTGAGGAACAGTTATATTTATATATTAAATTTGGGAATTTTTAACATTATGAGGTTCAATTAATAATAATTATGTTTTTATTATTAATTAAACATTTCTCAATGAAAGATAAATTAAATTTGAAGAGAAAAATTTTCGCCTAGACCGGGACTCGAACCCGGGACCCTTGGCTTTCCGGGCCAAGTGCTCTACCAACTAGATCGTAACTCGCCTCGGTAGCTCAGTTGGTAGAGCACTTGGCCCGGAAAGCCAAGGGTCCCGGGTTCGAGTCCCGGTCTAGGCGAAAATTTTTCTCTTCAAATTTAATAATAATTAAATGAATCGTGATTTTTTCTTACCTCATACATCTATGTTTCTTTAAACACAGCACTGCAGTATCGGCGACACTTTCGATGACGACAAAGTGTCGCCGATACTGCAGTGCTGTGTTTAAAGAAACATAGATGTATGAGGTAAGAAAAAATCACGATTCATTTAATTATTATTGAGGAACAGTTAATTCAGTGAAAGTCTGAACTGGTAATATCAACAAAAATAGTTCCTAAAAGTGGAATGGGTCAGTTATTTCAGGATCAAAATGTCTACTCAGGTATAAAAATTCCTTATTCAAGTTAAAATTGGGAAACACATTATGAGGTTCTTAATTTATTAATAAAAATTCCTTTTAACTTTTAACCTTTGGATTTAACAGTTTGGGAAAAAATATATATTTAAAAAAACCATACTAGAACCATGAACTTCAAAATTCCAGACGAACTGAGCTTGATTACAAAGTTCTTCAAAAATACAACAGATGGCAGTTTAAAAAAAAGATTCATTCAAAAGAACATCAGATGGCAGTTTAGAAAATAATTCCTTCGAAAGAACACCAGATGGCAGTTTGGATAATTACCGACAAAAGAAAAAATTGACAGTCGTGAAAACAGCTGACGATGGTGACAAGGAGTCACTGATACTGCAGTGCTGTATTTAAAGAAACATAGAAGTATGAGGTAAAAAGAAGAAATTGGGGACGGATGAATCTATATTTAACTCAATTCTTGTGACTCGAAGCTACCAGCAACTTCGTCTGTGTTTAAAGAAACATAGAAGTATGAGGTAAGAAATAATCACGATTCATTTCTTATAAAAATTCCACACTGCAACTTGCTGCAGTATGTTTTGAAAACATCATTAATACTGCAGCAATGAGTAACTTATAAAATTATTTAACATCACACTTAAAAATTATCAATCAGGGAATTATTTTGTTCTGGACTGAAAATTCTAACCAATAAATAAGGGAAAGTGATAAATGCAGGTTTTTTCGTCATAGTTTAAATGTGATTAGTCCAGGAATTATATAGATACAATTATGAATCCAAAAAAAATGATAAAACCGGTAATGATAAATCAAGTTTTCACTTTATTTGGATTATAGGGGAAAGAATACTGTAGTGGTGTAATTATCTGCAAGTTTATATTCAGCTAAATAAACCACTTACCTGATAAAACATTTCTGGATTTCCAGGAGCATAAATAGAAGGCAAGTGCAGTTCCAATCTCTGCTCAATTTCTGGCCAGAAGCTATTTACAATAAAATCATATCCCTTCACTGTTGGCATTCTGTAAAAATATATAATCATATGTAGTAAAATAAAATAAAGTAAAATTTCTTAATTATTAAAAACAATTTATAAGAACTCACATATTTTAACATGAAATGAAATGATTAGCCTAAAATGTCCCATTAAAGGCTAAGATAAAGGGCCACATGCAAATACATTAGTCTCTAATAATTAAATGAATCGTGATTTTTTCTTACCTCATATATCTATGTTTTTTTAAACACAGCACTGCAGTATCGGCGACACCTTTGTCGTCATCGTCAGCTGTTTTCACGACTGTCAATTTTTTCTCCTTTTTGCCGGTAATTATCCAGACTGCCATCTGGTGTTCTTTTGAAGGAATTCCTCTTCAAACTGCCATCTAGTGTTATTTTGAATGAATCATTTCCTAATGATAGGATGATGACAAAGGTGTCGCCGATACTGCAGTGCTGTGTTTAAAAAAACATAGATGTATGAGGTAATAAAATATCACGATTCATTTAATTATTATTAATTGAACCTCATAATGTTAAAAATTCCCAAATTTAATATATAAACATTAGTCTCTACTCAAATTACTTCCAATCACTGGTGAGCTGACTCACCGTGAGCAAGTACAAAGATCGAATTAGCTACCAACTAACTGGTCATGCATGAAAGTCGTCGTTTTCATAATACTGGCAAGAAATTACTCAGAATTCTCAGCGATAAAACTATTTCCGTTATTTTCGTCTGCTAGATGCATGCATTTACGCTTGCATCCTGCAAATAATACCGTATACGACGTCTGCATCGCGCAATATTATGCCAATTCTCCTGTTCTTCCAGTTGAATTCTTTGGTAGACTCTATCAAATTCCTCTTCTCTGCATATACTGAAAACAAGATCGAAGTCTTCAAGGTCCGACATCTTGGATAAAGCAGCAAGGTTTCAAAATACATCGGTTACCATCGGGATTCTCACTATTCGTTTCTCTCCTAAGTAACCTCGGCAGGTAGCTTAGACATTTCAACAATTATTATCGCATGAACAGATTTTTGAGTATGCAAAAACATATTTGGATACAACTTTCTCAGCAGAGAATGCCTTTTATGGTATAATGTGTTCATAGATTCGAGCCTAAGAGGATGTCTCACATGGTCAACTACTCCACATAAGAGATACTTGTTCCTGGGATTGTTCATATTGATATATCTTCTTCTTCTTCCTTTCATGTGATAGACCTAGTGATCTGTCATGGTCTCAATCCAACGTTTGAAGGGTCTGCCCAAAGATCTCTTGCCTGGTGGCTGGTAATTTAAGATTTGACATATTCTTGTTCTGCTCATTCTTCTTACATGAGATTTCCAGTTGTTTCTGTATTTTTGTACATATTCCATAACTGATTGATATATCAATGACATAACATGCCTTTTGCCAAGCATGTTGTAATATAGGCTTGTACTTCAGTGCAGAAAGTTGATTCTATAGTACAGAGTGATGTCTGATGATGAAATGACAATCATGTAACTTTACTTGTGGATCAAGAGATTGGCAATATTTTGTTGTCTTTGGTGGTAATATCTTGAACATAATATCTTTGTTTGGAAAACTTTCATATAAAAGAGTTTGATTTTTATAGCCTGACCAAAATCACACCACAATAGGCTCTTTGCATCATCACATACATACTCACCAGAGACTGCAGTCAGAAAACTTTTCATATGCTCTTTTGTCATTTTCCCACTTTTACTTGCCTCCATATGAATGTTTCATGGAAATGTTGTTTTAAGTTTCTTCGAAACATATGGGTCAAAAATGTTTTGTGGCTCTTGAAAACAGATATAGAGCTTATATTATTTTTGGTCTGGACATCTTACCTCAATATTAATGTTGATTTGTTCTTGGACATGTTTCAAAACAATTCTCTGTTTTATCTTCAGACTTTCCCAATATTGAGGTAAGATGTCCAGACCAAAAATAATATAATTAAAATAACCTCAAAATATAACTTCCTAAAATTAAATATTAGATATAGAGCTTGCTAGTTAATCTGCCATTCACTGATAAAACCACATAAATTGTATAGCTATGCGTAGAGCTATGCACAGACTGCAACACACCAGCTGTAGTTTTCTCTCCTCTGTGAACAGTGTTGACAATGAAGATATTCGTAAATTAATGAGTCATCTTTTAACATCTTACCTCATATTTTATGTTTCTTCAAACACGGGAACTAGTTTTCGAGAGAAGTATGTCTCCCATATTCAACCGACATTATGACTACCGGATTTTCGTTGGAATTGTTGCCATCTGGTGCTGATTTGATGAACTTTGAGATGAGGTCACGTTCATCAGGAATCTCGAAATTCATGGATCTAAATTTGTTCTTCTGAATATATATCTTCTCCCAAATTGTCAATTCTAAAGGTTTTTCCAAAAGTTTTAAAAGTAGGTTTTTTTTTTCCAATTTCATGATTCTCCAATAAACTATGTGCTGCAATAGCTGATTTTTCAATTTCACCATTTTTAATATTTCTGAAGTGTTCTTTAATGTGAGTGTCCAAATTTCTTTTTGTTTTACCTACGTATACTTTATTGCAGTCCTTACAATTAATTTGATAAATTCCAGATTTATTGCTATCTGGTGTGTTCAATTTTCTTCCGAATTAAGAACCTCATAATGTTATTTCCCATATTTAACTATGAATGAAGATATTCCATAATTAAATTGATTATTTAACTCATAACCCAAATGGGAGTCAATGACCAATCACATTTCAATGATTTTTTATTTACAACCAATCACAGTCATGTTTCGCTTAGAATTTACCAACTAAAGTTTATCATAATAAAGAAAGCACCTCCTTCTTAACATTCTGAATAGGTCATAGCATTATTTTGCAGTGACTGACCCTCTAAGAAATACGGCTACCAGATTGTATATATAGTGCATGAATGTCAACACATAGTGCATGCAGGAGTTAATATAAAACATTTGTAGCAATTGATTATACCACCAAAAAAAGAAATCACTGTTTGCACTTTCTTAAATGTATTTTTTCCCAGGTAATAACATTCCAGAAAAATATAATTGTCATATTTAAATCATAGGACATCAGAAATGAATTAATATACAGTTTGATGTGTTTCATTTTTTCTCCACTAGAGTGCATTCTTACAATACTGCATTCCATTGGCAATAAATAATATGATCTGGTTGCAGTGATGAACAAAAGAAGCAAATGAAGCATACCAATCGTTTCTAATTTGTTTTCAAACATTGCCGTTTACATTAAATACCTAAATATTTTAAAATAACTATATTTAAATAATGATTTGTAAGTAAACAGCTTAATTTTATTCTTACATATTAAATTTGGGAATTTTTAACATTATGAGGTTCAATTAATAATAATTAAATGAATCGTGATTTCTTCTTACCTCATACTTCTGTTTTTTTAAACACAGCACTGCAGTATCGGCGACACGTTGTCGTCATCATCAGCTGTTTTCACGACTGGTGTATCTCTGATGTACCGACGGAGCATGACCTTGTTTGGAGGTTCTTTGGCCAACCACAGGATGGAGCTAACATTGACATCCAGGGTGTACAACATAAATCTAACCAATCAGGGCAAAATTCTGACAATGATTATGATATAATCAAAACATGTTCAAGAACAAATCAACATTAATATTGAGGTAAGATGAACAGACTAAAAATAATTTAATTAAAATAACCTCAAAATATCTTACTTACTCACTGGCACTATCGAACCCATAGGTTATTGGCTGTGCGGACATAAGAACCTCAAAATATCACTTCCTAAAATAAAATATTAGGCTAATTCATGGGATTAATTCGCCTCATGATACTGATGTACACTGTTTACACTCTAACCACAACCAAACACTTTAACTACTACTGCAGCTACGCTATTCACACAACTAGAGTAAGTACTTGTTAGTGCAGGTACAACAACCATTGAATGGCACTAGAAGACAACTGCATTTTTCATGGGAATCACTCATACCGCTGTTTTTGGGACAAGTGATTTATATTCTAAGCACATTTTCTTGCGGTTCTGAGGGTTCGAGATCTTGAACATCCCTAGTGAGTATTTTTTTCTCTAATTTTTAACAAGAAGTTTCCATATCTCTCTTTCATTCTTCATTTGTGTCATATGTCTTGCCAATCACAGTCCATGAGAATTAACCATTCTTATTACTTCTAGTTTCCCATTAATATCATGGGAAGTTTCTTAATTGGACAAATTTAATTATTTAACTTTTTCTTCTTCCTTCCAAGTATTGGGCCAAGGCCTGTTACGATCCTATAGAAAATTTTCCCTTATCGGAAATTCTCATATAAGACTTGAAAGCATAATAATAGTCCCTTCGATTGGTTGCTGGCCAAAGGAAGGCAAGACCAGTGATGGGGCTGCCATCTTATAGCCTCTGGTCAGGCTTTTCTGGAGAAGAAAAGAAAATAAAGGAAAGAAGAAATGGAAGAAAGGAAGGACTCTCTAGCCATCGGATGCCCTAATAGCATCGGGGTCGAAAAAACAAGAGTTAACCAAGAGAGGTTAGATAGTAAAGTTAAAAGAGTGCAAAACACAAGTAAGTGGAAGAAATGTTTTTGCACAGCTTGGGCACCTTGTGGTCGCCATCCACATATCCCCTAGATGAGGACCCCTGAGGGGAATTAACTTTTATAGGAATTAATCACTATGAGGTTTAATTTATGGTAAAATCAAATGTTTCTTACCTATCCACATACAAATCTCCTAAGCAGTTCGCGATTTCGAGACCATAATGGTCTCATCTTCAGTACTATTTTGGCGACTGATGTTATGTCGATTGGAAGAATCTCTTCTTCTGAGAAGAAGAGAGTTTCTTTCGATCGACATAACATCAGTCGCCAAAATAGTACTGAAGATGAGAAAACTCTTCTTCTCAAAAGAAGAGTTTCTTCCAATCGACATAACATCAGTCGCCAAAATAGTACTGAAGATGAGAAAACTCTTCTTCTCAAAAGAAGAGTTTCTTCCGATCGACATAACATCAGTCGCCAAAATAGTACTGAAGATGAGAAAACTCTTCTTCTCAAAAGAAGAGTTTCTTCCGATCGACATAACATCAGTCGCCAAAATAGTACTGAAGATGAGAAAACTCTTCTTCTCAAAAGAAGAGTTTCTTCCGATCGACATAACATCAGTCGCCAAAATAGTACTGAAGATGAGAAAACTCTTCTTCTCAAAAGAAGAGTTTCTTCCGATCGACATAACATCAGTCGCCAAAATAGTACTGAAGATGAGACTGCTATGGTCTCGAAATCACAATCTACTTAGAAGATTTGTATGAGGAGAGGTAAGAAACATTTGATTTTACCATAAATTTAATTATGGTTATTTCCCTACAGATATCAGTGAGTGACACAGAGAAGAATCTAGTAGGAAACTAAGGTTTTACTCATATGGAAGAAGATACATAAATTTTGCTAGGAGGTCTTTTGTTCAGCTTTGAGTTCTTTTACAAGTCTGAAACTCTTCAGGCTCGGGACCCTCCCAGACGAATTGTCCCTTGGATTTTTCCATCCTAAAAATCCATCTACCGTGATCAGTTTTGAACCTGCGATCCTCGGGACTAGAGGCAATGAACATAATCACTAGCCCACTGCGGCCGACTATACATTCAAACTGAATAATAAATTAATTTTTGAAGAGAAAAATTTTATGCTCAAACTTGGATTTGAACCCAAAATCTCTAGTACTTAGAACTACAGATCTTGAGTTCGAATCGCAATTTGGGAACACATTTTTCTATTAAAAAATTAATGGTGTTAAAAACTCGATCCACACAAAAATGTCATTAACTAAAAAAAAGAAGATACATTAATGCTGAAGGAAGTGTAGAAAACACATTTTGCTTGATTCCTCTCTAGTTAAGACTTACCTAATTCCTCCAACTGTAAGTTTAAGTAGATGTGTCATATGAGAATCAATGAACCCTAAAATTCTTGCATATACACCCTGAAGCCCTCGAGGATCAGACTGAAGAGATGCTTCACTTATGATATCATGCAAAGCTGGTGAGATGACTTCTCTTCTGAATAAAGACTCCACGTCTGATATCTTATCAAGAGTGACATATATCCGCAGACATCGAGTCATCCCCTCATTATCCTTATTCCGAAGACTGCCAAGAAACATTCCATCCAAACTCGAAGTTAGCAGATTTCGAATCTTCTCTGCACGCTGCAATACAAATGCTTTAGTTAAGATCTTGCTATCATTTAACAAATCGTATATTCATTTTGACCAGTCTCATGGGCTAGTGGTTAGCATTTCTGACTACAGTTCATGAGGTCCCGGGTTCGATTCCAGGTCAAACCAAAGCAATGTTTCCTCAAAAGGAATTATTCCTGTGGTTGCTCATGGTCTAGAATTTAGGTTAAGAACACTCCTGGTGCTTCATTATCATTTATCACCCATAATATCATAGGGGAAACGTAACTCTGCCTTCTAGGTATCCCAACTTCAGAAATGGGTTACAATTAAGCCAATGCCAGGAGAGAATACCAGAAATGTCGAAACGACAACCTGGGGCATTGAAAAAAAAAAGTTTAACAATTTAAAATAATTTATTTCTCCTGTGAGTACATGAGTGTAAGAAAAACTCTAACTCACTATCAAGCGCTGGTGTTCAGAACCAGAAATATTAGGTTCAAATACCAATTTATGCATATATTTTTCTAATAAATAAGATGAGTCTGTTGCAAAAAGTTGTAATTTTAGAATACATTTTTCTCTTCAAATTTAATTTGTCATTCGGTGAGAAGTGATAAATTTAATATTACACATTGAATCTAAGCTTCACTGACTATAAATGTAGTGTTACTTAGTTACTTACTCACTGGCACTATCGAACCCGTAGGTTCATGGCCATGCAGACATAAGCTCTCCATACATCCCTATCCTGAGCTAATGCTTTCCAATCATTCCCTGTATAATCTACTTCCCTCAAATCACAGTTAATGTTGTTCTCCCAACTCATTCTTCGTCTACCAACTAGGTGTTTTCCCTCTGGCTTTCCTACAAGAAGCTTCCATGCACGTCTTTCATTCCCCATACGTGCAACATGTCCTGCCCATCGCAGTCTACGAGACTTAACTGTTCTTATTATATCTGGCTTCCTATAAAGACCATGTAGTTCATTGTTATGTAGTCTTCTCTATTTTACCTGTCTGTTCATCTCTCTTTGGTCCAAAAATTTTCCTAAGAACTTTATTCTCAAAAACTCGTAATCTCATTTTCTCCCTTAAAGTAAGAGTCCATGTTTTGCATCCATATAATATAACTGGTAGAATAATAGTATTATATATTTTCAGTTTAACGTTTTTTGAAAGGAGTTGGGACATCAAGAGTCTCTGCAATGCATAATAGCACGCATTTCCAGAATTGAGCCTATGTTTAATTTATTTGTGCATCTCATTCCTATTTGTGATTATTGTTCGTAGGTTTTTGAATTTAGCCACTTCCTCAAAATTTCCCTCATTTGTCATTAGCTGTCCATTTCCATTATATAATGCATTTCTAACGTGTGACCACATATTTATTTTTATTGAAATTTACTTCCAGTCCTAATTTCTTAGTGTTACTCAATAGTGTGTGCGGGTTGTCCTTTAGTATCTCCTCGCTATCGGCCAATAGTACTACATCATCAGCATAAACTAACAGCTTATTAATACCATTGAGTTGTAAGCCTCCCTCATTCTCTAAAGATTTAATGGCATGCTCTAGTACAAAATTAATTAGTAGAGGAGATAGTGCATCTCCTTGCTTCAACCCATTCTGGATTTCAAAGGTGTCCGAAAAATGTTTGCCTACATGCACCCTACTCTTTGTGCCATTTAGACACATTCGTATAAGTCTAACTAACTTTTTAGGAATTCCGAACTCTACAAATAAATCAAAACCCTAATAGCTTAAATCATAGGAGCACTGGTGTACAGAACCAGAGATAATGGGCTCAAATCCTGATTTAGGGGTATATTTTTCTCTTCAAATTAAATTTGTTATTCAGTGAGAAGTGATATATTTAATACTAAACACTGGAAGAGAAATTAAATTTTATTCTGAGCAACTAATTTATGCTTAAGGTTCTTTTACAAGCCCAAAAAGACTTCAGATTTGGGACCGATAGCTTAAAGTCACTAACAGAAGGACTTGTCCCTTGGAATTTTTAAGATGAAAAATTCCATCAACCCCAGCCAGATTTGAACCCACAATCCGCAGGCTACAGGCAAGAAACTAACCATATTTTACAGACTACATGGTGCACTTTTTTCTTCAAAAAATTGCCTCCAAAATTCAGGTGCGTCTTATGCTCGAAATTAATATAAAAATGTCCAGTGTTTGATTTAAAATTCCCACCAGTCTTAAAAATTACCATATATTCGATGCCGTGGGAAACCTATCTCTATCTGGCAATATTGGATTCAACTGGCAGCAGCAATACACCGATGCAACGAACATGAGTTGCAGGAATTCACAAGCTTGCTAACACTGTCTCCCTCCTGCCCCGCCATCACAAATCCAGAACACTGTCTAGCCTATGATGCATCAATGCAATCTAAGATGCCAGTGAACTTGAACAAATGAATGATGGATGAAACCCAACATGAATTCACGCTGAAGGGTGCTTTAAAATGACATACAAACAAGTGTGTCCGTGGATAAAACAGTCGTGGTCTAGAGTGAGAGAAGACATTATTGTTAACCCTTTCAAGAAGTGCTGGCGTAAGTAATGCTCGCAATGGCAGTGAAGACCATCTTATATATGAAGAGGACAACGATGACGACAAAGAAGAGGAGGAAAGTTCAGATGATGATTTTCAGGGACTTTAAGGGTCGAATCTTTGAATGCTTTAGACTGTAAAAGACGTTCTCTGCTGAGAAAGTTTTATCCTAATACGATTTTGCTTACTCAGAAATCTATTCATGCGATAATAATTGTTGAAATTCGTAAGCTACCTGACGAGGTAACTTAAGACAGAAACTTATCGTGAGAATCCCGAAGGGAACCGATGTAGTTTGAAACCTTGCCGTGTACCTTGCTGCTTTATCCAAGATGTCGGACCTTGAAGACTTCGATCATGTTTTCGGTATACGTGGAGAAGAGAAATTTGATAGAGTCTACCAAAGAATTCAACTGGAAGAACAGGAGAATCGGCGTAATATTGCACGATGCAGACGTCGTTGTATACGGTATTATTTGCGGGATGCAAGCATAAATGCGTTCCTCTATAGCAGACGAAAATAACGGAAGTGGTTTTATCGCTGAGAATTCTGGGTTATTTCTTGCCAATATTACGAAAACGACGACTTTCATGCATGACCAGTTAGTGGGTAGCTAATTCGATCTTTGCACTTGCTCACAGTGAGTCAGCTCACCAGTGATTGGAAGTAATTTGAGTAGAGACTAATGTATTTGCATGCGGCCCTAAGGATCAGAACGATTTTATAAACTAATATTTTTTCTTTTAGTATGGCTTTGCAATCTAATAATAAAAATGGCAAAAATGTTATTTTTTAAAAAATTACTTACAAATTAAGGTGCGTCTTATAATCTGTAAAATACGATAACTCCTAGATCACCAATGCAGATTAATAGTTCTCTACTATACCTGTTTGTGATTTTCTGTCAAATCTGTCTCACATCTGGATATGCAGAACTGGAGCTGATTAAATTCCGATGCTGCTCTCTCCACAAGTCCAGGATCCAGCTGTAACCTCTGCATGTTTGTTCCCTCCTCATCCAGGTGTAACAATTCACTCCATTTGTTTAATGAACTCTGCACTCGAGCTAAACTCTGCAAACTTCTCTTGCGAGCTCGTAGCTGTCGACGCTGGTCAAGCCGACACGACAGATCCTCCATTGCTTCATCCAAGTTCAATTTAACTTGCTGCAACATTGAATGTTCAGTAAATCAACAAACCACAAAAAAAGTAACATTACAGAGGATTGTAGAATGCAGGCTTTCATGGCTGGAAATCATATTAGAAGATTTTGGGCTATAAGGCTGTGGTCTATAACTGGTGTTTTTCCCAGACGTTTCTCCCTCGGCATCTTCAGTAGTGAGTTCTGGTCAGAAGCTCATCTGTGTATGAGTGCTAGACTGCCTAGAACCTGGTATTTATGCTTGTGCTTGTTCCTGAATGGCTGGATAAAGTCGAAGCTATCGACAGCGAATATCCTATCAGCTTTGACTTCGTCCAACCATTCAGGGATAAGCACAAGTATAAATACAGGGTTCTAGCAGTCTGTCACTCATACACAGCCGAGCTTCCAACCAGGTAACATCACCTAGAAGAACTTGCCACTGAAGATGCCCTCCGTAGCCAAGTGAGAAATGTCTGGGAACACCAGTCAGTGTGTTTTAGATTTTGGCTATTCTTTAGAATGATTTACCCTTGATTTTTCAGTTTATTATCATGAATTATAATTCTTCTTCCATATTTAGTAACTTTTTAAATATTTTAAAATATTTAATACAATATTGTTTATTTTTAATTATTTCACTCACCTCATACTTCATAATGCATAGCAGACCCTGGGTTTCTTCACGTAATTTGTGACTTTGTCAATGCTGCGTCACGTTCACAACTGACGTCCAACGGCCTTCTATCCTGCAGACTGACCTCCGCGCCATCTGGTGGCCGACCGAAGAATTTCCAAATCAGCCCTCTTTCTTTATAACCGGGTATTTCAAAATTCATAGTTGTATTTTCATTCTTGCATATGTAAATTTTTTCCCAAATTGTGAGCTCCTTCGGTTTTTCCAATTGTTTAAGTAATTTTGTTTTGGTTTCTATTCTATGTTTTTCTGACCAGGCATGTGCAGCTATTGCAGATTTTTCGGTTTCTCCATTTTTAACATTTCTGAGGTGTTCTTTTAATCTTGTATTTAGATTCCTTTTTGTTTTTCCTATGTATATCTTTTCACAATCTTTACAATTAATTTGATAAATTCCCGATTTTTTGCAGTCTTCAATTTTTTCATTTTGTTGGTTTTTATTAAATTACCTAAGCTGTAATCATTTTTCGGTGCTAATTTAATGTTGAATTTGTTGAAAAATTTTTTGAAACTTGTCAAATACGAAAGGATGGTATGTGAACTTCTTGAATTTTTTGCCTATATTTTTATCTGTCTGAAGAGTACTTTCATTGATGACTTTTGTTCTTTGAATTTATTTATTTTCTTGTGTATCATTTTCTTGTGAAAACCATTATCCTTAGCAATTTGTATGATGTGTTCTTTCTCTTTATTGTAATTTTCTTTGCTCATGGGGACATTCACAAGTCTGTGTGTTAAACTATTAAATACTGCCTGTTTGTGTGAAAAATGGTTAAATCCAGTAGCTTTTATATAATTGTCGATGTGAGTTTCTTTTCTGTAGATTCCAAATTCTATTTTCTTTTTTTCTTCATTCCTAATCAATTTAAGGTCTAAAAATGGTATTTCATGATTATTTTCTATTTCCATTGTAAATTTGATTGTTTTATTTTGAATATTTAACAGTTTAATGGCATCTTCTAATTGTTTCTCTTTTACTATTGCTATATCATAGCAATAGTAAAAGAGAAACAATTAGAACAATTAGAAGATGCCATTAAACTGTTAAATATTCAAAATAAAACAATCAAATTTACAATGGAAATAGAAAATAATCATGAAATACCATTTTTAGACCTTAAATTGATTAGGAATGAAGAAAAAAAGAAAATAGAATTTGGAATCTACAGAAAAGAAACTCACATCGACAATTATATAAAAGCTACTGGATTTAACCATTTTTCACACAAACAGGCAGTATTTAATAGTTTAACACACAGACTTGTGAATGTCCCCATGAGCAAAGAAAATTACAATAAAGAGAAAGAACACATCATACAAATTGCTAAGGATAATGGTTTTCACAAGAAAATGATACACAAGAAAATAAATAAATTCAAAGAACAAAAAGTCATCAATGAAAGTACTCTTCAGACAGATAAAAATATAGGCAAAAAATTCAAGAAGTTCACATACCATCCTTTCGTATTTGACAAGTTTCAAAAAATTTTCAACAAATTCAACATTAAATTAGCACCGAAAAATGATTACAGCTTAGGTAATTTAATAAAAACCAACAAAAATGAAAAAAATTGAAGACTGCAAAAAATCGGGAATTTATCAAATTAATTGTAAAGATTGTGAAAAGATATACATAGGAAAAACAAAAAGGAATCTAAATACAAGATTAAAAGAACACCTCAGAAATGTTAAAAATGGAGAAACCGAAAAATCTGCAATAGCTGCACATGCCTGGTCAGAAAAACATAGAATAGAAACCAAAACAAAATTACTTAAACAATTGGAAAAACCGAAGGAGCTCACAATTTGGGAAAAAATTTACATATGCAAGAATGAAAATACAACTATGAATTTTGAAATACCCGGTTATAAAGAAAGAGGGCTGATTTGGAAATTCTTCGGTCGGCCACCAGATGGCGCGGAGGTCAGTCTGCAGGATAGAAGGCCGTTGGACGTCAGTTGTGAACGTGATGCAGCATTGACAATGTCACAAATTACGTGAAGAAACCCAGGGTCTGCTATGCATTATGAAGTATGAGGTGAGTGAAATAATTAAAAATAAACAATATTAAAGAACCTCATAGTGTTATTTCCTATCTACATAACTTAATTTAATACAATTTTTATAACTTTATTTTAGAATTTTTAAGTATTTATTCAAATACACATATTGTGATGGTGACTTGCTATTTTCTCCAGAGAGTATATTATATAGTTGGAACCAGTGGGTTTATCGATGGTTGAGATTATTCAGGAGTGAAAAAAAAAGCATTTCATGGGATCCACCCTAGGTTAGAGTAATTGAATTAGGTTAAGTGTGAGTTATTTAGTTAGTTAGCTTTTAGGTTCGTTACATTTTAAAAGTGTCTAAATACATAAAACAAAAAAAACGATAATCGAAACAATGATAATAATCGATGTGGTTCGATGGTGGGTTATCGCTGGCTCTATAAACTCTTGACGCATGCGCACTGTTGTTCTACAGGAATTGAAAATATATCAGGTAAATTAAAGTGGAGAATCCCCTAGATTTTTTTATTGAAAATAATGTACGTCATCATTGTTACAATAATCTCCTTATTCTGTTTCAGCAATGACTTTTAATATTTAATTTTAGGAAGTTATATTTTGAGGTTATTTTAATTATATTATTTTTGGTCTGGACATCTTACCTCAATATTAATGTTGATTTGTTCTTGGACATGTTTCAAAACAATTCTGTTTTATCGTCAGCTTTCCCAGACTGGTTTTATTTATGTTGCACCACCTGGATGTCTTTTACATTAACTTCTGATTCAATTTTCAGGCAATTTATAATTTAGAAAAATCATGTATAGCCTATATTGCTGAGGTAACTATTTAGACATTATAACATAATTTCTGTCTCTTATTTTTGTTTAAATTTATGTAGATGATTATCATACATAGAACATCCTGACATGAATATGAAGCAGTGGAATTAAATTTTTGGCAGAGAAAAAAATGGGAAAAACCCTAGAAAAACCTTGGGGAAAACTGCACTTAAACTAACGCGAAATATTTTCAAAGTCCTATAGAACAACAGTGTGCATGCACCAGAATTTATAGAGCCAGCGATAACCCACAATCAAACCACATATCGATCATCATCCTCAATTACTATCCGTCGCCATGAAATTTAAATGACCAATATTTGCAATAAATCCCCAAACCTATGTTAAAAAAAATATTAATAATATTAAAATTACCAAAGTTTATTAAAAATGGGGTACACTTACTTATCACTCCCTAATGCTGATCCAACCGGCAATAACCCAAAACAGCGATAGAAAAATCATAGACTAAGTAATATACTCTGTGGAGAAAATAGCAGTTAGCATCACAATATTGTCTAACAGTGTCATAATATTGTGATCTGCGTATTTAAATAAATACTTCAAAATTGTTTAATAATGCTACAAAATTGTTTGAAAAAGTTTAAAATATTAAATAATGTTAGTAAATACAAAAGAAGAGCTATAGTTTACAACAATATAACTGAAAAATCAAGTGCTGGTAGAAGTGCAGTTGAGCCAAACCTTGTCTGGCTCTGATTTGTGCACCAGAAAACTCATTTGAGATAACCGAGATGTGAACTCGGGACCCAGTGGAGGAGGGCAAGTGCCTAACCACTTGTGTCATGGAACCTCCTAGGTTTCCTAAGTAAACATCAAAATTTGATAACAATATATTTAGGCCTAAATATCAGACAGTATTAAATAACCAAGTAGCCTTACTGAAAAATAAAATAAAACTCATGTTCAGTTACTCACCAAAACCTCTTCTTTCAGCTGCCCAAGTGGAACTTGAATACCGTTTATCGCTTTATCTAATCCAATTAGGTTACTTGAGAGATTAACAAAATCGGCATAGTCCTTATTAATCAATTCTATCATTGCAGAACGAAGAACTTTCAAATATATTCCTAGGTCATCTCGTAAAGTTTCCAAGTTTGCTGTCTTCCTATGGTTTTGAAGAAACTGGTCGACTGAGAAAGATTTCTAAAAGATATAAAAAATCAACTTAGACCTACTCATATCCAATTTACAACAAATACTCGTATAACTATAATAGTTTATTTGGATGTGGTCGGTTTTATGTCTCTCACATTTCTACACTTACATTCTTATGCCACTGATGCACTAAACACTTGTAAACACGTTTTGTACTGTTTCAAACATTTTGCAATGATCTTCAAACTTTCTTCACAATATTTTATATTTATATATTTACGTAAAACATGATCGTAGATACATTACTCCCTTGCTACTTTCCGATGTTGTTCCAACGTTGCCACCATTTGAAAATAATTTAAAACTATATTTAGTGTTAGTGTACGTAAAATTAGTTTATAGTTCATTAAATAGTACACATGTAAATTGCTTTGCTATGTTAGGAAATGGGAAGTTGGTTTACGTCATTTTTAAGCATTTGGGAAGAAATAATATGCATGTAAATTATTTTCTTTAGTTAGAAAATGGCAAGTTAGTTAACGTCCATTTTTTTTTTGCATTTGGAAATTTATTCCCAAAGTTGGTAACGCCGACTACCGGAGTCTATATTAACCATTACAGCAACTCGCGCATGCGCGCTGCGATTCTGTGGAACTTGGAAGAATTGCTGAGAGACATAAAACCGACTTTTTCCGTTTATTTTTGTTCTATTCGTATATATACACATTATTACTGTTCATGCTATCGCATTTTGTAATTGTAAGGTTACGGATTAAATAAATTCATAAAACAAATGTCAAATAATTGATCGATCGATCGATTGAGGGTCTTTCCACTTTTCAGCGGTTGCTCTTTTTACCAGCCGGCTGCTGGCCCTTCACATCCACATGTGTCAATCACAGATGTAGATGATCAACAGCCAGTGTAGGGGTGACATGTGGTTAGCATGTCGAGTCCCCCAGCCGTTATAGCTGGTTCCTCAACCTGGAGCCGCTACTTATTGTAGCTACCCAATTGCCTCACGATGCTGGGTGGGCACCGGTCCCATACTAGCCGAAAACCCTTGAGAAAATTTCTTCCCCCATGGAGACTCGAACCAGCGCAAGTCCCGTAGCTCTGCGCCAAGGCTTCCTACCTTAACCGCTCGGCTACGGCGCGGGACCCAAATAATTGATTCTTGCATTATATTCCACCTTATTAAATATTGCTGCCAATCGTTCATTCTACTAATTATTTTAGAAAGGCTGTCGCCAAATTCAAAAAAACCTAAGATATGTTTCGTTGTTGAGGATACCGAATACCGTAATTTTACTTATTTGTACTCACCTTAATGAATTCATTCTTATCGAAACATAAATCGTTTGGCCCAACTGGCAAAGGATATGATTCAATATCCTTAGACATTTTACCTCCGCGTAATAAATATATGTGGGTTAATCCAACAAGATCATATTTTTACTTTTAACTGACGCTGACAATCAACTACGTTGACACATCAACCACATCAACATCCACACTAACATAGAGAACGAAACTAAAACATAGTGCACTAAAATGCATAGAGAACCGTCATTTTCTTTAATTTAGGAAGAAGCCTACAGATGTCAGAATTTTACATAAAATAACTATTGCTATCTATAAAAAATGAAGTGCTACAATTTCACGGCTCAATAGAATATCTACCACTAATTGTTTTATCTTATATTGAAATACTAATACTTTTCAATACTGGAAAATATTATTTGAAAAGGAAAATTAACGCTTGAATCGGGACCTGAACCCCGAACCTCTGGTTCTACGCATCAGTTCAAGCGTTAATTTTTCTTCTCAAAATCAACCATTTATTTTATCAGTGCTCTTTGATGGCCTCTATGTTGATGGCCGAGTATCTTCATATGCAAGGTGACAGTGGCGGCTAATTCAATTGGGGTACAGTGATTATCAAGGTAACCAGATATAATAAGAACAGTTAAGTCTCAAAGACTCCGATGGGCAGGACATATGGCACAATAGGAAATTAAAGAGGGGGCATGAAACATCCTGTAAGAAAACTAGAGGGAATATGTCCAGTATATAGGCCAAAAATGAGGTGAGAGAATAATATTAACCAAGATTTAAGGGGATGATTAGAAAATATCAGCTCAGGATTGGGATATGTGGAGAGCTTATGTCCATGAACCTCTGGTTTAATTAGTACCAGTGAGTTAGTTAATTGTATTTAAAACATTTAATTTTATTTCACCATTAGTCTTCCTTTGTTAATATATTTTATTGATTTTACTGGCTTTTAAAGTTGAGAAGTCAGAAAGTGCATTGTCCGCACAATATCAGTGCTTATACCTACATTTTCCTACTTTGTTATTCAGTGGCAAAGCTAGTTATAACCCATCTGCCTCAAAAGACGAGGTAGACTCACTGGCAATTAAAAGGCCTTCAACTCAGAAGACGAGGTACACTCACTTAACTCTGTTGTTATATATTTTGCAATGTTTTGTACATCCCTTAGCAGGGCAATCTTTTCTTAACATTTATGAATAGTGGAGGAATGTGTTTTTGACTTCACCCTTATTGTGATCTCAAGTACCTTTATCTTTTGTTTGTTTTGAATGTCTGAAAATATATAATGTAATTTACAGTAACTTAAATCAAATTCCTGGGGAAATGCATTGAGAATTTAAACCTGAAACCATGGAGTGGGGGTTGTCACCTGCCAATCTGTACTAAACCCTTGGGATCGTATCCTAGAAGTTTATCTACATAACCTGTGAAGTATTATCTGTTGGATCCACCATAGAGAAATATTGGAGAGCAAGAACGCTAACGGCTTCATTGCCAAGGCCCAGCATTTGAAAACAACAACAACGAACAGTTTATCTACATAAATTTAAATACAAAACTGAAAAGTACACAAATTATTGTTGCAGTATGTGAATGATTACGTGAGGAATATATATATATATATATATCACCGCTGTTACTCCAAAACCTCGTAACTCCACTGACAGCTAAATTTGAAATTTTGAGTCTTGTGAATCCAAATAATTGATCCTCAACTGTATACAAAATCTGTGTTGCACATTGTTCATTAAGATTTTGTACACAGTTGAGGATCGAGTATTAGAATTCACAAATCTCAAAATTAAAAATATAGCTGCTGGTAGAGTTATGAAGTTTTGGAATAACAACAGTGATATACATTATATTTAATTAATGTTGGGAAGTAAACATTATGAGGTATAATCATTAAAAATCATCGGAGAACATATTGTTTAAATAACTCACCTCATAGGATTCATGCTTCCATGATATCGCGATTTCAAACATAATCATGTTCATCGTCAGCCATAACACCGACTGTTGAAATTCTTCGGCCGTCAACTATTCTATTGTCACCATCTTCAGTGCTGCTATCTATGGTTGAATTTATGAACTTCGAAATCAATGTAATTTCGTTAGGGATATCAAAATTCATTGATCTATTTTTGTTTTTCTGAATGTATATTTTTTCCCAAACTGTCAATTCCAAAGGTTTCTCTACTTGTTTTAAAAGTTTAGCTTCTCTTCCAATTTTATGATGTTCTAATAAACTATGTGCAGCAATTGCAGATTTTTCAATTTCACAATTTTTAATATTTCTGAAATGTTCTTTTGTCCGAATTTCCAAATTCCTTTTTGTTTTTCCTATATAAACTTTATTGCAATCTTCACAATTTATTTGATAAATTCCAGATTTCTTACTGTCTGGAACTTTGACTTTTTTATTGGTACTTAGAAGATTACCCAGACTAAATTTATTTATTGGTGCCAAAAAAATGTTGTATTTGTCAAAATTTTTTTGAAATTTCCTATGCATTTCAGGATGGTAAGTAATTTTCTTGTATTTTTTCTTTTCTTTGCAATGTCACAACAGATGTGAAGAAACCCAGGGTCTGCTATGAATTATGAAGTATGAGGTGAGTGAAATAATAAAAAATAAACAATGTATATCTTTTCACAATTGTATAAACATAGGAAAAACAAAAAGGAATCTAAATACAAGATTAAAAGAACACCTCAGAAATGTTAAAAATGGAGAAACCGAAAAATCTGCAATAGCTGCACATGCCTGGTCAGAAAAACATAGAATAGAAACCAAAACAAAATTACTTAAACAATTGGAAAAACTGAAGGAACTCACAATTTGGGAAAAAAATTACATATGCAAGAATGAAAATACAACTATGAATTTTGAAATACCCGGTTATAAAGAAAGAGGACTGATTTGGAAATTCTTCGGTCGGCCACCAGATGGTGCGGAGGTCAGTCTGCAGGATAGAAGGCCGTTGGACGTCAGTTGTGAACGTGACGCAGCATTGAGAATGTCACAACAGATGTGAAGAAACCCAGGGTCTGCTATGAATTATGAAGTATGAGGTGAGTGAAATAATAAAAAATAAACAATATTAAAAAACCTCATAGTGTTATTTCCTATCTACATAACTTAATAGTGATATACATGTTGATTTTTTCCACAAAAAAAAAGTGAGAAATGCCTTATAATTGATAGAGAAGTTGAGATACATGTAACCTAAAATACAATATTTACAATGAAAAAATATGTATTAGTCATTGTTCAAACAGCTAATTTATCCAATAAACTGCAAAGTAATTTGTTCATTTTAACACCTAACGAAATAAACTTAGTACAGAATATTAGTGGTACAAGAACTAAGCAATGAATGAATATATAAAAAACAGCAATCTGAGAGCAGAAACATGTATTATGTTGAATGACATGATGCTAGCAGTTATTTATTCTCTGTTGAACATTCGTACACACTCCTGACATGTACAATTATGTGCGAGATTGGCATGATCTGGACTCAAGGTTGCTCTCAAAAATTAAGTTACTACAGAGTGCATAAACAACTGATTTTTTTTTTTACTTTTAAACTTTATTTTCTTGCAATTCACATCACACGTATAACATACATTATTAGTTTGGTTAATCTGAGACTCTTAAATTGGACCTTGTTATTGTGTCATATTATGGCAGTAACACAGAGCAAAAACAAACTCTTCAAACTAAATTTTAGAGGTCATTCAAGATTATCTTCCAATGTCTTCTAATCTTGTCTAGCAATCTGGTTCTGGGTCTTCCTCTTAATTTCGTTAGCATTCTTTTTGTAATCATTCTGGAATATGCACAAAATTAGTGCATACAATTTTAATCTATTTCATTTTATATAATTTTAATATTCCTTTCAATTCCATCGTGAATGTACTATGATGATGATGATGATTCCTTCTGGATTTTTTCATGTTGAGACTTGAAAGTAGTTTTGAAGTTACCCAAACAAATGTTAAGATATCAACCTGTAGGAAGAAGACCAGGACATCCACTCAAAATACTTTTGGATGGTGTTTCTCTTGAGGCAGAAACAGGCCAACAAATGTCCTAAATTCGTGAATGTACTATGATGATGATAAAATTCCTTTATTTTTAACTAATCTCTTATCACTGGTTCCTGATTTTTTTTTTTCCTAAAATTCCTCTAAATGTTTTAATTTCCATAGCTTGAATTTTACTATCTTCTTTTTAGTTGTCAATTTTTCTGCTCCATATAACAAAATTCTCTTAAAATATATTTTATAGATATCAATTTTACACTTTATTTTTAATATCCTCATTTCTTGGTAAGCTCTTGACATAATTCATTAAAAAGAATAAAAATCCCAATGGAAAAAAAAAAAACTATTATTCCACTATTTTGGTAACTAACTCACTGGAACTAAAGAAACCCTTAGATTCATGGTCATGCATTCAAATCACATAACAGGCCTTGGCCTAATACTTGGAAGGAAGAAGAAGCATTCAAATCATCCCTTTATAATTTAGTTTCCTCAAATCATGGTTAATGTTCGTAAATTAATTAATCATTTTTTAACATCTTACCTCATGTTGGAGCGCCTGGAAGGCAGGGTTACATTGCCCCGATGATATGATGGGTGATGATGATGATGGTGGTGCGCCAGGAGAGTCCCTAATTCTAAGCATAATCTAAGATGAATATGAATGATGATGATTGCGATGGCCATATGATTTCGGGGACCGTTTGGGCCTTAAAGTTTTCCTGACATTTGTCTTACAGGTGAGGAAAAACCCCGATAAAAACCTCACCCAGAAAAACTGTCCCGACCGGGGATCGAACACAGGCCCGCTGCGTGACAAGGCAGCACGCTACCTTGAGACCACAGCGGTGGACACATCAATGTTATTTAACATAAAACCAAGTCATGATAACAGCTGAGGATCGGAGTGATGTCTCTCGATACTGCGCTCCTGTGTTAAATAACATAGATGTATGAGGTAAGAAGAATTCACGATTCAATTGATTTTTATTAAGAAAATCTCATAATGTAAAAATTTCCAACATTAATACATGAAGAAATCTGAAACTATTGCTCAGGAAAAAGGCACGTTATCACCTAAGCAAATAAGATAACACTAGAATTTTCTTGTAGAAAAACAACATACTTTTATTAAAATCTAATAATTTATTACATATATACAATATCACAGATATATTGAATGTCTCTATATTTGGATGATGCAAAGAATCTCATAATGTTGATGATATTAACAAACACTGGTCATTAATGGTAGGGTTCTTCTTTCTCTTCCTTCATCATCTGCTCTGTTAACCTTTTCCTCTCCTGGGCTTGTCTCATTCTATGTAGCACTACACTTTCATAATCAGTTTCCAGAGATTGGGGAGATCCACTCTGTGAACAATCAAACATATATTATTTCTTAAATTAATATTAAGAAGCTAAAGCTGTTACTATGATTGGAATAAGTATATTAAAGTACATTACTAAATTATTGTAATCAAATGGTAAAGAGAAATTTTTATGCCTAAACCGGGAATTGACCCCGAACCTTCAGCTGAAGGTTCAATTCCCGGTTCAGGCATAAATTTTTCTCTTTACCATTTGATTACAATATATTATTTCCATTAAATGTAAAAAATAAGAGTTAAAAACTTGGACATTAACAAAGGCAGATAATAAACAAATAGAGGCTGCTGAAATGAAGATGTTGAGAGCAATAGCAGCATACCAAATAACCGATAAAAAGAAAAACAAAGATATAAGAACAGAACTTAATATATTTAATCTCTGTGAAAGAATAAAATATTATCAAAATGCTTGTCTTCAGCACGTATTACGAATGAATGAACAGTGCATACCAAGAAGAATGTATAATTATAAACCAAAAGGGAGAAAATGTTGGGAAGACCATTGAAGAGATGGAAGGACCAATTCGACCTATAATGAGATCGGAACAGGCCATTGGGCTTAATCCTTGTTGTTGATGACGATGATGATGATGAAAACTTTCTCACACTGCTGCAATATTTAAATATATTTAAAAAAACAGCTGATTATACATACATGGTCAGGATACAAAACTAACACAGAAATATCAGAAGAACAAAAAAATAAATCTAATCTTGGCAAAAATAGAAAATTATAAATAAAAATTGCCAGAATACATGGAAATAATAAAAAAAAACAGATTCTTAATATTTAAAAAACATGTATGTATATAAACCAATATGAAGAAAACAATTAGGACATCCAATGAAGAGTTAGAAATAGCAGAAGAACAAAAAAATAAATCTAATCTAGTGATGACACTAACAACTCAGATCATCAGCACTAACAATTCAAATCTGGGTAGGAAAGAGCCGAAAATGTTATTCTTAGACGCTTCTTTTTTAGATTTGAGATTATTTCTGAAAGAATTTACAAACAGAATCAGTCATGTACAAAAATACAGAAACAATGTAAATCTTACGTAAAAAGAATGAGCAGAACAAGAATACCACGTCAAATCTTAAATTACTAGCCACCAGGCAAGAGATCTTTGGGCAGACCCTTCAAACGTTGGATTGAGACCATAACAGACCACTAGGTCTATCACATGAAAGGAAGAAGAAGAAGATTCTTTTACTTTTCTGAAATCTACAACATGGCATCTACTACTTTTTTATTTATTTTTTAAAATTACCTCATATTATTATTTCCCATCGCAATTTTTATTAAAATCTAGTACTTAGCTTAATTCTGAAGGAAGCTATGTTCAGGATTTCACTAATCCACCAGGACTAATGCATCCAATGAAGAAACTATTTAGCTTGAATGCTAGTGACACTAGAACAGACTGACAAGTATCCTAATGATGTTTTTATTATTGATTTAACACTTCTCACTGAAGGATAAATTATATTTGAAGAGAAAAATTTTCGCCTAGACCGAGACTCGAACCCGGGACTTTTGGCTTGCCGGGCCAAATGCTCTACCAACTGAGCTACCGAGGCGAGTCACAATCTAGACGCAAATTTTTCTCTTATATACATTGTAATTCCCTCGCGCCAAATGCTTTGAAACCTTTGTTTCTATCTTTGCAAATGGCGGCTTCTTAGTTAAGAAGACATTTATTGGGAATTTAACACTACTTTATAAAGCCAGTAGGGTTTCTATTGATGTTTTTATTATTGATTAAACTTCTCACTGAAGGATAAATTATATTTGAAGAGAAAAATTTTTGCCTAGACCGACACTCGAACCCGGGACGTTTGGCTTGCCAGGCCAAATGCTCTACCAACTGAGCTACCGAGGCGAGTTACAATCTAGATGCAAATTTTTCTCTTATATACATTGTAATTCCCTCGCGCCAAATGCTTTGAAACCTTTGTTTCTACCTTTGCAAATGCTACTTCTTAGTTAAGAAGACATTTATTGGGAATTTAACACTACTTTATAAAGCCAGTAGGGTTTCTATTGATGTTTTTATTATTGATTTAACACTTCTCACTGAAGGAAAAATTATATTTGAAGAGAAAAATTTTCGCCTGGATCGACAGTTGAACCCGGGACCTTTGGCTTGCCGGGCCAAATGCTCTACCAACTGACCTACCGAGGCGAGTTGCGATCTAGATGCAAATTTTTCTCTTATATACATTGTAATTACCTGGCGCCAAATGCTTGAAACCTTTGTCTCTATCTTTGCAAATGGCGGCTTCTTTGTTAAGAAGACATTTATTGGGAATTTAACACTACTTTATAAAGCCAGTAGGGGTTCTATTGATGTTTTTATTATTGATTTAACACTTCTCACTGAAGGATAAATTATATTTGAAGAGAAAAATGTCGGTCTTATTAGTGGGACGCTAGACAGAGAATGGATGAAGCCCAAGATCCAGAGAATTGGCAAACAACACATTTAAATATTCAGTAACTTTTTAGTAATTGTAAATTCGACTAGGTGGTTTTGGAAAAATTATTTTTATAATTGAAGAGAAAAATTATATGTTCACACCGGAGTTTGAACCCAGGACCTTTGACTTTCTAGGCCATTGCTCTACCACTGAGTTACCTCTTATCTAAATGAAAATTTTTCTCTTATACATTGTTAATACCTGAGCACCGAATGCTTCAAGCCTTTGCTTGATTATGCAAATGGTGTTCTCATTTAAGAAGACATTTATTGGGAATTTAAACACTACTTTATAAAGCCAGAAGGGCTTCTTAACAATGAATAAAAAAAAATTATGTTTAGATTGGAGTGCTCACGTAGCTCAGTGGTAGAGCATTGGCCTAGAAAGCCTGGGTTCAAACTCTGGTCTGAGCATATAATTTTTCTCTTCAAATATAATTTGTCCTTCAGTGAAAAGTATTAAATTAATAATAAAAAAGACTTCTGGATGGTGTTTCTCTTGAAGCCGAAACAGGTCGACAAATGGCCTATATTTGTGAATGTACTATGATGATGATGATGATGATTGACTTGAATGGAATTTGGCAATTTTTTTTATTTAAAATTATTAATATACTAATTACCCCAGCAGTGCTGGGGTAGCTGGGGTTGAATGCATGCAACTGAGAAAGAGAGTAATCAACTTGACTATTGCTCCAGAAAGACTGAAAGGATTGCATCTGAAACACTGTAACACTTACCAAACTAAGAATTGAATTAATGTTTTTTGTTACCTCACCACATATCCTTTTTTTTTTTTTTATACTGCAGTTTCGGAGCTTATCTCCATCATCAGTAGCCTCTGGTCAACCGGTGTTATGTCGTTTCTTGGTGGTTTTCTTCTTACTTCCATCGGTGGACCGATGAACCTCTGGATGAACCACTGATAGAAGAAGAAAACCGCCAAGAAACAACATAACACTGGTCGATCAAAGACTACTGCTGATAGAGATAAGCTCCGAAACTGCAGTATAGAAGAAAAAGGATATGAGGTGAGGTAATTACTTACTTCAAAGTTAAAATTGGGAAACACATTATGAGGTCGGTAGTCATAATGGCGGTAAAATGAATGACAAGATCATTTGAAAACTATAGTTACCGTGTTTGAAAAACATGAAATATGAGGTAAGATGTTAAAATGACTCATTAATTTATTAATTACTTACTTACTTACTTACTTACTCACTGGCACTATTGAACCCGTACGTTCATGGCCGCACAGACATAAGCTCTCCATACATCCCTATCCTGAGCTAATGCTTTCCAATCATTCCCTGTATAATCTACTTCCCTCATATCATAGTTTATGTTATTCTTCCACCTCATTCTTGGTCTACCAACTGGGCGTTTTCCCTCTGGCTTTCCTACAAGAAGCTTCCATGCAAGTCTTTCATTCCCCATACGTGCAACATATCCTGCCCATCGCAGTCTACGAGACTTAACTGTTCTTATTATATCTGGCTTCCTATAAAGACCATGTAGTTCATTGTTATGTAAGTCTTCTCCATTCACCTGTTTGTCCATCTCTCTTTGGTCCAAAAATTTTCCTAAGTACTTTATTCTCAAATACTCGTAATCTCCTTTCCTCCCTTAAAGTAAGATTCCAGGTTTCGCACCCATATAATATAACTGATAGAATAACAGTTTTATATATTTTCAGTTTAACGTTTTTTGAAATGAGTTGGGACATCAAGAGTCTCTGCAATGCATAATAGCACGCATTTCCAGAATTGAGCCTATGTTTAATTTCTTTGTGTATCTCATTCCTATTTGTGATTATTATTCCTAGGTATTTGAATTCAGCCACTTCCTCAAAATTTCCCTCATTTGTCATTAGCTGTCCATTTCCATTATATAATGTATTTATATGTGTGACCATATATTTGGTTTTATTGATAGATGTGAGGTAATAAAAACATTAATTTAATTCTTAAATTAAACCTCATAGTGTTCTTTCCCTGTGAAAGTTAACCAAATAACTTACCAAACTGTCTGGTGAGAAGGAGAAACTCGGCAGGCTACTTGTTTGTCTGTTCCCATATTGTTCATTGATGGAAAGATGCCACTTTGACTTGTAAATTTAGTGCCTGTATTTATGTCTGCTAATGATGGTCCTTTATTCTTTCTTGATGCTGTCTTTTGTTTTTGTTCCAAGTCAAGTGTTTCTAATATCAATGGATTAGTAGCTAAACCTCGCTCCAATTCAAGTGCCATTGCCTGAAAAATCATACAAACATAATTATTATTAAATTATTTTCAGTCTGATCAGCTTACCTCAATATTAATGTTGATTTGTTTTTGAACATGTTTCGATTATATCATAATCATCCTCAGCATCTTGCCCAGACTGGTTGGATTTATGTTGCACAACCTGGATGTCGATGTCAGCTACATCCTGTGGTTGGCCAAAGAACCTCCAAACAAGGTCATGCTCCATCGGTATTTCAAAATTCGTAACTCTGTTTTTGTTCTTCTGAATATAGACTTTTTTCCCAAATAGCTCTTTTGTATTTTCTAACTGTTTTAATAATTTAGTGTTCAAATTTATATTAGGTTTTTTTTGGACCAAACATGAGCAGCAACTGCAGATTTTTCTATTTCTCCATTTTTAATATTTCTTATGTGTCCTTTGATTCTAATTTTTAGGTTTCTTTTTGTTTTTCCTATATCTTAAAATATACAAATTTTGTGTCACGTTGTTTATCCGCGATGGAATTCTAAACTACTGAACCGATTTTAATAAAATTTTGCACACTGTGTGCAGTTTGATCCAACTTGAGACTTAAGGTAGTTTATAACTAAATTTATAGTCGCATTATTTTCTTATTGCAAATTATTTGTTTATTATTTAACAAAGAGTTATTATCTGTGAGTTCCATACGATTCTAACAGATGGTGGTATAAGGTAATTTGGTAAGGTAATTGGTTTATTATTTAACAAAGAGAGATCCAGATGGCTGTGCTTTTTGTAGCAACTGCGAATTTCAATTGAATTACAAATGTTGATTATTTCATAATTTAAGTGTGTTCAGTGTTCATTTTATTTTCAATATTATTAATTTTGTGTGTAGGTATTAGTTTTAAGTAATCTGGCTGAAAGACAGTAACTTAATTTACATTTTTAAAGTATACCTTAGCCACAGCAACGCGTGGTCGGGACTTCTAGTATATATATATATATATATATATATATATATATATATTTATATCTTTTCACAACCCATGCATTCAATTTTGATATATTCCTGATTTTTTAGTTTTATCAGTTTTTTTATTTTTGTTGGTTTTTATTAGTTTATTTAAACTGTAGTTATTTTTCGGTGCTAATTTAGTATTAAACTTCTCAAATATCTTTTGGAATTTATTGTGTACCCAAGGGTGATATGTGAATTTCCTATATTTTTCATAGGTGGTTTTTCTTTTTCAAGAGTACTTCTGTCTATTTTTTTTGTTTCTTATACTTTTCTATCCTTTTGTGTACCATTTCATAAGATGATCAGACTAAAAATAATTTATATTATTTTTAGTCTGGACATCTTACCTCAATATTAATGTTGATTTGTTCTTGGACATGTTTCAAAACAATTCTGTTTTATCGTCAGCTTTCCCAGACTGGTTTTATTTATGTTGCATTATGTTGCACAACCTGGATGTCGATGTCAGCTCCATCCTGTGGTTGGCCAAAGAACCTCCAAACAAGGTCACGCTCCATCGGAATATCAAAATTCATAACTCTGTTTCTGTTCTTTTGAATATAAATTTGTTCCTAAATAGTCAGCTCTTTTGTATTTTCTAACTGTTTTAATAATTTAGTGTCTGAATTTATATTATGTTTTTAAGATCAAACATGAGCAGCAACTGCAGATTTTTTGAATTTCTCCATTTTTAATATTTCTTATGTGTTCTTTGGTTCTAATTTTTAGGTTTCTTTTTGTTTTTCCTATATATATCTTTTCACAACCCATGCATTCAATTTGATATATTCCTGACTTTTTATTTTTATCAGTTTTTTCATTTTTGTTGGTTTTTATAGCCCTGGGGTGGACTCAGCCTCTAATGGAAATGAGTACCAGACGCTTGTTCTGGGGGTAAAGGCGGCCGTCACGCAGGGCTGACAACCCGGCTGACATAAAGTGCCGATTGTCTAGAAAAAGTGGGAGCCTTAACCTCCTACTACCCCAAGGGCCTCCGGGCCTGTTGTGGGATCACTTTACTTTACTTTTACTTTTACACTTATAAAAGGAACAGAAAAAATAAAATTCAAGAAATTCACTTACCATCCATTGAAACACCATAAATTTCAAAAAGTTTAATATAAGATTAGCACCAAAGAACGAATACAGACTTAATAGGATAATTAAAACCAATAAAAATGAAAGAATTGAAGATGAAAACAAATCAGGAATTTATCAGATCAAATGCAGGGATTGTGACAAAATTTATATTGGAAAAACGAAAAGAAATTTGAAAACAAGGGTGAAAGAACATCTTAGAAACGTCAAAAATGGAGAAGTGGAAAAGTCAGCAGTAACTGCTCATGCTTGGTCTGAAAAACATTTAATTGAATCAAAAGCCAATCTAATTAAACAAATAGATAAACAAAAGGAACTCATGGTTTGGGAAAAGATCCACATTCAGAAAAACAAAGGAAAACTTATGAATTTCGAAATTCCCGCAAATTTTGACCTGATCCAGAGGTTCATTGGTCCACCATCAGAGGGAAGAAGAAGAGTTTCTTCCAATCGACATAACATCAGTCGCCAAAAAAGTACTGAAGATGAGACCGTTATAGTCTCGAAATTGCGATCAACTTAGAAGATTTATATGAGGAGAGGTAAGAAACATTTAATTTTACCATAAATTTCTCGTTGACTGATGTTATGTCCATCAGGAGAACTGCTTTTTCCTCCCTCTGTTTTAACTTTTTAAAAAGTTTAACATAAGATTGGCACCGAAGAATGAATACAGACTTAATAGGATAATTAAAACCAACAAAAATGAAAAAAATTGTAGAAGAAAACAAACCAGGAATTTATCAGATCAAAGCAGGGATTGTGACAAAATTTACATAGGAAAAACAAAAAGAAATTTGAAAACAAGAGGGAAAGAACATCTTAGAAATGTCAAAAATTGTGAAGTGGAAAAGTCAGCAGTAGCTACTCATGCTTAGTCTGAAAAACTTCTATTTGATACAAAAGCCAGTCTAATTAAACAAATAGAAAAACAAAAAGAACTCACAGTTTGAGAAAAAATCCACATTAAAAAAAAAGCAAAGAAAAACTTACGAACTTTGAAATTTCCGGGATTTCTGATTTGATCCGGAGGTTCAACAGTCCACCAACAGAGGGAGAAGAAGCAATTCTCCTGATTGACATAACAACAGTCGACAAGAAATTTCTGAAAATGAAGCTGTCCAAGTTTCAAAACCGGTATAATTAAAAGACTGGATATGAGGAGAGGTATAAAACATTTTAATTTAAATCTTAGGTTTCTCTATGTTTATGTCACGAGCAATAATTTAACCTAACAGATCTATGAAATCAGTGGACCAATAGCTCAAATGGGAAAGCTTTCTATTGAATTTAACCCAGGAAACAGAGTAGTGGAGATTTTCAACTTTTATGATGGTCTTGAAGATGATTTCCAGGCTGTAGGCCGTTGTCTTGAGACAACCCTTGAGGATGCCAGACGCAGTCTCTGGCGAAACGTCGGGGAACTTCAAGCTTCGAGACCATGGCCTACAGCCTGGAAATCTACTTCAAGATCATCATAGCCACTCCGGCAGTGATACCGTAGGTCAATACTTTCTCCTTTTGTTCTTGTCGAATATGACCCTAGTTAACTACTTTTTTTATTATTTTTAATAAGAAAATGAATCCAGTGTATAAAAGTGGAATAAATAATTTACCTGGATGATACCTGTTATATAAATACTTACAGCTGCTTCCTTCGTTTTGAATTCAACAAGTGCACTGCCCTTTCTTTTCAATGATACAATCAATGCCACAATGTCACCATACTACAAAAAACCAAACAAAATAATTAATTATATGTAGGAAATAACACTATGAGGTTCATTTTAATTTATTTGAGTTGTGTTTTTGACTCACCTCATATTTCTTGATTTTGATGCACACCTTTATGCGACATTCTCGATGCCACTCAACTGCCTCTTGAGGCAGAAATCAATTTGCAGGAGGGACAACCACAAGACAGCAGTTGTGTGGCATCGAGAATGTCACGAAGTATAGTGACGAAGCCTAGGTCTGCATAAAAATCAAGAAATATGAGGTGAGTCAAGAAATATGAGGTGAGTCAAAAACACAATTCAAATAAATTTAAATAATTATTAATAAAAAGACCTTCCAATCAATTTTTAAACTCTCAACATAAGATATAAATAAATATTGTTGTTTACTATTATTATTATAAAGTTTTTCAGACCATTAAGGCAGATATTTTGTGTTGATTGTCCTGAAAGGTGGAAGTTTTAACCTCCTAATAAATAAAGTAAATCTGGAGACATCTTATCTGATAACTTGTATGGCCGCATGCAAATACATTAGTCTCTACTCAAATTACTTCCAATCACTGGTGAGCTGACTTTCCGAGAGCAAGTGCAAAGATCAAATTAGCTACCCACTAACTGGTCATGCATGAAAGTCGTCATTTTCATAATATTGGCAAGAAATTACCCAGAATTCTCAGCGATAAAACCACTTCCGTTATTTCCGTCTGCTAGAGGAACGCATTTACACTTGCGTCCTGCAAATAATACCGTATACAACGACGTCTGCATCATGCAATATTACGCCGATTCTCCTGTTCTTCCAGTTGAATTCTTTGGTAGACTCTATCAAATTTCTCTTCTCTGCAAATACGAAAACATGATCGAAATCTTGAAGGTCCCACATCTTGGATAAAGCAGCAAGGTACGTGGCAAGGTTTCAAACTACATCGGTTACCATCGGTTCCCTTCGGGATTCTCACAATTTGTTTCTCTCTTAAGTTACTTTGTCAGGTAGCTTACGAATTTCAACAATTATTATCGCATGAACAGATTTCTGAGTAAGCAAAATCGTATTAGGATACAACTTTCTCAGCAAAGAACGCCTTTTATGATCTAATGCATTCATAGATTTGAGCCGTAGTGTTCTATATTTTACATTGTCGGCTCCCACTCCTTTTTGAATGACTGAAGAATCTGTAAATAAATTTTTTTTTCCCATCCAGAGCCGACAATGTAAAATTCAACAGTCTGGAAAAGCTGACGATGACATACATCACACACCAAAACATGTTCAAATAGAATGCAACAAGTTACAAGGTAAAATGACTCTGGATTCGTTTTATGTATTAAGAAGAATCTCATAATGTTATTTCCTAATACAATTTATTAATTTTAACTTCCAACTACCTTAAGGGCCTCTTAAAGGCCTGTAGTGGAATCATTTTATCTTTTACCTATAATGTATATATTTTTGATTCCCAATTCATTGTTTTCCATAGTTCAAAACATGAAATTTCATATAAATCTCGATTTCGAGACCATAACTGTCTCATCTTTAGAACTTTCTTGGCGACTGGTGTAATGTCGATCGGAAGAAACTCTTCTTCTTCCCTCTGTTGGTGGACCGATGAACCTCTGGATCAGATCAGAATTTGCGGGAATTTCGATGTTCATAAGTTTTCCTTTGTTTTTCTGAATGTGGATTTTTTCCCAAACCGTGAGTTCCTTTGTTTATGTCTATTTGTTTAATTAGACTGGCTTTTGATTCAATTAAATGTTTTTTTGGACCAAGCATGAGCAGCTACTGTTGACTTTTCCACTTCTCCATTTTTGACATTTCTAAGATGTTCTTTCACCTTTGTTGTCAAATTTATTTTTGTTTTTCCAATATAAATTTTGTCACAATCCCTGCATTTGATCTGGTAAGTTTCTGATTTGTTTTCTTCTTCAATTCTTTCAGTTTTGTTGGTTTTAATTATCCTATTAAGGTTGTATTCGTTCTTTGGTGCTAATCATTTATTAAACTTTTTGAAAATTGTTTGAAATTTATAGTGTTTCAAATAGATGGTAAGTGAATTTCTTGAATTTTATTTTTTCTGTTTCTTTTATAAGTGTGCCTTCATTTATTAATTTTTGTCTTTTAAATTTATTTATTTTCTTGTGTACCATATTTTCTTCATAACCGTTATCTATTGCAACATTAATTATGTGTTCTTTTTCTTTTTCATAGTTTTCTTTGCTCATAGGTGTATTTACCAATCTGTGTGTCAAACTATTGAATACTGCCTCTTTGTGAGCAAAATGGTTGAAACCTGAAGTTTTAGGGTCATATGCAAATACATTACTCTCTACTCAAATTACTTCCAATCACTGGTGAGCTGAGATCGAATTAACGGCCGCCTTAACTGGTCATGCATGAATGTTGACGTTTTTGTAATATTGGCAACGAATTACCCAGAATTCTCAGCGATAAAACCACTTCCGTTATTTTCGTCTGCTATAGAGGAATGCATTTATGCTTGCAACCCGCAAATAATACCATATACAAACACGTCTGCGACGCGCAATACTACGCCAATTCTCCTGTTCTTCCAGTTGAATTCTTTGGTAGACTCTATCAAATTCCTCTTCTCCGCGTATACCGAAAACATGATCGAAGTCTTCAAGGTCCGACATCTTGGATAAGTTTCAAACTACATCGGTTACCATCGGTTCCCTTCGGGATTTTCACATAAGTTTATATCTTGAGCTACGATCTTAAGGTACCTTGTCAGGTAGCTTACAATTGTTACCGCATGAATAGATTTCTGAGTAAGAAAAATGTGTTTGGATAAAACTTTATCAGCAGAGAACGCCTTTTACTGTCTAATGCGTTCAGACATTCGACCCTTAATATAGTTTCATATTTATACTCTCTCTAATAATGAGCATCAAATGTAATAAATTTTAACAACTCATAGCTCGAAAATCTTTTACTTCCAATACCTGGGTTGCCTATCGCAAATTGTCAGCAACTCCTATATCTCATTAAAAAAACTGTTTTAAGCAACGAATAAATTAGAGTGAGAAAAATTCTCATACCTTGTAGAATATCCTATGCAGAACTTCGCTGTTGTAACCTCCATTACTTGGATCAGATTTTGCTGCTTCCCACCTCACTCTTAACCTGTTGTTTGAAGTGCTATCTTCAATGTCTGATTTCTCCGGATTCAATCTTTGTGAAATTATTTGCTGCCGCACATATTCTTGTTCTTCTTCCAACTGCTTTGAACCTTCCTTCCTCAACCTCTCAATCTCAGCCTGAAAAGAAAAATTATTATAACCAATCTTATTTTTAAAAAAATAATTACAATAAATCAAGTACATTCTACCTAAATGAAATATTTGCATGATCGATCAAATGCTCGTAGCATTCGGCGATCGGGAAGTAACAGTGTATAAGCAAAAAATTTGCATATTGATTGGAATTTCTCAGATAGCTCAGAGGTAGAACATTGACCTAGAAAGCCAAAGGTCCTGGGTTCAAACCCCGTCTGAGCATATAATTTTTCTCTTCAAATATAATTTATCCTTCAGTGAAAAGTGTTAAATTAATAATAAAAAAAGAATCAAAGGTCCTGGGTTCAAGCCCCAGTCTGAGAGTATAATTTTTCCCTTGAAATATGATTTATCCATTATATTTGAAGAGAAAAATGTTTACCTAGACCGAGACTCGAACCCGGGACCTTTGGCTTTCCGGGTCAAATGCTCTACCAACTGAGCTACCGAGGCGAGTTGTGATCTAGATGCAAAATTTTCTCTTATATACGTTGTAATTCCTTCGCGCCAAATGCTTTGAAACCTTTGCTTCTATCTTTGCAATCACTGGGCCGTCCTATGAAATGCTGGAGGGAAAATTTTCTATAGGATCGTAATAGGCCTTGGCCTAATACTTGGAAGGAAGAAGAAGCTTCTATCTTTGCAAATGGCAGCTTCTTAGTTAAGAAGACATTAATTAGGAATTTAACACTACTTTATAAAGCCAGTAGGGCTTCTATTGACGTTTTTATTATTCATTTAACACTTCTCACTGAAGGATAAATTATATTTGAAGAGAAAAATTTTCACCTAGACCGAGACTCTTAACTAAGAAGCCACCATATATATTATATATTTAGTTTTATTGATATTTACTTCCAGTCCTAATTTCTTAGTGTTACTCAATAGTGTGTATGTGTTGTCCTTTAGTATCTCCTCGCTATCGGCCAAAAGTACATCATTATCAGCATAAACTAACAGCTTATTAATACCATTCATTCTCTACAGATTTAATGACATTCTCTAGTACAAAATTAAATAGCAGAGGAGATAGTGCATCTCCTTGCTTCAACCCATTCTGTATTTCAAAAGTGTCCGAAAACTGTTTGCCTACGCAACCCTACTCTTCGTGCCATTTAGACACCAATATCCCTCACTATCAAGTATAATTAGTCAGGTGTACATCATTATCATTACCTGAAGTTTTTCTTCATCTGTTTTGACTTTTGTAGATTTATCTGCTAAACGTTCCCTTGCTTCTAATTCTTCCTTTAATTTCCGCCTCTTAGAATCAAGTTCTCTATTTCGAAGCTTCGCAGCTTTCTTTGCATTCAAAACTTTGTCATAAGCAGCCTAATAAAAATAAAAATAAAAATAAGAATACATGTATTACATTTACAAAAGATTAACAAAAATTGCATATAAGTTACTTTACCCAATAAATTTACAAAAGTCCATAACTGTGGTCTCAAGGTAGTGTGCTGCCTTGTCATATAATGGGCCTGAGTTCGAGTCTCAGTTGGGACAAGTTTCCTGGGTGAGATATTCCAGGGTTTTTCTTCACCTATAAAACAAATGTCAGGCAACTTTAATGCCCAAAGTGTCCTCAAACATCATAATCATCATCGTTCATATTTTCCTTAAATTAAGTGTAGGATTAAGGACTCTCCTGGTGCACTGCTATCATCATCATTATCCATCATATCATCAGGGCAGCATAACACAATCTTCAAGAGGCTGTAACCTTAGAAGTGGGTTACAATTATGCCAATGCCAGGGGAGGACACCATTAATGTCAAAATGATTACCTGCAGCACTGAATAAAGTAAAATAAAATAAAATTACAGAATGAATGTTGTTGAACCGTTCATATCTCTTAGTTCATGAACTAAACACACTATACCAGAGCCGTCCAAACTATGGCCCGGGGCCACATCCGGCCCGCCATGGTTTTTCGTATGGCCCGCGTAAGGAATGAAATGAACAAATTAATTTTATATTTTTAATTTAGATTTTAAAATGTAACATCTTGTTTGGACATCCCTGTGTGAAATTCATCTCTCTGGAATGTGGATTTGAGGTGCAACCGCTTCTCTTGACAAAGTAATAGAGATGATTCATCCCTTATTTACCGTTTTTTTCCCCACTCCAAACTTTGAACATTAATTGTTTCGCTTGTTGTATTGTCAATCAAACAGTAGCCTGTGCACGGACTAGTTGTAAAAATAGTGTTAAAGTGAGAAAATACTTTCAAAAAAACGCAAAGTTGATTCTGAATGTAGGAAGTTTAACTAATCCTGGACCAGCAAGTACTTTGTGAAGGAGCATGGAAACAAAGTGTTATGTGTTATTTGTAATTATGTTATTGCAGTTATGAAAGAATATAACATTAAAAGACATTACCTAATAAAGCATAGACATTTTGATAAATTTGATGGAGATGAGCGTACTGAAAAAGTGAACGAGCTCCTTTCTAAAGTTACGGCACAACAGCAGTTATTAATTCAGGGTGGTGGTGGCGTAAGACAAAGAAATGTTACCGAAGCGAGTTATGAAGTTTCAAAACCAATTGCTGAAAATGGAAAACCGTTTTCTGATGGCAAATTTGTGAAAAGGTGTCTGATTGCTGTTGCCAAGAAGTTGTTCCGGCCCACGATCAGTTATTGGCCCGGCCCATTAAAAAGTTTGGGCGGCCCTGCACTATACTATTAGATGTATAGTAACTTATAGGTGGTCACCATGAAGGAATCCATTTAATAAAACAAAATATATATAACAAGCAAAGTGAACTTATAATGTTGAGTGATTCCGGGTTATGTGGCCGTGGTCCATAGTTGGTGTTGATACCAGACGTTTCGCCCTCAACTGCGGAGGGCATCTTCAGTGGCGAGTGCTTCTAGGCGTGTTTCCTGGTCGGAAGATCTACTTAGAATGAGCGCTGTGGACGTAGAGGACGTTGTATTAGTGGGGGGTGCAGGGTGAGTGGGCGTGGCTCTTGCTGACAACCAGTGACAACAAGGAGACGACTATTAGCCAATCAGCAAGAGCCACGCCCACTCACCCTGCACCCCACACTAATACAACGTCCTCTACGTCCACAGCGCTCATTCTAAGTAGATCTTCCGACCAGGAAACACGCATAGAAGCACTCGCCACTGAAGATGCCCTCCGCAGTTGAGGGCGAAACGTCTGGTATCAACACCAACTATGGACCACGGCCACATAACCCGGAATCACTCAACATTACGATTACCGGCCGTGAAAGCCTGCATTCAACTAAAGTGAACTTATATTGAACTTTTATTGGAAAAAATCACTATGAGGTTTAATTTAAGATTTAAAATTAAAATGATTCATACCTCATCTCATATCCAGTCTTCTAATTATACCGGTTTCAAAGCTTAGGCAGCTTCATCTACTGTAATTTCTTGTCGACATAACATCAGTCAACAAGGAATTGGGCTCACTTTCCAATATACATCCCCAGCACAGACAATAAAAATAAACCCTACAAACGGTGTGTTTAAACAGAACAAAAGAAGTGAAACTACATTTCAGTACAAAAAGTGTGAAGTTCCACTTCATGTCCCGGAATGTTTCGATATTTACCACACCAAAACATCATTTTAGTTAAGTAGAATTATTCAGAAGCCTTCACTAAAATTTCTAAAGAAAAATATTTATTAAATTCCATTCTATGAGCATTTTTGTGTTTGCATGTAAAGAGCATGACACCACCTGTCTTGTCTGGCCATTTAAATCTGAGTGGAGGGGAAAGTTAGCAGGCATTTAAATAAGAGTCCATTGGGTTAAGCTTCATTTAAAAAAAAAAATTATATCGAAGTTCGGATGTCCAGTTTTTATGCCGTATGGCAACTTTATGGAAGCAAGGAATTTTATGTTATGTACGGGATAAGGAATGTATAGAGCTTTACAAATCTTATTTTCTGGTTTTTTTTATTGATGTTCCAAAAACTTTTTTCGTGTTTTCATCTTTGGTGATCCTAAACTTTATTTGACAAACCAAAATTATATCAAAATTTGTATTTTCCATATACAGAGGGATTAAAAAATATGGCTATACGTTTGATCGCATTTTGTGACGAAAATATTATTATTAAAGGAAATATGATGTTATCATTGGAAAGCGAATCCTTCAAATTACAACAATAGAACAAAACAAAGCAAATCACTGCTCACGTACAGCTTGGCGGGTTGATTTTTGTGGGCTAGCGTCGAACGCCTCCACAATTCTCTTCGTTGTTTCTGCATCCGTGCTAATGCAAGGTTTTCCAGGTTTGATTTTTTGCATCCTTCCCGTTTCCAGCAGTCGTTTTCTCCACTTCCCCACAGTCAACGGCTGCAATGCTACGTTAAACTCAAGTCTTGCCCGTCTTGCAGCCTCACGATCATTAGCATACGTTATTGCCCATGCAGCAATTGTAATTTGCTGTTGCATATTCAATCCCATTTTGACTAATGATGCAAGTTCTACACTGTTTTGTTTTATTCCATTGTTGTAATTTGAATAATTGCCTTTCCAATGGTAATTTCATATTTCCTGTAATGGTAATATTTTCATCACACAATGAGATCAAACGTATAGCCATATTTATGATTCACCCCGTAGTAAACTAATGAGATGTGTATTGTGTAGTGATAAAAAAAAGGTAATCCAAAACATTTTATTTTACTAATTTATTATTTGATAGTCCGCGATTTTTGTTCATGTTTTCGTCTTTGGTGATCCTAAACTTAATTTTAAAACCATAATTAAATTGAAGTTTCGATATCCTGTATAGTAAACTAATGAAATGCGTATTGCATAGTGCTTAAAAAAATTTATTTTTCTGCTTTGTTTGTGGATGGTCCACAAATTATTTCCATGTTTTCAACTTAATTTTAAAACCTAAATTGCATCGAAATTTGGATGTCCACTTTTTGCACTGTACCCGATATTGGTTTCAAACCCTAAACCTGGTTTTGCTACATTGTCAACCAAATCCTTGGTTGGAATTTCATTACCAGTATATATTTCATCATATTCACTATTTTCATCATCACCATCCAGGGATTAAGCCTGTTGGCTCGTTCCGGTTTCATGAAATCTAGAATTGTTAAAATTGTTCAGACCATCTTCTATGTGGGCGTCTAACATTTCTCCTTCCATGCGATTTATAATTTAGCAATAATTTTGGAAATCTTCCTTCTGGCATTCAATCAATATGTTCTTTCCAGTTGTTCATATTCTCTATTTTATAGTATTCATCATCATCCTCATCAAGGTATGGGCCTGTTGGCCCGTTCCGCTCCCCGGTGCACTATATGCTGCAGGTGCAGGTCGTCCCTCCAACGACGTTTTGGTCTTCCTACATTTCTTCGGCCTAGAGGCCTATAATGAAGCAGCTGTTTTGATAAACGATTATTTGGCATTCTTTGTATACGTTCAAACCAATTACGTATATTTGTGTGTATTCTTTCATTTATATTATATATTTGTAATTCATCTCTGATATCTTGACTTCTCTTTTGATCTCTTAGAGATACACCTGCAACTGATCTAAGAAATCTCATTTTATAGTATTAAAAAGATAAAATCAATTTGTTTCTACGGGAACATGGATTGCACACATAGCCTTGCTGGATGTAACTAAAGATAGGAGCAGTGTGGCCTTAGATGTTAAAGTGTCTATACATAAGCATACTCTAAAAAAAAAATAATAACATTAATACTTACACGAGCTGATTCATCAATTAGAACTTCAAGTGCTCTAGAAAGCTGATGAAAAAGTTGCACTGCTTTTGGATTGTCAGGATTTTTATCAGGATGGCAAGTGAGAGCCTTCTTCCTATATGCACTCTTAACCTAGAACATTTTACATAAAAAATACAATTAATTAAATTGGTTGAATAGCACTTCTACTTACCCTTGATTTTTTCAGTTTATTGTTGAAAACTATAGATCTTCTTCTATATTTACTAACATTTTTTTTATATTTTAAACTTTCTCAAACAATTTTTATAATATTATTTGACAATTCGGCTCAACTTCACTTCTACTAGTGCTTGATTTTTCAGTTATATTGATGTAAACTTTAGCTCTTTTTCTGTATTTACTAACATTATTTAACATTTTAAACTTTTTCAAACAATTTTTATAATATTATTAGACAATTTTTAAGTATTTATTTAAATATGCAAATCACAATATTATGACATTGTGACATTGTTAGACAATACTGTGATCCTAACTGTTATTTTCTCCACAGAGTATATTACTTACTCTATGATTTTTCTATCGCTGTTCTGGGTTATTGCTGGTTGGATCAGCGTTAGGGAGTGATAAGTAAGTGTACACCCATTTTTAGTAAACGTTTGGTAATTTCAATGTTATTAATATATTTTTTAACATAGATTTGGGGATTTATTGCAAATATTGGTCATTTAAATTTCATAGCGACAGACAGTAATCAAGGATGATAAGCGATATGTGGTTCGACTGTGGGTTATCGCTGGCTCTATAAACTCTGGCGCATGCGTACTGTTGTTCTATAAGACTTTAAAAATATTTCACGCTAGTTTAAGTGCAGTTTTTCTGACAATTTTTAAATGTTTATTTAAATATGCAAATCACAACATTATGACACTGTTAGACAATATTGCAATACTGACTGCTATTTTCTCCACAGAGTATATTACTTAGTCTATGATTTTTCTATCGCTGGTTGGAACGGCGTCAGGAAGTGATAAGTGTACACCCATTTTTAATAAACGTTTGGCAATTTTAATATTAATATGTTTCTTTAATATAGATTTAGGGATTTATTGCAAATATTGGTCATTTAAATTTCATAGTGATGTGCTGCCATCTAGTGTAAGCTATATAAACTTTAGTACAATATCGATAATAATCGATATGTGGCAAGGATGATAATCGATATATGGTTCGATGGTGGGTTAATGCTGGCTCTATAAACTCTGGCACATGCACACTGTTGTTCTATAGGACTATTTTTTTTTTTTTGCAGACGATTTAGCTCTTCTGGCACATTCCGAAAATTATTTGCAACGATCAATTTATAATTTACAAAAAATAGGTGCCAAATTTAGTATGGAAATATCAATTAACAAAACTAAAATTATGGCATTTCATGGGAAGGACCCCATACAAAGTAAAATCAGTCTCCAGAATAAAATTTTAGAGAGATCTAATCAATTTAAATATCTTGGATATTATCTCTCTATCTGTGATGAAAAGGATATCCCTGAAAAAATTACTAGTTATAAAAGAAGTTTGGGAATTATTAATCAAGTTATGAAACCATCCCTTGTACAAAAAAACACCAAATTACGTTTATATAACACTTTGGCTACACCAGTGTTGACCTATGGTAGTGAAGCATGGACACTAAAAAGACAACATGAAAGCAGAATAACGGCTTGTGAATTGAGATTCATGCGCAGAACAGCGGATTACACCAGATGGGATAGGAAAAGGAACACCAATATCTTAAAAGAACTGAAGACTACGCCAATTTTGGAATATATTAGACAGTACCAATTAAATTGGAAACACCATCTTGAAAGAATGAGTTCAAATTGGATCCCCAAAGCTGTTTATAATTATATACCAAGAGGACGAAGATCACTGGGCCGTCCTATGAAATGCTGGAGGGAAAATTTTCTATAGGATCATAACAGGCCTTGGCCTAATACTTGGAAGGAAGAAGAAGAAAAATATATCAGGTAAGTTAAAGTGCTGATTTCCCATTAATAAAAAAATACAATATTATTAAAATTATGCTTAGACTTTACAATGTGTGATGTGACTTGCAATTCCTTCATAAACTACTGTCAAATTTTATTCTTTGGGTTTCATTAATTGAAATTAACTTCTAAATTTGGAGATCAATTTGCTCCTACTTACAGTTTGGATAATACTTTGAGGCCATGATAACACAGAACTTTATGAGGTGAGATGAAAAAAAAAAATTATCCGACTTAATTTATAGATTCTGGAAATGTTTTATGAATGTTCATCTATCTACTGTCATTGCAACATTTCCAATATGGATACCTCGGAATTATTAAATATCAGGAGAACCTTTACACCAGAGCCGCCCAAACTACGGCCCATGGGCCACATCCGGCCCTCCATGGCTTTTCGTATGGCCCGCCAAAGCACTGAAATGAACAAATTAATTTTATATTTTAAATTTAGATTTTAAAATGTAACATCTAGTTTGGACATCCCTGTGTGAAATTCAGCTCTCAGGAATGTGGGGTTGAAGTGTCACCGCTTCTCTTGACAATGTAGTAGAGTTGATACATCCCTTATTTACCATTTTCTCCCCCACTCTAAAATTTGAACATTACTTATTTCGCTTGTTGTATTGTCAATCAAACAGTAGCCTGTGCACGGAATTGTTGTAAAAATAGTGTTGATTTAAACTGAGAAAATGCTTTAAAAAAAATGCCAAACTGATTCCGAGTGTAGTAAGTTTAACGAATTCTGGACCAGCAAGTACTTTGTGAAGGAGCATGGAAACAAAGTATTAGTGTTATTTGTAAATATATTAGGTAAATATATTAATTTTTGTAACTTTTTTTTTACAATTTTAATTGCAGAATTGTATTATAAACATTTTAACATTCTTCTGTATGTTCATATAATTTTATTGTAGTAGTAGTAATAATAATAATAATATTAACAACAATAATAACAGTAACAGTAGCAACAGTAATAGTAGTAGTAATAAAAGTAGCAGTAGCAACAATAATAGTAACGATATTTATGTTCCGGCCCGCGATCAATTGCACAATCGGTTATTGGCCCGGCCCATTAAAAAGTTTGGGCGGCCCTGCTTTACACAGTAAAAAAATGTTATAAGTATTATTGTAAAACGTTTAAAACTGTACGAAATATTAGTAAAGACACAAGAAGTACATAGGGCAACAGAATTACAAGAATATAAAATGGAAAATCAAGTGGAAATTTATCTAAAGTTGAGCCCAAAATGTTAAAGAATGTTGGATGATATAGCATAGCGAGTAGCATTTTACAGTGCAGTGACACAAAAAAGAACAGCAGTTAAAAATTATTGTTCCTTTATTATTTCATTGTTCATACAACGTTCAGCTGAGATTCCCTATTTGTCTGCCACAATTTTCCACACAAAATTCTTATGCCACTGTTGCACTAAACACTTTTTGACCATTTATAATAACAATTCATACTACTTTAAACATTTTGGAAACAATTTATAAACATTTCTTATGATTTTTAAATATTTATAATTATTACGCAAATATTGTGGACCGAATTCTACAGACGCGCAAATGCTTAATGTAACATCAGCTAGATCGCTCTCAAACTGGTGTTACCAACATTCACAAATAATTTCAAACCATATTTCAGGAAATTGTCCCATTGCGTAACCGAGTGGTTAAGGCAGGAAGCCTTGATGCAGAGCTACGGGATCTGCGGTGGTTCGAGTATCCATGGAGGAAGAAATTTTGGAAAAAGTCCAGTATTTGGTGCACACAAATTCTTCTAAGTTCCACAGAATCGCAGTGCGCATGTGCGAGTTGCTGTAATGGTTAATGTAGCTTATGGTAGATGGCTCTGCAGTTTGCATTACCAATTTTGGGAATAAATTCCCAAATGCTAAAAAAAATGGATGTAAACTAACTTGCCATTTCCTAACCAAAGAAAACAATTTACATGCAAATTATTTATTCCCAAATGCTAAAAAAAATGGACGTAAACCAACTTCCCATTTCCTAACCTAACAAAACAATTTACATGCGTATGATTTAATATAATAAACTATAAACTAATTTATGTACACTAACACTAAATATGGTTTGAAATTATTTTCAAATGTTGGTAACTCCGATTTGAGAGCCACCTAGCGGATGTTACATGAAGCATTTCCACGTCTCTAGAACCCAAGGCATATATTATAAGTAAGTTACAAATATTTAAAAATTGTAAGAAATGTTTATAAAATGGTTCCAAAATGTTTCAAATAGTATGAAACATTATTATAAATGGTTGAAAAGTGTTTAGTGCATCAGTGGCATAAGAATGTAAGTGTAAAATTGAGTGTGTCAAGTAATGGACCACAGCCGAAATTTTTCTCATGGTATTTCTGTCAGTATGGGACCGGTGCCCTACCAGCATCGTGAGGCATTTGGGTAGCTACAGTAAGTAGCAGTTCCAGGTTGAGAAAACCAGCTATAACGGCTGGGGGACTCGTCATGCTGACCAGATGTCGTCCCTACACTGGCTAGATGATCATCTACCCGTGTCATTGACATATGTGGATGTGAGGTCAGCAGCCGGCTGGTAGGCTAAGGGCCTCTAGGTCTGTCACACCATGGAATTTATTTATTTCAAGAAATTAATATTTTGTTAGGTTCCAATGGGGCAAGTAAGTGTACATAAAATTAATTTATTAAATAATATGCATGTAATGTTTTGTTAGGTTAGGATATGGGAAGTTGGTTTGCGTCAATTTTTTTAAACGTTTAAGAATTTATTCCGAAAGTTGGTAACGCCAACTACATAGCCATCTAACGGCAGCTACATTAACCATTACAGCAACTTGCGCATGCACACTGCAATTCTGTAGAACTTTGAGGAATTCATGGCAGACAAATAGTGAACTTTTTCCCAACGTTCCTTCAAAATTAACTTTGATTTTTATCTAGTTACTATTGATAATATCTGATTTCTCAACTCATACAGTGTATTTATGAATATTCCTTAGCATATATTATAAGTAAATGAGAATAATAATGTTATTATGCCCATTCACTAACCTCTTGTGTGGAAGCAGTAGATAAAATTCCAAGCAAATCATATAAATCAACTTCTTTCAAATCAAGATCAGCCATATTTTGTCTTTCGTCTTTAAATTAGTCTTCTTTTACAAAATCTAGAATTATAATCACTAATTAGTAATTAAACAAAAAAAACGGTAACTAGAAAACTTATTGGAAACATCAGCACCATGGTAACCAGAGATAACCCGTACTCATTGGTGTAAAAACACATAGCATAGATCCACAGAGTAGTTTCTCTATGGCATAGACCCATGACCCCTGGAGATGACCAACGACAATGTTATTCAACCGGTTCTCTATGGTTATTCAATGATGCCTATACTCCAGAGACCTCAAGCGTTGGCAGAAAACACTAATCGATTACAACTTACTGTATTATCGGCAAAACAATTTACGCCATCTATCGATAAAAGTGTTGACCCCGGTGGCTCAGTCGTCACTTTCGGCGTTTGTAATACATTTAAAATAATTCTTGGAATAATAATGGTCCAAGGGTATGCAAGCGCAATATAGTTTCCATTGCAAACACACAGCCTCTGCATATCAACTCCTTTTCCCAACCTGCTCGAGGTGGACCTGCTAATCCGAGTAACCCAAATCAAGGTTGTGGTATAGAATTCCTTCGGCGATTTGGGTCGGAGAACTGATGGGAAAAGGGGGTCCTTTCTCTGGGATGATAAGAGACCCATGCTCAGGGAAACAAGAGTAAAGTCCACAACAACAACTAATTTTTAATAGGTTGGCGGAAGTGGCAACCCTCTAGATGGGGTTAGTACATCCAGGAGCTGGACCTAAAGCTTCGACGTGGCAGCCCCACCAATGGTATACTCTACATAGCGTTGGTACCGCGATCAGAGGAAAACACATTACTCGTATTCTTCACAATGGAAACTCAGACAGACTTAACCAAAGCAGAACAGGCAACTCTTACCTAAACCAGGAAGTGAATAATAATAATAATAATTAATCAGATTTTACAACTCACCTCATTTTATTGAAAAACTCAGGACCAGTTTCAAAAGGGAAACTTCTTTCAAAACCGGTCCTCTGTTTTATAAAAGTATGAGGCAAGCTGTAAAATTTGATTAATCTAATTATTATTAAATAAAACCTCACAGTGTTATGAATATATCAATTCAGAACTTCATCTCAATTTCCAAGACTTACTCTTTATCCAATACATGGAATATATTCCTAACATCAGAAAAACAGTCGAGTAGTTTTAGAAAACTGGAAAAATATTTTATCATCATCATCATCATAGTACATTCACGAATTTAGGCCATTTGTTGACCTGTTTCGGCCTCAAGAGAAACACCATCCAAAAGTCTTTTGAGTGGATGGACGTCCTGGTCTTCTTCTTCCTGCAGGTTGGTATCTTAACATTTGTTTGGGTATTCTGTGATCTTCCATTCGATGAACATGTTGTATCCATCTAGACTTATAATCAGAAATTTTGTTTTCTAAAGATTCCATGTGTAATTCTTCTAAGATGTCTTCATTTTTTTTGTGATCTAGTAGTGTGTATCCTGCAGTCCTCCGAAGATATCTCATTTCAGCAGATCTAAGTCTCTGTATATCCTTCTGTTTCAACGTCCATACTTCGCTACCATACAAAAGAGTTGGAAGAGCCAGGTTTTTATACACTTTCAGTCTTGAATGCTTTTGGACTAACTGTGGCTTGAAGATAGAATTTATTAACCCTAAAATTCTTAAAAATTTAGATACTTTTGCATTTACATCCTTTTCTTCTTCATCTGAGATATTGCATCCTAGATATGTAAAATTATTCACCTGCTCCAAAATTTTATTGTCCAGTAAAATTTTACTTCTGACAGGATCTACACCTTGAAATGCCATAATTTTTGTTTTTTCTGTAGATATCTTTAATCCATATTCTTCTGTAATTTTGTCAAGTTCATACAGACCTTTCTGTAGATTATCTTTGGAATTTGCTATTATTATTTGGTCATCTGCAAACAATAGGGTGTTTAATTTTCTATTTTCTGATATTCTTATTCCAAATTTATATGTTTTGTTCCAGCAACATATTACTTCATTGATATAAATTGCAAAGAGTGTTGGGGATAGGGGGCAGCCTTGTCTCACACCACGATTTATAATTCCTTCTTCAGAAAATCTGTTATTTAATTTAATCTTTATGGTGTTGTCTTTGTAAATATTTTGTATGTTCTGCCGAAGTAAATTTGGTATATTTCTGTCTTACAATATAATTAAGACTTTTGATCTCTTGACTGTGTCGAATGCTTTTTCAAAATCTATGAAAGCAAAATGTGTTTCTAAGTTGAATTCTCTTCTTTTTTCAAGCAATAGTTTAACAGAAAATGCTGAATCAATACAAGATCGTCCTTTCCTAAATCCATTTTGACATTCCATAAGGAATTTTTCACTGAAACTTTTCAATTTTCCATTTGAAATGTCTACATAAATTTTGTAGCATGTGTTTAACAAACTGATTCCCCTATAGTTGTCCATTTTTCTCTTGTCTCCTTTCTTGAACAGGGGTATAACAATGCTTGTCTTCCATTCTTGTGGTATATCTGCATTTTTGAATACATTATTAAAGAAGGACAACAGTCTTTCATGGAACTGTTTGCCTGCATATTTGTACAATTCAGAATTCAAGCCACCTGTGCCAGTAGCCTTCCTTTTTAACTTCTTTAAACTATTGTTCAATTCTTCCAATGATATTATGGAATCTGTCACATTATTATTTCGGAAAATTGTATCTTCATAGCTATTGTCAGTCCAAAGACTTTTATAATAATCAATTGAGTTGGTGTTTACTTGATGAAAATCCATATTTATTAATTAAATAAAAATAAAACGTAGTTTTATTTGATTTTCATATTTATTAATATGATTAATAATTAAATAAAAATAAAATGTAGTTTTATTTTTATTTAATTACTTTTATAATAATTGAAAAAATCTTCTTTTGTTACTCCGCAATTAATTTTGGTAGATTCTTTAATATCTTTATTCAAATGTTTTAATATTTTGAAGGCATTAGGTTGGAGCTTATGCAAATCTGATTCTAAATGTGTAACAAAATTTAACCATGTTTTCCTATGTCTCTTTCTTATTTCCCTCTTAACAATAGCTCTACAGCGTTTGAATTCTATTTCATTTTCTACTTTCTTTGTGTTCAAATATTTTTTATAAGCTGCATTTTTTTTCTTCGATCAATTGTTTTATTTGATCATCCCAGATTTTTAGAGTTCTATTTCTTCTTTGTTGTATATTTACTTTTCCTAAAGTTTCATTAGCTGCATTTTGAATTATCATTTTAATGTTTTTTCCATTCTTCTTCGACATCATTACTTTCTGGAGTTGTAGACTATATTGCTGAATTCTTCTCGAATATAACCATTTAATGCTGTCATCATAAAATAATTTTACCTTGTACTTTTGTTCTATGCTCTGTTGTTGTTTCTTCTTTTTTAACCATCTTGGTGGAAATCTTATTTTTGCTTCTACTAGGTAGTGATCTGAACCAATATCATATCCTCTGTAGGCTCTGACATTGAGAAACAATTTAAAAATCTTATTATTTTCAATGAAATAATCAATGATTGATTTTGAGTCCTGACGATGCCAGGTATACTTATGTATGTTTCTACGATTGTAAAAGGTATTTGTTATTCTCAGTTCATTGTAGATAGCAAAATTTGTTAATCTTGTCCCATTCCTATTGCTGGTTGGTTTGCCAAATGTTCCAATATTATTGTTGACTTGAGCATTGTCCACTCTGGCATTTAAATCTCCTATTATGAGAATGTAATCATTTCTATTAATTTTGCTATAAATTTCTTGTAATATTTTATAAAATTCTTCATTGTCTTCTTCACGGCCTTCCTCTGGTGCATATACACCTAGAACTGTCAAATTACCTCTATTTATTTTCAGTCGAAGCTCTAATATTCTTTCATTCCAGTAAGTGTAGTGTTGAATTTTATTTCTTATGGTTTTATTAATCCAAATCATTACTCCAGCTTGTCCATGGGTTTTCCTGTCGACACCGCTATATATTTGTACATAATTTTGTGTTTCTTTCGTTCCTTTAAGTTTCTGTAGTTACTGCAATATCAATGTTTCTATTTTTAATTATTAATAATTTTTATTTCCTATGAAACACTGGAGGGAAAATTTTCTATAGGATCATAACAGGCCTTGGTCTAATACTTGGAAGGAAGAAGAAGAAGAAGAAATATACTGTCTAGTTCCTCTTCTTTTTCATGGATGCTTCAGACATCCAGGTTGCATATCTTACAATATCATTGTGCCGTTTTCTTTTAACCATATTTCTTTGCTGTGGGTCGTCATATTTCAATTCCTTCTGGATTTTTTCGTGTTGAGACTTGAAAGTAGTTTTGAAGTTCCTTAGGACAGGTTACTGGCCCGACGCTAAGTAGTCCGTGGTAGGGCTGCTACCTTTTAGTCTCTGGACAGACATTAGGATACCGCATTTACTCAGTACCTGATGGAACGGTTATACCGCCGTGACTCGGTCCTCAGAGCCTCGTTTGTGAAAACAGGTTGTACCACGAGAAGGTGAGGATGAGAATTGGGTAGGAGAGGTTATACACACGTCACTACCCCTTACAACCCAAAAATATAATTCAATTAATTCTTTTAAAGTATTCATGTAAACTGATTTTTTGTTCAAAATTTTCTTAGAAATAAATTTTTTTTTTGCATTACATTTTCTTAGAATTAAAGAAAGGATGGCCCTGATGTTCAAGGAAAGGTTCAAATAAAAATAGAGATATCATTTTAATAATAATTTATTTATCTTAGACATATGAACAAAAATATTAATAAACAATAAAAGAATTTAAGTAATTATGAAGAATTAATGCAATGGATTTTTTAAAATCTTTCCCTACATATTTTGCCAACAAAATTTGGTCCCTAACAAAAAATATACATTCAAAATTACAGGTATTTTACTATTACTGTTCTTAACATATGATAATCTCAATCAAACAATGCATTAAATTACAATAAACCATTAATTTCACTGTATTGGTGGTGAATTCAGTTATCAATGACCCCTTTCCAGATGGAGGTCAAGAGCAGCATTACTCGACATTTGCACATCTGAATGGAAAGAAAAAAAAAAGTTATACAAATATGTACTGTAATGGACACTACATAGCTTTTTGAATCTTTATAAACATACTACAGTTATATGAACATGAAAAAAATACAGAAAACCTACATATTATTTCAACAGAAAAACCACAAAGTAAGCTATAAAACAAACATTCTCCTATCTAAAAAGTCAGTTCTTTTGCTGAAATAAAAAAATTATAAAATAAGTACCATACTTGTAATTAAATATTCCTTTATTTTTTTTTAGTTTTAATTAATGTAATATGTTTTCAGTCTCAAGTACACATTCTGGGGTTCAAGTTACAATATAAATGGACATAAACCAACTTCCCATTTCCTAACCTAACAAAACAATTTACATGCGTATTATTTAATAAACTATAAACTAATTTTATGTACACTAACACTAAATATGGTTTGAAATTATTTTCAAATGTTGGTAACTCTGATTTGAGAGCCACCTAGCAGATGTTACATGAAGCATTTCCGCATCTCTAGAACCTGATGCACACATTTCATGTAATTTATAAATATTTAATAATCATAAGAAATGTTTATAAAATGGTTCCAAAATGTTTAAAATAGTACAAAATGTGTTTTCAAGTGTTTAGTGCATCAGTGGCATAAGGATGTAAGTGTAGAATTATATCCGCCAAAAAACATACCTCATCCAAAATAAGTATTAAAATGTATGAATTGGTTCATGTTTCCATTAGGTCACGGAATTTTTAAAATTCCTCAAATTACTTTTATTAGGTTATGGTTTTGTTTTTACTTACATTTCCTACTTTTATAAAAATTTTCTAATGCTTGTTAAAATTCTTAATATTTTTCCCGTGCATAATACAAGATTCTTATACAACTGTTCCATTACTTACGTGATCTAGTGGAAAATCTTCCTATGTATAATTGTTAGTCTATATAGTGCGTACAGAAATTTTAGGGAGCAAATTGCTTTTGTATAGTGTTAAAAATAATATGATTTTAAGTAACATTTTTTTCTAGTGATAGGTACATATATGCCATATCTTTGACGTAATTATATTGAATTATTATTCTTCATCTAGCCATCTGTCATTGTTCTGGGGGTCAAGTTTTGGATAAGATTCTCTATCTATCTTGGTTATTCCATGTCTACTCTTCCATAATTTCCATCCATAGAATTACCCTTTTCTAGACATTCTCCTTAACTTGTTCTACAGACTTTGTCTATATCTTGGTCAACCTCTAAAAAGACGGTGTTATTAGAGCCAGTAAAGTTACGTAAGACATAGCAAGCCATAATAGATAACTGTCTGCTATCGAAGGATAACCATATATTGAATTTATATATATAAGGTTGGTAACACCGACTGCAGAGCCATCTACCGAAAGCTACATTAACCATTACAGCAACTCCTGCATGCGCACTGCGATTCTGTGGAACTTAGAAGAATTTGTGTCCGCCAAATAACCGACTTTTTCCCTTATTTTAATGGATAAACGTATTAATAATACTTACTAGAAAATATTCTTTTAACAAAAAATTAATTCCTTCTAATTAAACAAACAAAAATTGATGCATGATGCTCCTACATTTTAAAATACGCAGCCAAAATAATAGAATAAAATATACAGTTTATTATGATATAAATAAAAAAACTAGGTGTAAAAATTATTCAAAGCTAATGTTACATGGAATAGTTTAAACAAACGTTTTATCACAATAATGTTTCTACTTAAATTAAGAGAAGATCAGCTCATTTCAAATAATAAAAAAAAAATATATATATTATATGGATGCAAAACATGGACTCTTACTTTAAGGGAGGAAAAGAGATTACAAGTATTTGAGAATAAAGTACTTAGGAAAATTTTTGGACCAAAGAGAGATGAACAGACAGGTGAATGGAGAAGATTACTTAACAATGAACTACATGGTCTTTATAGGAAGCCAGATATAATAAGAACAGTTAAGTCTCGTAGACTGCGATGGGCAGGACATGTTGGACATATGGGAAATGACAGACTTGCTTGGAAGCTTCTTGTAAGAAAGCCAGAGGGAAAACACCCAGTTGGTAGACCAAGAATGAGGTGGGAGAATAACATTAACTATGATTTGAGGGAAGTAGATTATACAGGGAATGATTGGAAAGCATTAGCTCAGGATAGGGATGTATGGAGAGCTTATGTCCATGCGGCCATGAACCTACAGGTTCGATAGTGCCAGTGAGTAAGTAAGTAAGTATTTAATTCAGGAAGTCTGTTGGCTGCACTCTCACTGCAGACAAATTTACTTTTCAACATAGTGATTGCCGCCCTCCAAGCATTGGCAGAAAGAACTAGGCCTGGCATCACTCTCTTCCATTTGCATTGGCCTGCAGTGCTTTGATCTATGCTAGTGAGTTATCGCTGTACTCAAATATCTATGGACTATTTTTTTCATATTTTAAATTAAAAAACTAATGGTACATGTGGAAACTGCACTTAAACTTACGTGAAATATTTCACGTAAATTTAAGTGCAGTTTTCACATGTTCATTCATAGTGTTCTGCTCAAGAGCAGGTCTTTCACTGCAAACTCAGCATTCTCCACTCTTTCCTTGACTCAGCTTTCCTTTTTGTACCTGCATACAAACCATTTATTTTAATATTGTCTATCATCTGATGTCTTTTTCTGCCTCTAACTTTCTTTCCGTTGACCATTCCTTCTAGAGCATCCTTCAGCAGGCAGTTTCTTCTTAGCCAGTGGCCAATCCAATTTCTTTTCCTCTTCTTCATGAGTTCCAGCATTGTTCTTCTTTCACCCACTCTGTCTAGCACATCTTCATTTCTTACTTTGTCTGTCCATTTTATGTGTTCCATTCTTCTCCATATCCACATCTCAAAAGCTTCCAGTCGCTTTTCCTCATTCCGTCGTAATGTCCACGTCTCTGCACCATATAATGTTACACTCCACACAAAGCACTTCACTACACTCTTTCTTATTTCTCTTGGCATAGGTCCACAGAAAATGCTTCTCTTCTTGTTGAAAGCTTCTTTTGCCTCTGCTTTACTTCTTTGACCGCAGTTCATGTTACTACTGATCGTACAACCCAAGTATTTGAACCTCTCCACTTGCTCAATGGCCTCATCTTTAATCTTCATGTTTATCTTCCTTTGTTTCTTTCCTATAATCATGCCCTTCGTCTTATTTATATTTATCTTCATCCCATAATCCTCGCACTTATCATTCAGCTCTATCAGCATGTTCCTCAGTGTTATTGCATCTTCTGCTAGCAAAGCCATATCATCAGCAAATCTTATGCACTTTATTCTTCTTCCTCCCATGTTTACGCCTCCCGTATTACTGAAGCAGTTCTTCATTAGGTCTTCCAGGTAGATGGTGAAAGAGGAGGTGATAGAGGACATCCTTGCCTCACCCCTCTTCCAATTTCTCTTTCCCTCTGACATGTCTTCTCCTATCTTCACTTTTATTCGCTGTTTCATATAAAGACTACTTATGAGCCTCCTCTCCTTCCAGCTCACGCCAACTTTCTTCAAGATCTTCGGGAGTTTATTCCAATTGACTCTGTCAAAGGCCTTTTTCCAGGTCAACAAATACTGCATAAACGTTTCATATGTAGTTTTTTTAATTTAAAATATGTAAAAATTCAATAATTTACATTGAAAAAAAATTATATTTGTTAAACAAATTTATAATTAACAATTATATTATCATAAATAGTTTGAGTTATTTCTACAAATTATATTGATTAAATACTGGATCAATTATTGAAAATTAAGAAATGTATGCAGTGTTACATCAGCGATAACCTACTAAAGTGTTGACTGATCCAGGTGCCAACGCATATGGAAGTATTTAATACCAAATCTAGTTATATCTGCGAACCACTTGGAATGCTGCGGTCTGCTATAAGTGTAGCCAACAGACTTGCTAAGTTAAATATTTCTTATTATTTTAACTAAATCGGTTTCCTCTTAATTTTAATAAGAAAATCATCATTTCATAAACATTTAGTTCAATCCATGCTCGTAATATTAGTTTTGAATCATTTATTTGTATTTATTTTATTTAGGAATATTTCACAATACAGTGTTGCTCCTTCAACCCAAAGTGATTTGTTGCAGGAGGTTCCTGTCTAAATTATCTTCTTCCTCAAGTCTCTAACATTCATACTTCTCTACACTCCATTCATCCATTGTTCTCTAGACCTGCCTCTTCCACTTCTTTATATTTATATATTTATTTATATTTCATATTATAACAAACTGTATATTTTATTATGTTGGATGCACATTTTAAAATATATGTAGAATCTAACAACAATTTTTGTTCGTTTAATTACAAGTAATATGACTCATTAACTGGTTTTCTGATGTAAGGAATATATTCTTAACATTGGTTAAAATCATAAGATAATGGATCTTGAAAATTGAGAAATTAAAAATTTATATAAAGTAACACTATGAGGTATTAATAAAAATAACATCTCATAAAACATCAGGTTCAGATAAAATTCCAGCAGAACTAATAAAATCAGGGGGAGAAAAATTGATGGACAAGATATGCCGGTTGCTTAATATGATTTGGGAAAAAGAAGCTCTTCCAGATGAATTGAAAGAATCAATTATCGTACCAATTTATAAAAAAAAGATGATTAAAGTGATTCAACAACTACAGGGGCATTTCATTACTTTCAACTTCGTACAAAATTCTAACAAATATATTAGTAAGCAGACTTACTCCCTATATTGATGACATTCTAGGAGATCGTCAATGTGGATTTAAAAGAAATAGGTCTACAACAGATCAGATTTTTAGTATAAGACAGATTTTAGAAACGAAATGGGAATATAATGGTACTGTACATCAACTATACGTAGACTTCAAAAAGGCATATGATTCAATTAAGAGGGAAAAGTTATATAGTAATCCTCCTGGAGTTCAGAATTCGTAAAAAGTTAGTTAGACTTATACGAATGTGTCTAAATGGCACAAAGGGTAGGGCGCATGTAGGCAAACAGTTTTTAGATACTTTTGAAATCCACAATGGGTTGAAGCAAGGAGATGCACTATCTCCTCTACTATTTAATTTTGTACTAGAGCATGCCATCAAATCTTTTGAGGACAAAGAAGGCCTACAACTCAATGGTATTAATAAGCTGTAAGTTTATGCTGATGATTAGGTGATAGCGAAGAGATACTAAAGGTCAACAAACCCACACTATTGCATAACAAAGAAATTAGGACTGGAAGTAAATATCAATAAAACTAAATATATGGTCACACCTAGAAAATACATTATACATAATGGAAATGGTCAGCTAATGACAAATGAGGGAAATTTTGAGGAAGTGGCTGAAATTCAAATACCTAGGAACAATAATCACAAATAGGAATGAGATGCACAAAATGATTGTTTAATTATCACTTTCACTAAAAAGTGATCTGAATCTATATTTGGTCCCCTGAGGGATCTTACATATTCTATCAGTTCATGTTTATTACCATTAGTCAGAACATGGTATTGTTATCAGGTGATTGCCATGTACCCTTGTGTATTTCTTTATGTTGAAATTGTGTACTCATGACTTTAAGGTTGTTCACCGTTGCAAAATCACATAGCAGTTCACCATTTGTGTTAGTTTGTTCATGAAGAGTATGTTTTCCAGTTACTGAGCTGAATGATTCTTCTTTGCCTAATTTGGCATTGAAGTCCCCAAGCACTATCACTGTGTCGCTTGTAGGAATTTTGTCCATTACTATTTGTACTACATTGTAAAAAATGTCTTTAGTTTCAATATCTTTATCTTCAGTTGGTGCATAACAATTTACTAGTGTAAAATTATTATATTTTCCCCTAATGCGCAGTTTACATGCTCTTTCATTAATATGAACAAAATCTATAACATGATTCTGCAATTTCTTCATGACTAAAAAACCTGTTCCAGCTTGTCCGATTTTGTTTTCAGTTCCAGAGTAATACAATGTATAATCTTGTTTGTTGATTATTCCGCTTTGAGTCCACCTTATCTCTTGTAAGGCTATTATATTGAGATTAGTTCTTCTGATTTGATCGACTAATTCTTGTAATTTTCCGGGTTTTAATAAAGTTTTGACATTCCAAGTACCTAACTCCAGTTTATTCATAGTCCTTTTTCTCTGCTGTGGTCGTCTTCTTTGTTTCTGTCCGGCTGTACTGTGTTGAGATGATGTAGCGGGAAAGTTTTTTACAGTGATAGGTTGCTGGCCTAACGCCCAACCCCCAGCTCGGAGGACCAGGTCATTTGATTTCGGGGTTTCTGTCCCCTAGATCAGTTGCTTTCACCACAGCTGTTGAGCCTGATCTACCCATCTGGATTGCTTCTTAGTCTGATCACTCACCTTTGGCCTGTCCAGCTTGGGAGGCCCTACCTGTAGCTATGCTACTGCTGGCATAGCCCAAAGGATCATTGTGATTCACAAGCACCCCCACCAACGACAAGGTCTTGCAATCCCTAGGGGGTGATTATTATTATTATTATTATTATTATCGTATCATTATTGTTATTACCCTATAAAATGTTGTTTGTACATGACATTTACATTGCTACATTTATTGTATCTTTAACTGTTTACAATTAGTATAGTGTATATATATATTTGTCAAATATTTATTTGTATTTGTGCTGGTTGAGTGGAAGAGAGGGCCTTATGGCCTTAACTCTGCCAGAATAAATAAAGTATTTTATTATTATTATTATTATTATTTATTATTATTATTTATATTATTATTTATATTATTATTATTATTATTTATTATTATTATTTATTATTATTATTATTATTTATTATTATTATTATTTATTATTTATTATTATTATTTATTATTATTATTTATTATTATTATTTATTATTATTATTATTATTAATTATTATTATTAATTATTATTATTATTATTATTACTATTATTATTATTATTAATTATTATTAATATTATTATTATTACTATTATTATTATTATTATTACTATTATTATTATTATTATTATTATTATTATTAACTATTATTATTATTATTATTACTATTATTATTATTATTATTATTATTATTACTATTATTATTATTACTATTATTCTTCATTAACTATTATTATTCCTATTATTATTATTATTACTATTATTATTCTTATTATTATTATTATTATTACTATTATTATTACTATTATTATTATTATTATTATTATTATTATTATTATTATTATTTATTATTATTAATTATACATAAGATCAGGTACCATTATTTACTCTACTGAGATGGCAGTCATAAAATAAATAGATTTAAATATGTTTTTAAAATAAGTTAATATAAACATGTGGGTTACTTTCACCTAAACAAAGTTAGCAGAGAATTGTCAAAACCATATATTTAGTAACTTTTGTTTTTTCCTCCCAAAATTAATAGACTATCAGTTGCACTAGAATAGCCTTACAATAATGAAAACTAGTTTTTAATTTACCTGAGTAAGTTTTGTATGGTCGTCTCGATTTAAAGCGTAAATTCACTTCAATTCAGTAATAGGTATGTTATCACTAGCAATTGTTCGACACGTTTTTATGGTAGACTTTCTTCTCCTTTTAATAGTTGACTGACTTTCACTTATTTCTTTTACAATAATAACAACAAAAATAAAGGTTTATCTTATAAATTATGAATGTTTTTAATGTTATATAAATGTATGCTTCAATATGATATTAAAATAAAAATTCATTGAACATTGCTATGATACGATACTACAATGTTATTAAGTTTTAATTGTAATGGCGGTCACTAAGGTTACAATTGTAAGATTCAAGGAAATAAAACTACATTCACGTTAATAAGCTTGTATCACATTTAAATATAACATAGCGAGGAGATCTTACACGTTCAATCTATTATGCAACACTAAGAAATTGTGGCTGGAAGTAAATATCAGTGACTATTTAACTGATGCCCCTATTGGGGGTCAATGACCAATCAAATTTCAATGATTTTTGATTTACAACCAATCACAGTCATGTTTCGCCTAGAATTTACCAACTAAAGTTTATCATAATAAAGAAAGCACCTCTTTTTTAACATTCTGAATAGGTCATAGTATTATTTTGCAGTGACTGACTCTGTAAGAAATATGGCTACCAGATTGTTATAAAGAAAGAGGACTGATTTGGAAATTCTTCGGTCGGCCACCAGATGGCGCGGAGGTCAGTCTGCAGGATAGAAGGCCGTTGGACGTCAGTTGTGAACGTGACGCAGCATTGACAATGTCACAAATTACGTGAAGAAACCCAGGGTCTGCTATGAATTATGAAGTATGAGGTGAGTGAGATAAAAAATAAACAATATTAAAGAAACTCATAGTGTTATTTCCTATCTACATAACTTAATAACCTGTTCTATACTTTGATTTTCTAAAATAATTTTGGATCTCACTGGATCTCTTCCTCTAAAAGCCATGGTCTTTGTTTTCCTTACAGAAATTTTTAGATCATATAATTTACATTTTTCATTTAATGCATGCATTGATTTCTGTAAGTCGTCTTCATTTTTCTGTATTATGATTACATTGTCAGCAAATAGAAGATTATTTATGCACACTTTATTATCCATTCTTATTCCTGGATTTACTAAAACTTTCCATTTATTTAAAATATTGTCTATATACATATATTAAACAAAGTGGGTGATAAACTACATCCTTGTCTTAATGCAGGGAAATTATATATATATATATAACCTGATCAATTAATTTATCCAATGACATTTAATTATGAAATCCAAACACAAACAAAACATAATAACTGAAACAAACATGCTTCCATCGAATATACCAGTAACAAAATTTAGAGTGGGTACAGTTTGGATGACTGCTACTTACCTTGCATAAACATATTGAACTCCAATATATCTAAATGTCAAAATAATATTAAATTGGATGAATCGGAACACAAGTAGACCAAGTCCAGTGTATGTCATTTTTGGAAAAACAAGATGTTAAAATGAATTAATGCACAAATAATTCTAGGGAGTATTTCAAAACTCTTTTTGCAAATATATTTATTTTTAATCCTAAAAAATACATGTATGAACATGGTGAAATGTAGTTAGAATTATTTTAACATTAGTTTTTTCATGAAATTGGCTGAGTAGAGTATCTAGTTTTGGTCTACTTGTGCTTTGAACAATCCAATTATCAATTCTGTTCATAATACACAGTTAAGAGCTTTTTCTACATTTTATACATTTTTTTAATGCCTGTCTATTAGCTGCTAGCCGAACTGCCAGGGTTCCAGGTCGAATTATATTTCTAATTGTTTTGATACAAACTAAATTATTTATTGTTTTTTATGGGTTTTAAGCTTTTTTTTATTTCCCTTATTATTTAGTGAATATATTTAAGTAGTCACAAAGTTAAAAGAATTGCTTTATATGATCAGAAAGTATGCTCCACACCATATGATGTTATGGGAGCAAACAAGTACCGCGCTATATTTCATAATTTGATGTGAGAATAATATTGAACTTACCTATAAGAACTTCACTAATTTCATAAACTGTGGAGTAAGATGTTATTCTTCAGCACAGCTTCAAGTTTAGCAGCAGCAGTTTTCTCTACATTCTCCATTAAAAGAATAAGGACTGCCCGTAGGTAGCAAAAAGGAAGTGGTTGATACCTGTAAGAAAGAGTAAATGGTTATTATTCTAAGATTGTTCTACTTATTAAATTAAAATTGAGAAGCTAAAGCTATTACTATGATAGAAATAAGTAAATTAATGAGCACAATTAAATTATTACAGTCAATGGTAAGGATTTATGCTTGGATGGGAATGAAGCCTGAATTAGCTCAGTGTTAGCACGGAAAGCTAAAGGTTCGGGGTTTGATTCCTGGTTCAGGCAAAATTTTTTCTTTTTACCATTGACTACAATTGTTCTACTTATTCATGTTCTTGACACAGATTATGAAATCCCTGTTCTTATTCTGTAGTTTCGGATAAAAGCCTTCACTTAGTCATTCCATGTCTCCTTATTTGATTATTTTCTTTTATCAAAACTATTTATCTTGTTCTGGATGGGATACTGAGGAATTTTCGCCGGTCTACCATATTACATTGTCAAATAATTTCAAAACTACAATCACTTAAAAAATGTTTTTAACCAATTATTCGAAATTTTATTCTAAAAAATAAATTGAAAGTTGAAAAATATGAAGGGATATTAAATTTTTTACTAAAATATGAACTTTTGCAAAATATTTTGAAATATGAAAAAAAAAAAATGTATTTGATTCTACAGATCATAAAATGTAAAGATACTTTGTCTCAGTGCTCTCTGACTAATAGTTTAAAACATGAAATTTCATAAAAATCCTCGCTCTATTCATAATAATTAAAATAAATGCTATCTTATTAAATTATAAATAGTTCTGAAAAAGAAAAGGATTTTTTTTTGTTGTGTTGGAAATAAAAACAATGATTATTACAAAACGCCATATTGTATTCGTTATTAGAATAGCAATATACACTTATGTCCAAAAGTTAAGGATAATTAGTTCATTTGCCGACTTATTATAAAGCATTTGTCAGAATAATACAAAATTTGGTAAGGGGTATGTCACAGATAATTAGAAACATGGCACGAAAGAAACAATGGCATGAATACGTCATTCACTTGTCATTTTCACAACAAACGAAAACTGCATTTCAGAATTCGAACATAAAAGTTGAACAACAATGGTTCAAATGATTAGTATGGGGTGTGATTACCCCTGACAGCTACACAAGACTCACATCGACGTGGCATGCTAGTGATGAGGTTGTTCAGGAGTTCGATGCTCAGCAAATTCCACTCCTCATGAAGAGCAATGTGAAGGTCTTGAAGTGTCCTCGGAGGAGGCTGACGAGATGCAATTTGTCTCCCTAAGGCATCCCATGCATGCTCTATAGGATTCATATCCGGAGACCTCGCTGGCCACTCCATACGCTGGATATCTTCCTCCTGAAGAAACTCATCCACCAGTTGTGATCTGTGAGGTCGGGCATTGTCATCCATGAATATGAATTCTGGACCCACAGCTCCCCTGAAAAGTCTTACATGAGGTTCCAGGATCTCTTCTCTATACCGCTGAGCATTAACAGTGCCACCTGCGAAGATGTGAAGCTCTGTGCGTGCATTCATCATACCAGGAGACCACCGCCACCAAATGGATGTCTTTCCATGATGTTCATGGGGTTGTAACGAGTTCCTTGCTCCCTCCAGATAGTCATGCGATGCGAATCACAGTTCAAGCTGAATCTGGACTCGTCTGTAAATAGCACGCTGCTCCACTGATTTAGAGTCCAGTCGCGATGTTCCTGACTCCACCGTAAACGTGCTCTCTTGTTATTAAGGGTGAGTGGGACGCATACTACAGGCCGTCTAGCATACAGACCAGCAGCTCTGAGTCTTCTATAGACAGTTTGTCTGGATACTCTGATACCTGAGGCGGCCGCAAGTTCTGAACTCAGTTGTCTGGCAGACATTGTTCGGTTTCTTCTTGCAGTTAACGCAAGATATCGATCCTGCTGAGGATTTGTAACTCTTGGACGACCTCCCACTGGTCTTCACCTAACGTCTCCGGTCTCTTGGAACCGTCGCCATAACCTAGATATAACATTTTGTGGCACATTAAGTGCTATGGAGACCTCAGTTTGTGTCTGGTCCTGGTTCTCTAGCCCCCGAATAATTCTACCCCGAAGCAGAGGGTCCCGATGTTGTCTTTGTGCCATTTTACTGGCAATCTGTTTCTTAAACTACATCTGATTATATCATAACTCTCTTTATTAAAATGAAGATTTATGGAACGGTGGCTTAACTGCAACAGTGCAATTTCCATTTATCATTGCTATTAATTTTTTCAATTGTTGAAGAGAGATTATAAGTTAGTATGTAAACAACACTGGTCAAAACTAACGTAAAGCCGAGAGAACGTTTTGATAAATAATTTTTACTCCTTGCTCCTCTTTAAGCATTTTGATTTTCCGTTTTACAAATTATCCTAAACTTTTGGACACCAGTGTATTTACAACTTATAATAAACACCGGTAACTGTTCACAATATACACAAGTATGTGGACCTCTGATTTTCCTAAACCTAAATTCACAAATAGCTTAATTATATTATTTTTAGTTTGATCATCTTACCTCAATATTAATGTTCAAAAACAAATCAAATCGGCCGCGGTGGACTAGTGGTTATGCTCCTTGCCTCTGGTCCCGAGGGTCGCAGGTTCAAAACCGGCCGGGGTCGATGGATTTTTTAGGACGGAAAAATCCAAGGAGCAAGTCCTCCAGGAAGGACTTTAAGTCATAGGTCCCGAGTCTGAAAATTTTCAGGCTCGTAAAAAATCCTTAAGCCTGAATGAAAAGGCCTCTAAGCAAAATTTACTGAATTTTCCTGTCCTAGTACTACCTTGGTTTCCTAGATGTCAGTATGAGGCAGAACGCTGACCACGGACCACTCAAATGACATCTATACGAAAACAAGTGTAACTAAATTAGTACGGTTCAAGTTCTTCCCCGTAGGGGGAGAGCGTCTAAATCTCCATAAAGAGAAAACATGGGCTTACAAAAAAAAAAAAAGAACAAATCAACATTAACCCATCAGTGTGGGAGGATTTAAATCCACTGATGTTTCTCAGCTGCAGGAGGATTCCTTGGAATGGCATTTAAATTTGACATTTAGAAAACAAAATTAAACAATTTCAAAATGAGTTACGTTATTAATAAAAGTGTAATCTTTCCTCTACAAAATGATATTATTTAATCATTTATTTAGTGAACCTTTTCCGAAAAATAAGAACTAGTTCCAGTAAAAAAATCATGCGGGCGGTGCGCGTCACTCCTCACTGATGGGTTAATATTGAGGTAAGATGATCAGACTAAAAATAATATAATTAAAATAACCTAAAAATATTACTTCCTAAAATTAAATATCTCTAATATCTCTCTGTGCTTCGAAGGTATTATTAAATACCACACATGCGTCACCAGTTGCCTGCCATGCCTTTGTCACTGAAATGTCGAATCACATTTTCACGACTGACGTCATAATCTGCAAAAAAATTCTAGAATTTCATCAATATCAGCTCTAACTCAGTGACATCTCTGTCGTTTGTTCTTGTAATTCCTTCCTCTCGTGCTAGTTCGGGGAGTAAAGCCTCGTCGTCTGAAGTCAGTCAATCCTCCATTTCTTGATTGGTCATTACCAGAATCCTGGTGTTTGTGGCCGGACACCATAAATACATCTGCAGTTGCAGGAACGTTAGTGGTTGTGGCAGCTGCAGGGGGGGTTGTTTTTGCTAATTGTATAAAATGTTTTAATAGTGCATACCCCTCGCGTGCCAACCCAGTCAGTGTCTCCATCTCGGCACGGGAACTCAGTTGTAATTTAATCTGCCTGTCTCTGATCCAGCCACCATCCAGCATCAATGCGCGACGTGCATCTTCATCAGTGTTGAATATAATGAATGCATCATTAAATTCTCCACCTACAATGTGGACACCGCCTTTAGGAATTGACAGCCCCCGAAAATACTGCCGGATATCTGGTGCAGTAGCAGACCAAGACAGATTCTGCAACCGTATAAGTACAGCCTTCCTGCAAAAATAAAAAAAAAATATATAGCACAAATTTTAGCAGAGATATTTTTTAATTGAGTTTGTATTTTTTTAACATTCTTACTGATATGACTGTTCTTTTGTTTTTATTTTCTGTTAATTTTAGAAACTGTTTAATTTCACTATACATCATAATGTTACTTCCTAATGATTTTAAAATAGATATTTTCTCCTTATTTGCTTCAATGTGAATTGTGCATAAATCTCAAAACAGCTAAGGTTCCTCATTCAAATCTTTAGAAAGATTATGAGCATGATACAAGGAATCAAGAAGTTTTTTGGGCAAGATGAAAGAGAAAAAAATTTGAGATGATATTTCTGTTTCATAATTATCTACAGTTGGTATTCCAAGAAGTTCCATGTTTGATTTCCAATGGGGTAGGAATTTATAAACTGGCCTAAACCTACTGATGGGCATAATGATCATTTTATCAACTCAGCCTCTAATGGAAACGAGTACCAGACACATGTTCTAGCGGTAAAGACAGCCAATATTGCAGCTCTGATAGTCTCAACCTACTAGCAGGGCTACCAGTGCGATAACTTTATGCAACTTACATATGTTCCTTAGCTATCTTCTGTAATTAAAGTGGACTAAGAAATGTCTATACAAAATAAAATGTTTGTTGTATCTTTTAGTTATTTGTTCGTATTATAAGTTTGACATTATCATGTTTTCTCTTTTACTTTTTTTTGTTGCTCCTACTGATATAATACTATATTGATTCAGAAAATGTAGACGTTGCACTACCACTAATATAAGCATTCTAAGTCAGAAAAATACTTGTATTAATAACCAAACAATTATGGAAAGGTACACTCATCCAACAGAGTAAGATCAAGTATCTATCTTACAAATCAGTACAACTCTACACCAAAATGAAAATAAAATCCCATATAGCCAAACAAAACAAAATCCAATGTGAAACCAAGATATGGAAGACATTACTAGAACCAGATACAATACCAAACAGCCCCAGATCAATTGCAGTTGCATCATTTCGTCTTGAAACTGGTCATGATTGCTTCACAGCACATCTACATAGAATTAAGCTACTAGACTCTCCACACTGCAGAGTATGCAAGGACACAAATATGATAATGAACAAGGATCACTTGATGTTCTGTGCTGATCTTCAGAAAATAGTCGAAACACCATTCCAAATTGCTGAATATTATTGGGAAGCCCACAAGCGAATGATGACAAATCAAGAGCTTCAGAACATTTGAATACTACTACTACTATTATGGAAATGAAAAAATCCAAGGGTTTATGATGCTTTTGAAGGATGAAGATAAAAATCTGTGTATACTAAAAGTTTGTATTGAAAAGATGATGCCTTATGACTGTTTAGCTATAAATAATACATGGATAAAAAGCATGGAATATCATGTATGCCATGTGCACACACATACACACATATATATATATTCTTGGACCAACGGATCAGTGCCCCCGTAAGAAATGCGAACTAAACACTAATTCCATTTCTGCCTCGGTAAATCATTTCCCCCCTACATTCTTGACTGTCTTTATTTTCTATCTCTCTCTCTCTCCCCTCCCATTACTCACAGTTTTGAGCTTTCTTGCGGGATATTATTTGCACTCATAGTCCAGCGTTGTCAACTCAGTATCAGTATGTTATGTAATATGTAAATAAGATCGTAGCATGTAGTAACTTCACCATAGCCGGTTCCTAGCCCGGATTAGAAAGGAGGGTACATGACTGTGTGTTCATTCCTAAAATTTTATAATTTTGTTAAGACTTCAAGATTATGTACCAAATCGAACCAAATGTGAAGGAGAAGTGTTTATGACGAAACATTTATCTTTAAAAACAACATATGTAAATTCCCTTCACGTAATTTCCATTTAACCAACAAATATCCACTATTATAATTATATCCATTAATCGCATAAATCAATCAGTGTCATTAGACCTACTTAAATTAAATATGAAGAAGTAATAATTAATTCAATAACTATTCAATATTCAAGAGCCTGACACCGGGGAAAGTTTGGGAACATCCCTACTCGGTCAAGTTACAGTGGCTATATATTACTACTGCATGGCATAACAGGCTCCTAGGAGACCCTTGGCCTACCAGCAGCTACTATCCTCACATCCATATGTGTGAATCACATAGTGGACAATAATCTAGCCATTATAGGGGTGATATATATGTATACTTTTGTGTGTGTCTGTTAGTGGTTTAATTGCTGAACCCCCCCCCCCCTCAGATATTAACCAGCAAAACAGGAGAGTTAAGGATGGGGGTTAACCAAAGTGAAAATTTAATAATTTTAAAATTAGCTCTAGCGTCCACTAATTTGAAATATTCACAACAAAACTCGGTATCGGTCATTAAAGTAAAATGAGAAACATATTCTTAAAAAAATTTGGTCTAGCAGCCACCAATGAAATGGTGAAATAAAACGAGAAACATATTGTTTAAAAAAAACAGGGTTACCAACTACACTCTAATTCAACCCAGGAAGTTTCTACAGACCTTACAGGTTAGATAAGGGCATAGATACTGCAAAACTCATAATAACAGTATTTGTTTCTTTAAGAAGGGGTGGAGGGACAAGGTTAGCAGTACTTTTTCCAAATTTATGTACTATACATGTAAAAAACATAATTTTCTTTAACGGCATGCAAACTAGCTTTATAGTAAATGTGAGAGTTGACATTTTCACAAAGGATAGTACAGGTCCACACGAGCTCAATGACAAGTGGTAACGGTTTCTTTTCTTTAAAAGAGGGTGGCTTGGACGGCTACAACTTACAACTCTGTATCTCCTGTGTTGCATACTTCAGTTTTATTTAAGGATTTCTCTCAAGAAAATACTGTTAAAATGGCAACCCAGATCCCTATTCCAAACACACAGTAACATCCTGGTTGAATTTGACTGTAGGAGTGGGAGTTTACCTGAAATTAGAATTTTCAAAATTGCTCTAGCGGCCGCCATGTTTGTTTTCTCGCAACGAAACGGAAACCAAGCCTACATTTGAATAATGAAAGGGAGTTCATTAATCAGCAAAATCAGATCATTAGGAGTAAGGTTTTATGTCAGTTGTCAAGGCAAATGCTGATTGGAATTTCATTACCCTGATTCATTTCATCTTCCACCATCTTTCCATATTAATATTCAACGAATTTACACAAGAAACATAATTACATAACTGCCAAAGCTTACACATGAATAAACACAATAAAAGAAATAGCCTACATAGTTTCATTCTTCTTCTTCGTCAGGCTCTACGACTTCCAGTGCAATGTCTTGGCCTTCTCAACTAGTTTACGCCATTTCTTCCTTTCCCGTGCAGTAGATCTCAAATCAAAAATCCCCATCTCTCTCAAATCTTCAATTACGTCATCCTCCCATCGATCTTTGGGTCTTCCTCTTGGTCTTGTTCCCTGTGGCTTCCAATTTAAAATATCATTCGGCAATCTTGCTTTTGGCATTCTTAGTGTATGTCCAAACCATTGTAATCTTTTGGATTTGATGAAACTAACTATGTTTTCTTTATTATTCTTGAGGTATAATTTGTTATTCCTTCTTAATCTCCAAGTTCCGTTTTCCTTTACTGGACCTAGCACTCTTCTAAATATTTTTCTCTCAAAAGTTAATAGTCTTAATTTATCTGCTTCTTTTAGTACCCAGGTTTCAGCTCCATAACATATGATTGGTCTTATTATTGCTGTATATAATTTGAATTTAACATTTTTTGATATTAATTTGCTTTTGAATATATCGAAATTAGCAAAATATGCTTTATTCCTTAGCGATATTCTTGTTTTGATTTCTTCTTCAACAGTATTATTATCGTTTAGTATTGTGCCTAGGTACTTAGTTTTATTCGAATAAGCTAAATATAGACAGAAACATGTTGAAGCATATCAAATAAAAAAAAATCGAAGGCAACAGGCCTAGAAGGCTCTTGATCTAGCACCCTGCTGCTGGCCTCACATCCACCTGTGTTAATCACAGAGGTAGACGATCATCTAGCCAGTGTAGAGGTGATATGTGGTCATCATGTCGGGTCCCTCAGCCGTTATAGCTGGTCTTCTCAACCTGGAGTCACTACCTAAATGCCTCACGATGCTGGGTGGGCACCGGTCTCATACTGGCCGAAATTCCATGAGAAAATTTATTTCTGCATGGGGACCCAAACCATCGCAAGTCCCATAGTTCTGTGCCAAGGCTTCTTGCCTTAACCACTCGGCTACGTAAAACTGAAGTAAAAACGAAAACATTCTAATGGCAGCAATTCTTCTCTCCTAACAAAACTATGTATATACTGAATTTTCCTGTCCTAGTACTACCTTGGTTTCCTAGATGTCAGTATGAGGCAGAACGCTGACCACGGACCACTCAAATGACATCTATACGAAAACATGTGTAACTAAATTAGTACAGTTCAAGTTCTTCCCCGTAGGAGGAGAGCGTCTAAATCTCCATAAAGAGAAAACATGGGCTTACAAAAAAAAAAAAGAACAAATCAACATTAACCCATCAGTGTGGGAGGATTTAAATCCACTAATGTTTCTCAGCTGCATGAGGATTCCTTGGAATGGCATTTAAATTTGACATTTAGAAAACAAAATTAAACAATTTCAAAATGAGTTACGTTATTAATAAAAGTGTAATCTTTCCTCTACAAAATGATATTATTTAATCATTTATTTAGTGAACCTTTTCCGAAAAATAAGAACTAGTTCCAGTAAAAAAATCATGCGGGCGGTGCGCGTCACTCCTCACTGATGGGTTAATATTGAGGTAAGATGATCAGACTAAAAATAATATAATTAAAATAACCTAAAAATATTACTTCCTAAAATTAAATATCTCTAATATCTCTCTGTGCTTCGAAGGGATTATTAAATACCACACATGCGTCACCAGTTGCCTGCCATGCCTTTGTCACTGAAATGTCAAATCACATTTTCACGACTGACGTCATAATCTGCAAAAAATTCTAGAATTTCATCAATATCAGCTCTAACTCAGTCACATCTCTGTTGTTTGTTCTTGTAATTCCTTCCTCTCGTGCTAGTTCGGGGAGTAAAGCCTCGTCGTCTGAAGTCAGTCAAACCTCCATTTCTTGATTGGTCATTACCAGAATCCTGGTGTTTGTGGCCGGACACCATACATACATCTGCAGTTGCAGGAACGTTAGTGGTTGTGGCAGCTGCAGGGGGGGTTGTTTTTGCTAATTCTATAAAATGATTTAATAGTACATACCCTTCGCGAGCCAACTCTGTCACTGTCTCCATCTCGGCATGGGAACTCAGTTGTAATTTAATCTGCCTGTCTCTGATCCAGCCACCATCCAGCATCAATGCGCGACGTGCATCTTCATCAGTGCTGAATAAAATGAATGCATCATTAAATTCTCCACCTACAATGTGGACACCGCCTTTAGGAATTGACAGCCCCCAAAAATACTGCCGGATATCCGGTGAAGTAGCAGACAAAGACAGATTCTGCAACCGAATAATTACAGCCATCCTGCAAAAATAAAAAAAATATATAGCACAAATTTTAGCAGAGATATTTTTTAATTGAGTTTTTATTTTTTTAACATTCTTACTGATATGACTGTTCTTTTGTTTTTATTTTCTGTTAATTTTAGAAACTGTTTAATTTCACTATACATCATAATGTTACTTCCTAATGATTTTAAAATAGATATTTTCTCCTTATTTGCTTCAATGTGAATTGTGCATAAATCTCAAAACAGCTAAGGTTCCTCATTCAAATCTTTAGAAAGATTATGAGCATGATACAAGGAATCAAGAAGTTTTTTGGGCAAGATGAAAGAGAAAAAAATTTGAGATGATACGAGGGCAGATTGGAAAGTAACGCACAATAATTTTTTTCTGCCTTGGTATTGCAGCTAGAATGTTGAAATTTCACAGAGATGTAGTTTGAAGTTTTCACTACAGATGGTATTTTTTTCTCAGGTGCACCTCTTGCGAGAGAAGCATGAACTATGCAACAAAAATGGCGCGCATGCTACAGTCGTCCACCTGCGAGGAACAGAGAAGTGTTGTTTGATTTTTGTGGGCCAAAGGGCATAATCCCAGTGAAATTCACAGGGACATGCGTGGCGTGTATGGGGATGATTGTATGGACCGTAGCAATGTCTCCAGGTGGTGCACATTCTTCCAAGAGGGACGCGTGAACCTTAGTGATTCGCCACGCTCCGGCCGGCTGACAACAGCAGCAATCCCGCACCATCGGACTTTCATCTGTTTGGTCCCACGAAGAAATTCCTGGCCGGCAAACGCTTTGAGACAGATGTGGAAGTGAAATCAGCAGTGCGCAGATGGCTACACTCCATGAGGACCCAAACCATCGCAAGTCCCGTAGTTCTGCGCCAAGGCTTCTTGCCTTAACCACTCGGCTATGTAAAACTGAAGTAAAAACGAAAACATTCTAATGGCAGCAATTCTTCTCTCCTAACAAAACTATGTATATACGATTTTTTACCTTGTTTATTTCTCATTTCGGTTAGTTCTTTAACAATGTATTTATTATTCACGAGGTTCGGTACTCTGGTAAAAATTGAATCCAAGGTACAAAAAAATCTGAGATTTTCTTTCGCAGTTGTTTAATTAAGCAAACTGGCTAAAACGTGACTAACACACATGATGAACTAGAGCATCCACTGCTGAAGTCCACCTTACGGCTAAATAAGTAAATTGACAGATTAAAAATTAATGTACGAAAGTCCCGCCATAGCCAAGCGGTTAAAGGCAAGATGCCTTGGTGCAGAGCTACGGGACTTGCGCTGGTGTGGATCCTCTTGTGGGAAGATATGTTCTCATGGAGATTCGGCTAGTATGGGACCGCTGTTCATCCAGCATCGTGAGGCATTTGGGTAGCTACAATAAGTAGCGGCCCCAGGTTGAGAATATCAACTATAACGGCTGGGAGATCCAACATGCTGACCACATCCCACCCCTGCACTGGATTATCGTCTACTTTTATGGCTAACACATGAAGACCACAGGGTAAAAAGATAGGATCCATTTGTCATCAAAATTTAAGTGGACACATCTTTCGGTGTTTTAATATAAGTAGAATTTAATGTTATGCTTAAACAAGGCAAACACCTTGATGGTACAATTCTAGAGCTGGTGTTTTGAAACATGTACAGAGGAAGAAAGATGAGGGAGCCAATGCGAGTATACAAAAACCAGAGTTTGTTCATTGGTTACATTGATTTATGTTACCAGTTCTGTAATCTGTTTGTATTGTTCCTAGGGAAGCAACATCGCTCATAAAAAAACATTGATGTTAGAACATACATTTTTTCAAAAGTAAAATATCAATGTTTTGGAAAAACATATGAAAATACAAAAGAATTTTCAAAATGTTTATTAATTATTTATTTCGCAAAGCAGAATTTAAAAACAACAATTTTGAGAATCTTGTGCATAGTAAGCAGTTTCTTTCACAGTTTTTTTCTTACAATTTATTTATCTCAACTTTTTTATCCACTCACAATCAAATTCATAAACTTCAAAACAACAAAAACTGGCCGTTGACGTTGATGAGTGTTGAGCTATTGAGTGTGAGAGCGAGATGCTAAATATAAGAGTGTACGCGTGTAGCAGAGGAAGCGAATGAGCTTTCCATGCGACTGAGCCACCACGACCGAGCCAGGACCTGTTTGAAATTACGTCCCGGTTAAATTTAGATGGCTCTAAATCGTTGTAAAAATTAACATAGAGAGGCGACTCTACCGGTTCTCTATGCAGTGAAAATAATACAATAAATGTCACTAGGCGTGAGAATATATCGCTCATAAAAGAACGATAAAAGAGATTACCAAAAGCAGCATTCAACTACAAGCCAAGAGGTTCAAGGAATGTAGGAAGGCCAGTGAAAAGACGGACAGAACGACTGTGAGGCGGAACAGGCAATTTGCCTAGCCCGTGAAGTGAAGAAGAAGAAGAAGAGCGATGTATCGTCGATGTTAAAACATCGATGTTTATGAACGATACATCCCTAAGTGTTCCCAATGTATAATTTAAATGATATTGCATGACGTATTTCAAACAGTGTTATTTACCGAATAAAACTGATTCCCACAAAATATAATAATATTTAATCACTTTTAATTGTGATTCCTCTATAATTTTACCCCCCACTCATGTTTTCATTTACTTTAAAATTATTTCATATTTTGATTATAAATTTTTTGTAATGTTGCATCACTTTGTTTACTAATCGCACTGAGCAGAATGTATTGTGAAAGTGATAAATTGTTGTTTAATTTAATTATTCAAGCAATTTTTCTTTATAATTCATCTGCTATTGTTGAGAGTAATAATATTATCAAGTCTATAATGGATGGATCTGAATTAGTAGTAAATTCGAACATAACAAGGAAGAGAAAGATAAAAAAAAAAAACTGTAAAAGAACGAATAAACGATACTTCTAAAAAGTTGAGGTTAGCAAGTCATCAAACAGCTAATGAGATTCTCCACTATACAGTTTGGCACATATGTTCAAAATAAATATTTGCTTCAAAACAGAAATTGGAATTGTGTGTTATTAAAGCAGTCAGAAGCTTCAAAAACTGTATAGCCTCTTTTTCTCAAAATCTATTTTTCAAGCACATGCCCATTTAAAAAAAGTTCCTTGCACTGTAGTTTTCCCCTTATGAAATTGAAATTTTCTATACTTCTCTGTAGAAGACAAAGAATTAAATTTGTACTGGATTTTAATCATACTCAAAATTCTGATTTGTCTTTTTATAAACGAATGTGTCTAAATGGCACAAAGAGTAGGGTGCGTGTAGGCAAACAGTTTTTGGACACTTTTCAAAACCAGAATGGGTTGAAACAAGGAGATGCTCTATCTCCTCTACTATTTAATTTTGTACTAGAGCATGCCATTAAATCTTTAGAGAATGAGGAAAGCTTACAACTCAATGGTATTAATAAGCTGTTAGTTTATGCTGATGATGTAGTATTGTTGGCCGATAGCGAGGAGATACTAATGGACAATACGCACACACTATTGAGTAACACTAAGAACTTAGGACTGGAAGTAAATATCAATAAAACTAAATATATGGTCACACTTAGAAATGCATTATATAATGGAAATGGACAGCTAATGACAAATGAGGGAAATTTTGAGGAAGTGGCTGAATTCAAATACCTAGGAACAATAATCACAAATAGGAATGAGATGCACAAAGAAATTAAACATAGGCTCAATTCTGGGAATGCGTCCTATTATGCATTGCAGAGACTCTTGATGTCCCAACTTCTTTCAAAAAACGTTAAACTGAAAATATATAAAACTATTATTCTACCAGTTATATTATATGGGGGCGAAACATGGACTCTTACTTTAAGGGACGAAAGGAGATTACAAGTATTCGAGAATAAAGTACTTAGGAAAATTTTTGGACCAAAGAGAGATGGACAGGTGAATGGAGAAGACTACATAACAATAAACTACATGGTCTTTATAGGAAGCCAGATATAATAAGAACAGTTAAGTCTCGTAGACTGCGATGGGCAGGACATGTTGCACGTATGGGGAATGAAAGACTTGCATGGAAGCTTCTTGTAGGAAAGCCAGAGGGAAAACGTCCAGTTGGTAGACCAAGAATGAGGTGGGAGAATAACATTAACTATGAATTGAGGGAAGTAGATTATACAGGGAATGATTGGAAAGCATTAGCTCAGGATAGGGATGTATGGAGAGCTTATGTCCGTGCGGCCATGAACCTACGGGTTAGATAGTGCCAGTGAGTAAGTCTTTTTATATTGTTATAGATATCTCAGTTTCCATCAACATGAAAAATCAATTTTTTAATTTTTTTTACTCAGAAGTATTAACAGCACAGAAAAATCCAATGTAATTTTGGAAACAATGAGTGCAATGAATATCCAGAGCAGATATTGGAACAGGATAATGAAAACTGCACTGCATGGTACTTTTGTAATTAATTAAAGTAAAAAAAAAAATGTAACTTGAGAACTAATCACTTGAAATTAGTAAATAAGTTATTCATACTACGGAATTTGATATGAATTTTATAGTATTCATTCATACTGGTAGACAATTGCGATAAAAATTTGAAAGAAGTATCAGACGAGGTACGTTTTGTGGCAGACACAATTCTACACTTATGCACTAAACACTTGAAAACATGTTTCGTACTTCTTCTTCTTTGTCAGACTCTACGACTTCCAGTGGAATGTCTTGGCCTTCTCGACTAGTTTATGCCATTTCTTCCTATCTTGTGCAGTAGATTTCAAATAAAAAATCCCCATCTCTCTTAAATACATGTTTCGTACTATTTTAACCCTCTGCATGCCACTGGTAAAATTTCTTGTGTCAGAGATTTAAATCGCACCCGCCAATGTGATCGGCTTTGCAAGTAGTTTAAGTATATTGTCTGGCAGGTAATGGACAGGAGCACCAGAACCGATCTGATCGGCTCATGACACCTAAAGGGTTAAACATTTTGGAACCATTTTATAAACATTTCTTACGATTATTAAATATTTATAAATTACGTGAAATGTGTGCATCGGGTTCTAGAGATGCGGAAATGCTTCATGTAACATCTGCTTGGTGGCTCTCAAATCGGAGTTACCAACATTTGAAAATAATTTCGGGTGTGGTAGGTTTTATGCTGGTCACAATTCTACACTTACATTCTTATGCCACTGATGCACTAAACACTTGTAAACACGTTTTGTACTGTTTTAAACATTTTGCAATGATCTTCAAGCTTTCTTTATAATTTTTATATTTATATATTTACATAAAACATGATCGTGGATACATTACTTGCTACTTTCCCATGTTGTTCCAACGTTACCACTATTTGAAAGTAATTTCAAACCATATTTAGTGTTACTGTACGTAAAATTAGTTTATTAGATAGTACGCATGTAAATTGTTTTGTTAGGTTAGGAAATGGGAAGTTGGTTTACATCCATTTTTTTAAGCATTTGGGAATAAATAATATGCATATAAATTGTTTTCTTTAGTTAGGAATTGGCAAGTTAGTTTATGTCCATTTTTTTTTTGCATTTGGGAATCTATTTCCAAAGTTGGTAACACCGACTGCAGAGCCATCTACTGGAGGCTATATTAACCATTACAGCAACTCCTGCATGCGCACTACGATTCTGTGGAACTTAGAAGAATTTGTGTTCGGCATATAACAAGACTTTTTCCGAAAATAATTTCAAACCATATTTAGTGTTTGTGTACATAAAATTAGTTTATTAAATAATACGCATGTAAATTGTTTCGTTAGGTTAGGAAATGGCAAGTTAGTTTACGTCCATTTTCTTAGCATTTGGGAACTTATTCCCACAGTTGCTAACACCGACTGCAGAGCCATCTACCAGAGGCTACATTAACCATTACAGCAACTCCCGCATGTGCACTGTGATTCTGTGGAACTTAGAAGAATTTGTGTCCACCAAATAACCGACTTTTTCCGTAGTACCGTTATTACTTTTGGATTTTCAAAATTCAATCGTGGGTACCCTTAATTACTATCTTCCAAGTATCTCAGTCATAATCTCTCAATTTTATCCAGATTCCGCTGTATAATTTTCAATACTGAAAGTTCTCAGTACATATTACATTTGTTATTTATTACCACGTACAAAAAATTGACGGCATGATAACCTTTCAATGAAATATCATAGTGATGCAAAATAATGTCATATCTTATCCACCCAGAACACACAGTAAAAACGTTAATCAAATTATACATTACCGAGAACTTTGTTCACATCAAAAACTCTAGTTACGAATGAGAGATTTAATTACAAAGAAAATTTAATCAATCCAATATGCTGCATTTTAAGTTGAGAGCATTCCTGATGCAATGAGATCGATCTGAATCTATTGCGTTAATAGCAGTCTCTTTGTCACTCACCTTTTACAATAGGAAATTGATGCCCAAATCAATATTGGCCTTCCACGACTGTAGACACTTACGCAGTCTATGTCATAAACTCCTTTTCTCCACACATACATCCTACCAGTAGTAGAGAAAGTGTAAATGTTGACCCATCAGACCATATTTAATTGTTCCATATCAATAGTCCAGGATTTGTGATCATATTACCATGTTCTCTAATATTGAATTCCTGCACATAAATCAAAATTGCTGCTCTGCCATGAATATCTAATTTATGGAGCGCTCTCAATATTCTAGTAGAAACTGGTACCCTTGATTGCATTATCTCTTAAGATTTTTTTTGCCAATTATAATTATACTTGACGCAGAAGCCGACTGGGGTGGACTAGTAGTTACGCTTCTTGCCTCTGGTCCCGAGGGTCGTGGTTCAAACCCGGCCGGGGTTGATGTACTTTTTTTTAGAATGAAAAAAATCCAAGGGGCAAGTCCTCTGGGAGGGACTTTAAGCCGTGGGTCCCGAGTCTGAAGATTTTCAGGCTCGTAAAAGATCCTTAAGCCTGAATGAAAAGGCCCGTAAGCAAAATTTACTGAATTTTCCTGTCCTAGTACTACCCTGGTTTCCTAGATGTCAGTATGAGGCAGAACACTGACCACTCAAATGACATCTATACGAAAACGAGTATAACTAAATTAGTATGGTTCAAATTCTTCCCTGTAGGGGGAGAGCACCTAAATCTCTTTTAAGGGAAACATGGGCTTACAAGAAGAAGAAACATTTTGCTAATGCCAAATGTAAAATTCAGAACTATTACTAGTATTTAAATATTTATATAATAATTTTCCCGCCCAGGGTAGCATAAGCAGATATGGCAATACCACATTAGTATGTTCCTACAATCTAGCTGTTACAGGTAACATGTGGTCAGTACGTTGGATCCCCCAGCCATCATAGCTGATTTTCTCAACATGAAATAGGACTATTTCTTAGGAGTTAATTTCATACGAAAGTATTACTTTTTTAAAGCTCTCCTCAACTTAATTAATTATTTAACTGTAGCGCTTTCGGGACTTGTCCCATCATCGGCAGGATTCAAAACTGGTGTTTCACTGAAGATCTGGTAGAGGGGGTTATATGTATTGGGTTCGTTTTCGTTTATCAGATTAGATTTTCAGTGAAACACCAGTTTTGAATCCTACCGATGATGGGACAAGTCCCGAAAGCGCTACAGTTAAATAATTGTTGAGGAGACAGACCTTTCAGGTGAATCTTCCATAATTTTATATTTTAATTTTGAAAATAATACCTCAACGGAACACATCATGAATCTTATAAAAGTTGATTGCACAGACATAACCTTTCTATAAATCCAATATTTTCCAACCATCATCCATATAATTTTTCTGCTTCAAATCATCCTCAATGCTATTCTCCCACCTCAATTCTTGGCCTACCTACAGGGCACTTTCCCTCTGGTTTTCCTACAAGGAATTTCCATGTCATTCCCCACTTGTCCTGCCCATTGCAGTTTACGAAATATAAGATACATCAATCTGGTTTCTCATAAAGATAATTGAGGGGTCGAGTGAGCTATGCCACTTTGAGAAGAAATGGAAATAATCAGTATTATTTATATTTTTCCTTTTGAATCGTTTACGTAACAGTAAGTAAAACAAGAAAAAATTATCCCTTTATCATACAAATAATTTCCCCACAACATTTGGAAGGGGTTGTTTCTTTCAGTAGGCATTCCCTACGGCAACTGAAACCACGTGCTTTCTGTTTGTGTGAACTTTGATACTCTATTCTCTAATACCAATGTTTCAGTCAAAAAAGACAAAAAATGGTACATTTTAGTAAAGAAGTCAGATATTATTCCAGAAATTCCACGAAAACTGCAGTAGCAAAATTTAGACTGCTTACAGAACATGATTATTTGGCCAAATATTTATATAAATTAGGAATTTACACGAATCCAAATTGTCCTCTACGCAACAAAGATGAATAAATGAACAAAGAACATCTACAAACCTGTGAAGTATTACCTGTTGGATCCACCATAGAGAAATATTGGAGAGCAAGAACACTAATGGCTTCGTTGCCAAGGCCCAGCATTTGAAAACAACACATTTCAGTCATGATACTTGATAGGTATATACCCTTAATCACAGGTTCTCTTTGAACAATGCAACACTTGACCTCTTAGTTTAAGATTAAATAATGTTAACATTTTATTTGAAAAGAAAAAAAATTACACCTGAAACTTGGATTTGAACCCGAGGTCTCAGGTTTAAATCCCAGTTCAGGTGTTACTTCTTTTTAATAAAAATGTGTTCATCAGTCACAATTTAAATTAAATACAGTAAAACATATGGTCACACGAAGAAATACATTATATAATGGAAATGGACAGCTAATGAAAAATGAGGCAAATTTTGAGGAAGTGGCTGAATTCAAATACCTAGGAACAACAATCACAAATAGGAATGAGATGCACAAAGAAATTAAACATAGGCTCAATTCTGGGAATGCGTCCTATTATGCATTGCAGAGACTCTTGATGTCCCAACTCCTTTCAAAAAACGTTAAACTGAAAATATATAAAACTATTATTCTACCAGTTATATTATATGGGTGCAAAACACGGGCTCTTACTTTATCCCTTTAGGTGCCGTGAGCTGATTAGATCGGCTCTGATGCTCCTGTCCATTACCTGCCAGACAATGTACTTAAACTACTTACTACTTGCGAAGCTGATCACATCGGCGGATGCGATTTAAATCTCTGACACAAGAGATTTTACCAATGGCATGCAGAGGATTAAGGGAGGAAAGGAGATTACAAGTATTTGAGAATAAAGTACTTGGGAAAATTTTTGGACCAAAGAGAGATGAACAAACAGGTGAATGGAGAAGACTAAATAACAATGAACTACATGGTCTTTATAGGAAAGCAGATATAATAAGAACAGTTAAGTCTTGTAGACTACGATGGGCGGGACATGTTGCACGTATTGGGAATGAAAGACTTGCATGGAAGCTTCTTGTAGGAAAGCCAGAGGGAAAACACCCACTTGGTAGACCAAGAATGAGGTGGGAGAATAACATTAACTATGATTTGAGGGAAGTAGATTATACAGGGAATGATTGGAAAGCATTAGCTCAGGATAGGGATGTATGGAGAGCTTATGTCCGTGTGGTCATGAATCTACAGGTTCGATAGTGCCAGTAAGTAAAACATATTTAATCCGGAACGTGAATAATGCGGAAATCTGTCCCGTGAACAAATTTATTGGCCCCGGCGAAATAATAGTAATTTTAAGTGTATTTATTTTGCATAAAACATAATCTGTCCAATGCAGAAATGGAAGGATATTTCTACACAATGAAAAAAAAAAACTGAAAGACAGAGAAATAATTAGTTTTCACTTAATTGATTTCCCATTGTCCACCGCTGTGGTCTCGAGGTAGCATGCTGCCTTGTCACGCAGTAGGCCCGGGTTCTATCCCGTCGGGGCAGTTTTTCTGGTTGAGGTTTTTATCGGGGTTTTTCCTCACCTGTAAGACAAATGTCAGGAAAACTTTAAGGCCCAAACGGTCCCCGAAATCATATGGCCATCATCATCACCCTTCACCGGTGTGGAAACCAACGGGAAGCTACCACACCTACATAATTCCCTAGTAAAGCTGCTAGCATAGCATGAAAATGCTATGATTGCAGTGAAGGACCTGCCTTTGGGCAGAATTACTATGGATGGATGGAATTCCCATTAGGCAAAAAAAAAAAAAAGAGTAAGGAGTAATTCCTGCCGCTGGGTGAATTACAGATTCTACCTGTACCTGAAAATTTCTTTTTGACCTCACTGCACACCCATTATGTGAAATACAGATACTTTTCTTACAAATAACCATCATCACCGAACATTCACGAATTTAGGCCATTTGTTGACCTGTTTCGGCTTCAAGAGAAACACCATACAAAAGTCTTTTGAGTTGACGTCCTGGTCTTCTTCTTCCTGCAGGTTGATATCTTAACATTTGTTTGGGTATTCTGTGATCTTCCATCAGGCTGATAAACGAAAACGAACCCAATACATGCAACCCCCTCTACCAGATCTTCAGTGAAACACCAGTTTTGAATCTTGCCGATGATGGGACAAGTCCCGAAAGCGCTACAGTTAAATGATTAATTAAGTTGAGGAGACAGACCTTTCAGGTGAATATTCCATAATTTTATATTAATTTTGAATAAACCTCAACGGAACACATCATGAATCTTATAAAAGTTGAATATAAGACAAATTAAAATGTTTCATATCTCTCCTCATAATCTCCTAAATAGACCGTGATTTCAGGGTCTTGGCAACCCCTTCCTCAGTACACACTTGACGACAAATGTTATGCTGAACGGAAGAACCACTTCTTCCCTCTGTTGGTGGACCGATAACCCTCCAGATCAGGTCAGAATCCGCAAAAACAAGAAAGAAAAAATTAACTTTATCAAAAGCTAGTATAATTAAATAAATAAACAAAACAAAATCATGGTTTGGGAAAAAATCTACATTCACAAAAACAAAGAAAAACTTATGAACTTCGAAATTCCAGCGGATTTTGACCTGATATGGAGGTTTATTGGTCCACCAACAGAGGAAAGAAATATTTCTTCCGATCAACTTAATATCATTTAACTATTTCCAATATTGTTACTTTAACACCATTCCAATAATGGATCATATTATGATATTATGGAAAGAAAACTTTATATCTGAACCACTAATCCAACCGTGGGCCTCTCATATTCCATACGAGCGTGCAAGACTGCTACACTATTCGAGACATGGTACAAACAAACAATTCTGTCCGCTGCCAGGTAGATGTCACCACCAACATCAATGGCCGGCTTCACTTAGAAGTGTTAAATAAGATCAATTACTGCTTAGAAAAGTGGTGTAAAATTCTCAAACATACATACTTCTAAATGAAGCCGGCCGTTGGTAATGACATCTATATGGCAGCAGATGAAATGAGAATTATAGATTTGTATATGTGGAAAGAACTATTAATGTTTGTACCATGTCTCGAATAGTGTAGTGGTCTTCTTGCATGCTCGTATGGAATACGAGAGGTCCACGGTTTGATTCCTGGTTCAGATATTTTTTTTCTTTTCACAATACCATTATAATATTACAACTTAACATCAGTCGTCTAGAGTGTTCTGAGGACGGGGTCGCCAAGACCCTGAAATCGCGATCTACTTAGAAGATTAATTATGAGGAGAGGTCTGAAACATTTTGTCTTAAATTACACCTCATAGTGATTTATTCCTAATAAAAGTTCAGGTCTTCAATAATTTGCATGCACACAAGCTTAAAAATAATTCTGATATTTTAGAAATAAAACAATGGAGATGAATTAAATAGCACCAATATCTTTAACAGCATGCAACCTGCAGAACCAATACATATTCTGATTGTAATGAAAAGATGGATAGTCTTGGAAAAAGGAGATCAAAGAAACAATATTCAGGTAATCGTGAATCATCTCGTATATTAAGGATGAGAACGAAATAAGATTGATCTCCATTATATATTATATTATTTTTAGTCTGAACATCTTACCTCAATATTAATTATTAATATTTAGGTAAGATGTTCAGACTAAAGATAATATATATTTGAAGAGAAAAATTTTCGCCTAGACCGGGACTCGAACCCGGGACCCTTGGCTTTCCGGGCCAAGTGCTCTACCAACTGAGCTACCGAGGCGAGTTACGGTCTAGACGCAAATTTTTCTTCTTATGTACGTTGTAATTCCCTAACGCCAAATGCTTGAAACCATAGCTTCTATCTTGCAAATGGCGGCTTCTTAGTTAAGAAGACATTTATTGGGAATTTAACACTACTTTATAGCCAGTAGGGCTTCTATTGACGATTTTATTATTAATTTAACACTTCTCATTGAAGGATAAATTATATTTGAAGAGAAAAATTTTAGGGAATTACAACGTACATAAGAAGAAAAATTTGCGTCTAGACCGTAACTCGCCTCGGTAGCTCAGTTGGTAGAGCACTTGGCCCGGAAAGCCAAGGGTCCCGGGTTCGAGTCCCGGTCTAGGCGAAAATTTTTCTCTTCAAATATAATTTATCCTTCAATGAGAAGTGTTAAATTAATAATAAAATCGTCAATAGAAGCCCTACTGGCTATAAAGTAGTGTTAAATTCCCAATAAATGTCTTCTTAACTAAGAAGCCGCCATTTGCAAGATAGAAGCTATGGTTTCAAGCATTTGGCGTTAGGGAATTACAACGTACATAAGAAGAAAAATTTGCGTCTAGACCGTAACTCGCCTCGGTAGCTCAGTTGGTAGAGCACTTGGCCCGGAAAGCCAAGGGTCCCGGGTTCGAGTCCCGGTCTAGGCGAAAATTTTTCTCTTCAAATATAATTTATCCTTCAATGAGAAGTGTTAAATTAATAATAAAATCGTCAATAGAAGCCCTACTGGCTATAAAGTAGTGTTAAATTCCCAATAAATGTCTTCTTAACTAAGAAGCCGCCATTTGCAAGATAGAAGCTATGGTTTCAAGCATTTGGCGTTAGGGAATTACAACGTACATAAGAAGAAAAATTTGCGTCTAGACCGTAACTCGCCTCGGTAGCTCAGTTGGTAGAGCACTTGGCCCGGAAAGCCAAGGGTCCCGGGTTCGAGTCCCGGTCTAGGCAAAAATTTTTCTCTTCAAATATAATTTATCCTTCAATGAGAAGTGTTAAATTAATAATAAAATCGTCTAAAGATAATATAATTAAAATAACCTCAAAATACAACTTCCTAAAATTAAATATCCATTATATAAATTAGTAACTTCAAATACCGCAACAGAAGCAATACGCCTAACAACCAATAAGATGTACTTATCACGACATGAACATACTTTTTTCAGCATGTTTTGTTAAATGTACTTTCTCTCATCCCAAAAGTCAATATGTAACGTAACTCCTAACAATGTAGCAGCTTGAAGATAACACGAAGTTCCCAGATAGCAATAACAGTAGACTTATGGTGAAATTAAATGTTTCTTACCTATCCTCATAAATATTTTCTAAGTTTTTCGAGACTATAACTGTCTCGAAATCGCGATCAACTTAGAAAATATTTATGAGAAGAGGTAAGAAACATTTAATTTCACCATAAATTAAACCTCATAGTGATTAATTCCTATAAAAGTTAAAAACAGTAGACTTGCTGATCTGGTATCACACTGCTTTTATAAGATTCAGAAGAATCAAAGGACCAATGGTGTAGAAAAATAAGATATATACAAGGAATAGGAGAAAATATATGGGATTGTGGCATGACTATAAAATAAGGTTTATTAGCCAATAAGTTCTCAGCCTCTAATTCTCTTACTCATTCCAAGGATATAAAATCTTATCAACCAAAATATAAATGTCCATGACTATTTAACTCATGCCCCAAATGGGAGTCAATGACCAATCACGTTTCAATGATTTCTGTATTACAACCAATCAGAGACGTGTTTCACGAAATAATTATCAACGTTAGGATTATCATATATTAAGCAAAGCTCCTCCTTTTTAATATTCTGAACAGGTCTGACCGTTATTTTGCAGTGACTGAGCCTATAACAAATACGGCTACCAGATTGTATATAATAGTGCTTACATGTCAACATTTGTAGCAATTGATTATACCACCAAAAAAAGAAACCACTGTTTGCACTTTCTTAAATGTATACGACATCAAAAATGAATTAATATACAGATTGATGTGTTTCATTTTTTCTCCACTAGAGAGCATTCTTACAATATTGCGTTCCTTTGGCAATAAATAGTATGATCTGGTTGCAGTGATAAACAAAAGAAGCAGTAGAAGCGTAGGCTACCTATCGTTTCTCATTAGTTTTCAAACATCACCGTTTACTTTAAATATAAAAATATTTTTAAATAACTGTAGTTAAATAATGATTTGTGAGTAAACAGCTTTATTTTATTCGTTAAATAGTCCTAACAAATGCCACTCTTGATTTCCAAATTCTCTAGATAAATTCACTCCTCACTTCGTGAGTCGTGAATTTATCGATAATTTGGAAATCACTCGTGGCATTACTTATGATAATCCAGTGGACATCTTAATTTCCCTACTAACCATACCAACTTCCTTTATATTACACCAACAAAATAATTTGCAGCATTAAAAATGCTCACCGATATTTTGGAATATGGATTTCTAACTCAGGGTACATAAATAAATCATTGCATTTCTTCAATTTATGTTTTATTTTATTCAAATTATTAAATTAGAGTTACAATCATGCTCCATAACAAACTAACAACATAATAAATATAAAGAGCCTCAACTGTATACGCTTTTCTTTGTAATAATTCAAGTAACGAAGAAAATGAAACACGCGGGAAACAAGAAAACCTGATGATGCAAAATAAGAAATTTTACACTCTACATCTTTGGTTTTGATTATAACAACAAAAGATCACAATAAATGTAAAGAGCCTCAACTGTACATGCTTTTCGATTGTAATAATTCAAGTAAGAGCGAAGAAAATGAAACACGCAGGAAACAACGAAATCCGATGATGCAAAATAAGCAATTTCATACTCTATATCTTTGATTTTGATTATAACAACGAAAGATCATACATCCAATTAAACTAGATACATTTATTCACCAATGAATATGTGATTAACTGTCAGATGTACCTGCAAACTTTTCTAAAACTGCAATGGATTTCAAAAGTAATTCTATAAAAGTACAAGACATAAAATTGCATTTAATACTTCCTAAAAATATTAATTAAAATTACATTTGTTTGTTGTCAGTGAGATGCACACTATTAACAATTTTCATCACTACCCTATCACTCGAAAAAATTCTATTTCATTATAGAGTGAAGTGATCCCACTACAGGCCTCAAGAGGCGCCTGGGGTAGTAGGAGGTTAATACTCCACACTTTTTCTGGACAATTGGCACTTGATGTAGCCAAGTTGTCAGCCCTGCATGACGGCCACCTTCACCCCCAGAACAAGCATCTGGTACTCATTTCCATTAGAGGCTCAGTCAACCCCAGAGCCATATTCCATGAGAAGGTTTGGGTCAGTTTAAAAATCCTTATCCCACCAGGAATCAAACCCTCATAGCCTTAACCGCTACAGCGTGCCCCCTCTTTACAAACGCAAAATGTATAGACATATAAAAATTGGACAGTGATAATTCAAAACAGCAATTTTACTTATATAGCATTTAGTTACAAATAAACAATGAAAAATTTATCCGATTGAGGGTCTTTCCACTTTTCAGCGGTTGCCCTTTTACCAGCCGGCTGCTGGCCCTTCGCATCCACATGTGTCAATCACAGAGGTAGATGATCAACAGCCAGTGTAGGGGTGACATGTGGTTAGCATGTCGAATCCCCCAGCCGTTATAGCTGGTCCCTCAACCTGGAGCCGCTACTTATTGTAGCTACCCAATTGCCTCACGATGCTGGGTGGGCACCGGTCCCATACTGGCCGAAATTTCTTCCCCCATGGAGACACGAACCAGCGCATGTCCCATAGCTCTGCGCCAAGGCTTCCTACCTTAACCGCTCGGCTACGGCGCGGGACTGAAAAATTTATCAACTATTATATACTACTGAAATTATATTATTTATAGAGCTGTTCATATATTAAAGTTGGAAATTTTTACATTATGAGATTTTCTTAATAAAACCAAATAAATCTTGAATTTTTCTTACATCATACATCTATATTCTTTAACACACAACCGCAGTATAAGGAAAAATCATTCCCATCCTCAGCTGTCACGACAGAACCGACAGTCGTGACAATAGCTGAAGATTCGAATGATGTTTCTTGATATCGCAGTTCTGTGTTAAAGAACATAGATGTATGAGGTAAGTATTATCGAGCTATTTTTTATACCAAGTTATTGATTTGTTCAGTCGACAATTTTTAAAATGTTAATGTGTCATTTTTCTCATTAACTACAAATTTATTTTGCCATTAAGAAACTATTTATGATATAGTAATTAAAATCTATCTACAAAGACTGACCTACCTGTAAAAATAAAAAATTCAAAATATGTGAGCAGAATAACTAGTACATTTTGTCAAAGTATTTTTAATTTTATTAATTCTGAAGGACAAGAAAATATTTCAAAACTAATTGAAAGATCTTTATAGTTCTTAACATTATGACTACACAATGAAGTGAAGAAATTGCAGTTGTTCAAATTATATGCTAAGTTGAAACAAATTATGAACGTTATCGTAACATAATGTAAACAGTTTGATATGTGAAGGAATCTCTCACATCGACATTTCCTCTGATTCTAGTCTTAGCAATTTGATATTGGACAGCTTGTAGGTACACCTGACAGAATCTGATTTAACTGATCAATTGGGCCGATAATATAATACAGGGTGATTACAAATGATTGGAGCGATTTCATTATTTTATGGTAGCTGTAGTATTCGACATATTTTCACGAACTTTTACAGATACATAGAGCAACTTCCCAGGTTTTTTTTGAGATGTTACAGGTGCTCCATATGCTCCCCCTTGGTGATTCTGCAGATATCAAGTCTGTAATCAAGTTCGTCCCATACTCGACGTAACATGTCCCTATTAATTTGTTCAAAGGCATTGATTATGCGAGCTCGCAGTTCTGGTAAGTCTACTGGTAAAGGAGGCACAAACACTGAATCTTTCACATACCCCCAAACAAAAAAATCGCACGGCGTCAAATCGGGGGAGCGTGGAGGCCATGACAATTTCTGATCATTCTCTCCACTGCGACCGATCCATCGGTTTGGCAATCTCATGTTTAAAAATTCACGAACATCGTGATGGAGCACCATCCTGCTGGCAGATGACGGTCTCACTGTCGGTCGTCAGCTGCGGCTTCAATCTTTTCCGCAAGATCTTCCAAACGGTCGGTTGTGGAATGTTCAGCTCTCTGCTCGCTTTTCGTGTTGATTTCTGTGGGCTACGTGTGAAACTCATCCGCACACTCTCAACCTTTTCTTCACTCACTGAAGGACGACCCGTTGATTTCCTTTTACAGAGGCATCCTGTAGCTTTAAATTGCGCATACCATCGCCGAATGGAGTTGGCACTCGGTGCATCTTTCTCGAACTTCGTTCTGAAGTGTCGTTGCACAGTTATCACAGATTGAGTTGAATGAAATTCAAGCACAGCATATGCTTTCTCCTCGCCTGTCGCCATCTTTGATAACTGCTGCGCTCTCTCGGTTTAAAGCTGAAACACGGCTGCGAGAGAAAACAAAAAAAAACCTTATGAGTTTTTATACATAACTTTAAAGTTCTGTGAAGATATGTCAAATAAGATCGCTACAATAAAATCATGAAATCGCTCCAATCATTTGTAATCACCGTGTATAGTATATTTCATTTAAAAAATCAGCTTTCCCGCAGCAATTTATAGGAAGTAACAGTATAATGATAATATTACCAAGATAAATAACAAATAAACAGCTCACCTCATATTTTCTCAATTGGACATTTTTTGGGCATATTGTCTCTCTTCAACAAGAGCCAGAGTCTAATTGAAAATGGAGACAATGGCCTACAAAATCTGTCCAGATGAGTAAATATAAAATGTGGTGTGAATTTCCAGTTCATTCTCTTGAGAGTAAGTTACCAATTGATTAATATTGAGTGGAGAACATATTTTTAATAACTCATACAATTTCAAATTTCTTTGAGACCATTGGTTTCAAACAAATTTTTCGTTCATTACACAAACTGTTGAAATTTTCTGTTTCTTGATTTCTCTATGGTTACCTCTATAGTGCTGCCGTCTTTGGTTGGGTTTATAAATTTCAAAATCAATTTTCTTTCTACAGGAATACTGAAGTTCATCGATCAATAATTATTATCTTCTCCCAAACTGTTAATATTAACGGTTTATCCAATTGTTTCAAAAGTTTTGAATCTCAATTTAATGATGTTCTAATAAAGCATGTGCAGCAATTGCTGATTTTTCAATTTCACAATTTTTAATATTTCTAAAATGTTCTTCAGTATGTGTTTCCAAATTCCTCTTCCCTATATATATTTTGCTGCAATCATTACAATTTATTTGATAAATTTGAGATTTTTTACTGCCTGGAATTTTCAGTTTTTATTGGTACTTAGGAGTTTATCCAGACTGAATTTATTTATTGATGCCAAAGTAACATTGCTTGTTAAACATTTTTTGAAAATTTATACGTACTTCAGGATGGTAAGTAATTTTCTTGAATTTGGAAACGTACTAAACAACATTTTAGAAGTATTAAAAATTGCAAAACTGAAAAATCAGCAATTGCTGAACATAGTTTATTACATCATAAAATTAATAGAGATGCAAAACTTTTGAAACAATTGGATAAACCGTTAGAATTAACAGTTTAGGAGAAGACATTCATTCAAAATAATAAATATTGATCGATAAACTTCGATATTCCTGTAGAAAGAAATATGATTTTGAAGTTTATAAACCCAACCAAAGATGGCAGCACTAGAGGTAACCATAGAGAAATCAACGAACAGAGAATTTCAACAGTTGGAGTCACAACTGAAGATGAATGAAAAATTTGTTCAAAACCAATGGTCTCAAATTTGAAATTGTATGTTCTCCACTGATCATTTTTTATTTCGAAGTTGTAATAGCATGGAAAAGTTGTGAATTATATAGACAAAAAAATTTAAAAAGATAAAAAAAAATCAGAATCTGTTGACAACTTCTGGTCACGCAAAGGCTGTAAAGTTTGACAAAATATGAAAAAAAAAACTTCATTTTTGCGATTAATTTTTAATTAGATGTTTTCGTAATGTCTTATAATGTCTTCAAATAGAGCCTAAAAACACTGTGTTTTAATTTGGTTTAGATCAGTTGATATCTTTCAGTCACGCAGAGGGCCTAAAATTTGCCAAAATGTTGAAAATTTCACATTTTTACGAGTTTTTTATACAACTTTTTCCTCTATATTTAGAAAGCTTAAATATTTAAGTTCCCCTCAGGGGTCCTCATCTAGGGGATATGTGGATGGCGACCACAAGGTGCCCAAGCTGTGCAAAACATTTCTTCCACTTACTTGTATTTTGCACTCTTTTAACTTTACTATCTAACCTCTCTTGGTTAACTCTTATTTTTTTCGAACCCGACGCTATTAGGGCTTCCGAGGGCTAGGGAGTCCTTCTTTCTTCCATTTCTTCTTTCCTTTATTTTCTTTTCTTCTCCAGAAAAGCCTGACCAGAAGCTATAAGATGGCAGCCCCACCACTGGTCTTACTTTCCTTTGGCCAGCAACTAATCGAAGGGACTATTATTATGCTTTCAAGTCTTATATGAGAATTTCCCATAAGGGAAAACTTTCTATAGGATCGTAACAGGCCTTGGGCTAATACTTGGAAGGAAGAAGAAATATTTATGGTACAGTATAATTTTTAACAATAAACTTACTTTTATAAAAAGGAAAATCAGAGTTCTGAATAAGTAGTCCATGTTAGTTGAACCTGTCCATTAGTACTGTACTCTATTTTGCAGCTGAAGGTACTTTGACTTTTAATGAGGCTTCAATGAGTTTTACACAGTGCTCAACAGCCTGCGTATGAACTGGGAATTGCTTGAAAGTAATGTTCCAGTCAGGGATTGAGTCATTGTCTATGTGCGATTTGATCTCGTCAATGCTTTCTGCCAACAATGGGGGATAAGATAATTCACAGTCCATCCAGTTGATCATTTCTGAGTATTCTTGCGCATAGAGGGTAGCATGAATGTTCTTACTGTTTTCCTTCTTGCATCCATCTGCCTTGCTTTCAGAATTCTTCCATGTCCCAGCTATGTTGTGTTTGTCATCGAGTCATGTCTAACAGTAAGGGTCGAATCTATGAACGCATTAGACCGTAAAAGGCATTCTCTTCTGAGAAAGTTGTATCCTAATACGATTTTGCTTACTCAGAAATCTGTTCATGCGATAATAATCGTTGAAATTCGTAAGCTACCTGACGAGGTAACCTAAGAGAGAAAACAAATCGTGGGAATCCCGAAGGGAACCGATGGTAACCAAAGTAGTTTGAAACCGTGCTGCTTTATCCAAGATGTCGGACCTTGAAGACTTTGATCATGTTTTCGGTATACGCGGAGAAGAGGAATTTGATAGTGTCTACCAAAGAATTTAACTGGAAGAACAGGAGAATCGGCGTAATATTGCACGATGCAGACATCGTTGTATACGGTATTATTTGCGGGACTCAAGCGCAAAAATGTGTTTCTCTAGCACACAAAAATGATGGAAGTGGTTTTATCGCTGAGAATTCTGGGTAATTTCTTGCCAATATTGCAAAAACGACTTTCATGCATGACCAGTTAGTGGGTAGCTAATTCGACCTTTGCACCTGCTCACGGTGAGTCAGCTCACCAGTGAATGGAAGTAATTTGTGTAGAGACTAATGTATTTGCATGCAACCCTTCATGGAAGTCGTTTTCATAATATTGGCAAGAAATTACCCAGAATTCTCAGCGATAAAACAACTTCCGTTATTTTTGTCTGCTATAGAGGAAAACATTTACGCTTGCGTCCTGCAAATAATACCATATACAACAACGTCTGCATTGTGTGATATTACGCCGATTCTCCTGCTCTTCCAGTTGAATTCTTTGGTAGACTATCAAATTCCTCTTCTCCACGTATACCGAAAACATGATTACAGTCTTCAAGGTCCGACATCTTGGATAAAGCAGCAAGGTTTCAAACTACATCAGTTACCATCGGGATTCTCACGATAAGTTTCTATCTTAAGTTACCTCGCCACGTAGCTTACGAATTTCAACAATTATTATCGCATGAATAGATTTCTGAGTAAGCAAAATAGTATTATGATAAAATTTTCTCAGCAGAGAACGCCTTTTACAGTCTAATGCGTTCAAAGATTCAACCCTTAGTGTTCTTGGTGAGAGAAAAAAATTTTTTTGCTTAATCACAGGGAAACACAATAATGGTTGCTTACTACTGAAGTCGATTTTAAGTGAACTCTCATCTGCCAAATAGGTCCATACTAGGAAGACAACAATCATTTAAGTACTAATTATTTATCAAATACCAAAAATGTGTAAAAATATAACTTTTCAATATTTTGGCAAATTTTGGGGCTTATGCGCGACCGGAAAATATCAACCGATCTAAACCAAATTAAAACAATGTTTTTAGGCTCTATTACATTATAACATCACGAAAAATATAATAAAAAACTTAAAGAAATAATCTCAAAAATGAAGTTTTTCACAAATTTTGTAAAACTTTAGAGCCTTTGCACGACCGGAAGATGCAAACCGATTTTGATCATTTTTCTCTTTTTTGTCTATATAATTCGCAACTTTTCCGCATTATAACTCCACATTGAAAATTATTGTAATGTGGAATTAGGAAGATAGATTACCTTAACAGATATAGTTAAAAATATTTCTTCGGAACGCTCTATAATTATAGACACAGCTGCACTCCTTTTTGGCTCCTTTTTCTCCTATTCTCCAACTGCAACAGACCAATTAAAAGACATTTATAGTTACTTGCTACTGAATGAGTTCAAATGATTTTGGCAATGTACATTTTTCAGTGACAGGTCAAACCTAAATAAAAAATTAATGGTCGACAAGTGAACAAAATTAAATTAATTTCTTGAAATATAGTTTGGAATTAATTGTGAATTTTGGTTAACAATTCCACCATCTAGCAGAAATTACATTAAGCGTTTGAACATCTCGTGCATACACACTGCAATTCTGTAGAACTTCATTCCGATGCTTCCTGCTTACAACAGCAAAATGACAGTTGACAAATATCGAACTCATTAATAATTCATTCCCTATATTTGCATAATTATATAAATTCATTAAAATTTGTATGAAATGTTTAAAGAAACTTTGCAAAAATGTTTAAATAGTATAAAACGGTATTACAAATGGTAAAGTGTAGTGCTAGTTGCATAAAAATTTATGGAAAATCACCATCTACAAATAGTAGGGCTGAGATCTAGTATTTGTCTAACACAATTTTCCAGGCAACATTCTCATGCCACTGTTGTACTCTACACTTTTACCATTTGTAATAACATTTCATACTATTTTAAACATTTTGGAACAATTTTATTAACATTCCTTATGATTTTCAAATATTTATATAACTATGCAAATATTATGAATTGAGTTTTACAGATGCGCAAATGCTTAACGTTAACTTCCGCTAAATGGCTCTCAAATTGGTGTTACCAACATTCGTAATTAATTCCAAACAATATTTCAAGAAATTAACTTCATTTTGTAAGGTTCTGACGGGTACATAAGATTAGTTTACAGTTTATTAAATAACACGCACATAACTTGTTTTGTTAGGTTAGGAAACGTGGTTTACATCCATTTTTATAAATATTCAGGAATTTATTCCGAAAGTTGGTAATTCCAATTTGAGAGCCATCTAATAGAAGCTACGTTGAGCATTAGAGCAACTAGCGCATGCGCACTGCGATCCTGTTAAATTTAGAAGAATTCACGGAGCAAGTTATCAACAAATAGTGGACTTAAATGGGAAGCTAGTTTATGTCAATTTTTTAGAAACGTTTCGGAATTATTCCTAAAGTTGTTAACTTCCATTTAACGGAAGCTACATTAAGCAATAGAGCATCTCATGCATGTGCACTGAGATTCTGTGGAACGTAAAATAATTCATGGAGCGAGTTATAGACAAAGAGTGGACTTTTCCAATACTAGACTTGAGCCCAATTTGCATACATACATAAATAATTGGTAAATGGGCACATGTCTAATATTTTTTCATACTATTTTAAACATATTGTGTGGATAAGGTTGAGAAATGGATTCACACAAATTCTTCTAAGTTCTATAGAATCGCAGTGCACATGCGCGAGTTGCTGTAATGGTTAATGAAGCTTCCGGTAGATGGCTCTGAAGTTGGCATTACCAACTTTGGGAATAAATTCCCAAATGCTAAAAAATGGACGTTTCTAACCTCCCATTTCTTAATCTAACAAAACAATTTACGGATAAGGCGTATAAACCGTCGCACATGAATTCTTCTAAGTTCTATAGAACTGCAGTGCGCATGCGCGAGTTGCTGTAATGGTTCATGTAGCTTCCGGTAGATGGCTCTGAAGTAGGTGTACCAACATTGGGAATAAATTCCCAAACGCTAAAAAAAGGATGTAAACTAACTTCCCATCTCCTAACCCAACAAAACAGTTTACATGCATATTATTTATTTCCAAACAAAAAAAAAAATGGACATATACTAACTTCCCAATTCCTAACCTAAGAAAACAATTTACATGCATATTATTTAACAAACTATAAACTAATTTTACGTACACTAACATTAAATATGCTTCTTGTAGGAAAGCCAGAAGGAAAACGCCCAGTTGGTAGACCAAGAATGAGGTGGGAGAACAACATTAACTATGATTTGAGGGAAGTAGATTATACAGGGAATGATTGGAAAGCATTAGCTCAGGATAGGGATGTATGGAGAGCTTATGTCAGTGCGGCCATGAACCTACGTGTTCGATAGTGCCAGTGAGTAAGTAACATTAAATATGGTTTCGAATTATTTTCAAATGTTGGTAACTGCAATGTGAGTCTCCTAGCGGATGTTACACAAAGCATTTCCGCACCTGTAAAACTCAATGTACAATATTCGCGTAATTTAGAAATATTTAAAAATCGTAAGAATGCATCAGAATATTACATGGAAAATTGTATGCGATGGTTTATATACCATAGTCAAATTATCAAATTTTGGTCACTCCAATGTGAGTGCCACCTGTCAGATGTTACATGAAGCATTTCTGGGCCTGTAGAACTCAATGTATGATATTTGCATAATTTAGAAATGTTTAAAAACCTTAAGAAATGTTCATAATAGATTCTAAAGTGTTTAAAATAGTATAAAACATTATAAATGGTTGAAAATTCGCAACTATTCTTCAAAAATCTACTGGAGGCTACATTAACCATTACAGTAACTCCCGCATGCACACAGCGATTCTGTGGAACTTGCAAGAATTCATATCCGCCGAATAACCGACTTTTCCCGTTAGGAAATAAAGTCAGTTTACGTCCATTTTTTAGCATCTGGGGATTTATTCCAAAAGTAGGCAACACCGACTTCAGAGCCATCTACCGGAAGATGCATTGACCATTACAGCATCTCGCACAGGCGCACTGTGATTGTGTAGAACTTAGATTTCATGTAGGAGTTTATCGCATTTAGGAATTTACTGCAAAAGTTGGTAACACCTATTTCAGAGCTATCAAGCGGAAGCTATGGTAAACATTAGAGCATCTCGCACATGCACACTGATTCTATATAACTTAGTTGCAAAAAGGGATGGCTTCCATTATACGCTGTGAGAAAATTCTCGAAGTCCCAGGCAGACACCATGTGCATACACCAAAATAAAGAAACCAAAAGGGCTAAAGTTTCCATTAACAGCAGGTTAGCTTTAGATTGGTCTTTCACAGGTTAGAGCATTTAAATTGTGTTAAGTTAGCTTTTTGGTTTGTTAAATAGGATGTACAATGTTGGCAGCATCACAATATTCCATACAGTAAACCGCTATGTTGGTTGCACTGGAACATGTTAAAGTCAATATGGCTGCCACGTCGTGAGCCAATATGTAGTTAAATTTATCACAGAAAAATATATTGAAATAATCGTTGGAAAAATGTAAAATTCAATGTAAATGTTTGGAAATAATTTGAAAATAAAACCTCTTTGACGCATGCACGTGATGTCTGCTGGGACTTCGTAAAATTTCTCGCGCTTATTGGAAACTTCAGAACACGCACGTGGTGTATGCTTCTAAGAAAAAAAATTGCCTCCCATTAATAAAATCTATATATTTCAGTTAACCGTCAAATTTAAAATGTATCAAGCAGAATTCGTGTAATTTAAATTATTCTCGCTGCGCTTAATGGAAACTTCAGCACACGCACGTGGTGCATGCTTCTAAGAAAAAAAAAATTTCACCTCCCATGTTCAAAATGTATATATTTCAGTTAACACATAGTCAAATTTAAAATCTAGCAAACAGAATTCATGTAATTAAAATTATTCTTGTTAATAACTAAGTAACCATAATAACCATTAAGCGCACCAAGAAGAAAATACAACTAATTAACTACAGAAAATTAAGTAACATAACACCTACCAAAAATAATTCACCGGATCAGCGTAAATCGCCTGAATGAAGATTTGATGAATTCCACGTAATATAGATGAATATTATAAGTAGAAATGATATTTCTTTGTTACTTCCAACTTCCAAATCAACAGCAGCACAAGGGAAATGGCGAACAGTAAGTGAAGTGAACCCGGAAGTGAAGTTATAAACGCAATGGTGTATCTTCCGGGGTTTACACAACTGAAGCAAAAACTACGTACATCAAGTTAACACTTAATTACAATTTTATATGCACACTTGTGTGCGTTTACTATTTTAGTTATCGGGACCGCTGTAACTCACAATATATTTCTTTATGCACTAAAATGCAACAGGTCTCCATAAAATAATATACTATATTGTGCTGTTAATCGCTAGTGTTGCTACTTCCGTTTAGCAATAATCCATCAAACCAGCGATATCCCACTAAAAACTAAACCAGAGATAACCCACTAAATAAAAAACGGTGGGTTTTCGCTGTATTCAAACTTCTATGGACTATATCAGAGATAACCCACTATATTTATCATTATTATATTATACAGATTACATACTAAAAACTTTATGGAACATATCTTAAATAATTAACTGAAGTCAAGAAGTTATATTTTTTCATCATAAATTAAATAAGTTTTATGTATTTTTTTAAATTTAAAATATGTAAAAATTCAATAATTTACAATGATAAAAAAATTATATTTGTTAAACAAATCCATAATTAACAATTATCATAAATAGTTTGAGTAATTTATACAAATTATATATATATAGATAAAATACTGGATCAATTAGTGAAAATTAAGAAATGTATGCAGCGTTACATCAGCGATAACCAACTAAAGAGTTGACCGGCCCAGGTGCCAACGCATATGGAAGTTTTTAATATCAGACCTAGTTATTTCTGCCAATCACTTGGAACATTGCGGTCTGCTTTAAGTGCAGCCAACAGACTTATTAAGTTAAATATTTCTTATTATTTTAACTAAATCGGTTTCCTCTTAATTTTAATAAAAAGAAATATCATAAATGTTTGTTTCAATCCTTGCTCGTAATATTAGTTTTGAATAATTTATTTGCATTTTATTTATTTATATTCCACAATGCAGTGTTTCTCCTTCAACCCAAAGTGATTTGTCGCCAGAGATTCCTGTCTAAAGCATCTTCTTCCCTCAAGTCTCTTAGCTTCCATAATTCTCTTCACTCCATCCATCCACCCATCGTTCTCTAGGCCTGCCTATTCCACTTCTATATTTATATTTAATATTATAACAAACTGTATATTTTGTTATGTTGGATGCACATTTTAAAATATACATAGAATCCAGCAAAGATTTTTGTTCGTTTAATTACAAGTATTAAGATTCATTAACTTGTTCGTTTAATTACAGGTATTAAGATTCATTAACTGTTTTTCTGATGTAAGGAATATATTCCTAACATTGGTTAAAATCATAAGATAATGGACCTTGAGAATTGAGAACTTAAAAATTTATATGAAGTAACACTATGAGGTATTAATAAAAATAAAATCTCATAAAACATCAGGTTCAGATAAAATTCCAGCAAAACTAATAAAATCAGGGGGAGAAAAACTGATGGGCAAGATATGCTGGTTGCTTAATATGAGTTGGGAAAAAGAAGCTCTTCCAGATGAATGGAAAGAATCAATTATTGTACCAATTTATAAGCAAGGAGATCAAACTGATTGCAACAACTACAGGAGCATCTCATTACTTTCAACTTCGTACAGAATTCTAACAAATATATTAGTAAGCAGACTTACTCCTTATATTGATGACATTCTAGATCATCAATGAGTATTTTGAAGAAATAGGTCTACAACAGATCAGATTTTTAGTATAGGACAGATTTTAGAAAATAAATTGGAATATAATGGTATTCTACATCAACTATACGTAGACTTCAAAAAGGTATACGATTCAAGAGGGAGAAGTTATATAGTATCCTTCTGGAGTTTTTTTTTTCAAATGGCCCAGGTTTGTCTTTCGACATTCCTGGTTTCTCTCCTGGCATGGCATACTTGTAACCCACATCTGAGGTTGGGGCGCCTGGAAGCCGGGGTACGTTGCCCCGATGATATAATGGGTGATGATGATAATGGTGCGCCAGGAGAGTCCCTAATCCTAAGCTTAACCTAAGATGAATGATGATGATTGCAATGGCCATATGATTTCGGGGACTGTTTGGGCCTTAAAGTTTTCCTGACATTTGTCTTACAGGTGAGGAAAAACCCCGATAAAAACCTCTCCCAGAAAAACTGTCCCGAGCGGTGATCGAACCCGGGCCCGCTGCATGACAAGGCAGTACGCTACCTCGAGACCACAGCGGTGGACAATCCTACATAATGCACTCATAAATGCAACCAACGCCAAAACAATGGAAAATACATCAATAACACCAATCAGGAAGCATATACCTGTCTACACAAAAATGATGTGGGAAAACGTGCAAAAGAAAACAATTAAAAACCTCTCAAAAACAAAGAGGCGACTAGACACCAACGTCCTAGCAGAAATCGCCGACAATACAAAAAACCGAGCTCAAAAGGAAATAGAAAATGGAAACATTAACGAAGCCGCCCAAATTTTAGAAAACATAATCAAGAAATCCCAAATAGTGAATTATGTCTCGGAGTGAAAATCCCAACCATGGTTCGACAGAGAATGTTACGAAGAAAGGAAGGAAGTCCTCAAGTCACTACACAGAGCAAGGACATCCTTAAACTCTGAAGACTTGAAGCTATATAACGGAAAAAGAAGACAATACAAAAAATTGCTGAGAGAAAAAAGGGCGTATCATCTTGAAAAGGAAGCAAAGCAGCTGATCAAATTGGCAGTGGACGATCCTTTTACGGCCCTCAAAACAACAAGACCCTACTTTCCGAACATGATACAAATGCAGACTTGGGTAGACCACTTTCGTGATATTCTAAACCAGAACAGAGACGATTTGGCATTCCCTGCACCTTATAAGCAACACCAAACATTCACAAAAGTTACGGAGCAAGAAATATTAACAGTTATAATGGAAACTAGAAATAAGAAGGCCGCAGGGCCGGACGGAATTGCCAACGAGCACCTGAAACTGGCGGCACCACACCTAGTACAGACATGGATCCAGTTATTCAATAAATGCCTAGAATACCAGAAAAGTGGAGACACTCAACAATCAAAATCCTTTACAAATGCAAAGGCCCTACATCATCACCAGATGCTTACAGAGGCATAGCACTGGAGAATTCATTATTCAAAATCTTTTCAAAGATTCTGACAAAGAGGCTATACGACCTTGCAGACAACGCGATCCCAGAGGAACAATTCGGCTTTAGGAAGGGAAGAGCCACCATACACGCCATAAACAACCTGTTGACAGACATCCAAGAATCACTCAGACACCCCAAAGGTAAACTGTACACAATATTTATCGACTTCACAAAAGCGTTTGATCTACTTGACAGACAGATCATAATGAAGAAGCTCAAAAGGATAAGTGGAGACAACTATTTGTCACACATCATCAGATGTATTATGGCAGTAAATAAAGTGACCATAAACGATAACGTAACGACATCGGCTCGTATAATACAAACAAATGGAGTTCTCCAAGGCGACCCAATAAGTCCTCTGCTATTCAATATCACAACTGCAGACATCGCACATGCTTTAAAGATGGCAAACAGTAAAGCTACCATATACATGTACGCAGATGATATGGTCCTATGCGCGACAAAGCACAGAGATCTACAGGAAAGTTTCAACACCCTCATAACATGGACAGAAGAAAACGGGCTCCACATAAATAAAAACAAGACAATGCAGATGGTCTTCAGAAAGGGAGGAAGAGTCTCAACACACGAAATGGTGTACTATGGACAAGATCCACTAAAACAAACAAGTCATTACAAATATCTTGGAGTAACCTTCCAAACAACGGGCACATGTTTCAGTAAAACACGTAACTGAAAAAGCTATCGCAGCCATAAGAGGCATCAACGACATAAAATACATAAATAGACTGTCACTAGATACAGCAAAACAGCTATTCACCGCAAAGATTATTCCAATACTCGTCTATGGCCTGCAAAATATTATGGAAATACCTAAAGAAAAACGATCTAAACAACTTGAAAAAGTAAAATCCACTTTCCTAAAAAGAGTTCTCGGTGTATCAAAAAATACTCCATCTCGACTTGTATATGAACTGGCACGGGAACCATTTCTAATAGAAGAGCTAAGGATATCGCTACAGCTACCGGCAACAATTCATTATGACGAACTTCTAGTGGAAAGAGTGAGAAAAAGAAGCGAGATTGATTCAGACTTCTACGCCACAGAAGCAATGATAAATCGAGAAAAATTTTTGCCTAGACCAAGACTCGAACCCGGGACCCTTGGCTTTCTGGGCCAAGTGCTCTACCAACTGAGCTACCGAGGCGAGTTGCGATCTAGATGCAAATTTTTCTCTTATATACGTTGTAATTTCCTCGTGCCAAATGCTTGAAACCGTAGCTTCTATTTTGCAAATGGTGGCTTCTTAGTGAAGAAGACATTTTTCTCTTCAAATATAATTATCCTTCAGTGAGAAGTGTTAAATTAATAATAAAATCGTCAATAGAAGCCCTATTGGCTTTATAAAGTAATGTTAAAATTCCCAATAAATGTCTTCTTAACTAAGAAGTCGCCATTTGCAAAGATAGAAGCTACGGTTTCAAGCATTTGGCGCGAGGGAATTACAATGTATATAAGAGAAAAATTTGCATCTAGATCGCAACTCGCCTCGGTAGCTCAGTTGGTAGAACACTTGGCCCGGAAAGCCAAGGGTCCCGGGTTCGAGTCTCGGTCTAGGCGAAACATTTTCTCTTCAAATATACATACATTAGTTTTTATATAGCCTATCATATAGACTAACTCAGTGCACTCTTGAATACGGAGGTTCATTGCCATACATCTCTATCCTGAACTAATGTTTTCCAATCAATCATTATTGGTGTTACTCCAGTCCTTACTGGTTTTCATACAAGAATGTTGCATAATCCTCTTTCATTCCTCGTTCGTGTCCCATATCTTGTCCATTGAAGTCTACATGACTTAACAGTTATAATTACGTACGGTTTCACGTAAAGATAATGTAGTTCACATTTTCCTAAGCACTTTATTGTCAAATACTTGTTTATACCTCTTAAAGTAAGAGACAATGTTTCGCATTGATATAGAACCACAGTTTTATATTTCATTACTTTTTAGAGATGTTGGTATGACAGGAGGCTCTGAAATATATAGTAGCATGCGTTTGCTCCCACCCAGCATCGTGATGCATTTGGGTAGCTACAATAAGTAGCGGCTCCAGGTTGAGAAAACCAGCTATAACGGCTGGGGGACTCGACATGCTGACCACATGTCACCCCAACACTGGCTGATGATCATCTACCTCTGTGATTGACACATGTGGATGTGAGGCCAGCAGCCGCCTGGTAGGCTAAGGGCCCTCTAGGCCTGTCACGCCAGGAGTTTATGCGTTTGCTCCATCTGCAGCCGCTACTTATCGTAGCTGGGCAAATTCGTCATTACGATGGATGGGCTCTAGTCCCATCTTCATCTTGGACAAACATTGGGGAATCTATGCCACCCACCTACATATTTCAGTGCAACCTTGTTTAGGCAAACATTACATGTCAAAACCTACCTTCAGATTTTTTCCCCCAGAGAAGCGTTGTAAATGTGAAAATACCGTGTCCAAACAGTTTTAACTGCAAGACATTAAAGTCAAACGACAAATTCTCATTTAAACTACAGGGAAGGAATACAACTCCTGTATTGGTTGATCGGATAACCATCACTACCTGATGTACATGCCGCATACTGCCTCATTTCACTCCGCTCTTAAACTCATGCAGGTAAGTACATCTGCTCCGTACAGTGGGTTGTCATTGCTGGATACTGGCTTAGATTTCTGTGCTTTACAGTTAAAAACGGCATTTTTTGTTCATGACCTCGGTACATCACAACGCTTCTCTGTAAGAAATTTCAAGGTAGGTTTCGGCATGCGATGGTTGACAGTTCCCTATTCAGGAATTCAAATTTGCTATAAAACTCTTGCAATTAATTTTTTTCTTTTCTCCTATTCCGATATAGTGCAGGAGCTCATTCCTAGCATCAAAATTAGTGACTTAGCTAACATAGGCAATCTTAAAATTATGAAACAAAAATATAAAAACTTCATTTTTCATTCATAAAAATTTATTCAGAGTTATAAACAAAATTGTTTAAACTTCATTATTCTTAAATTTACAAGATGATATAAATTATTCAAATATATATAAATAATTAGCTGGTAGTATAATATTTTTATAATTAAATTTTTTCCTATTGTAGTGAAAACTTGCAAACAAAATGTTCTTCATATATTTAATGTATTTAAAAAAGTAGTTTTATCCCTGAAAAAATTACTAGTTATAATAAAAGTTTAGGAATTATTAATCAAGTTATGAAACCATCCCTTGTACAAAAAAACACTAGATTACATTTATATAACACTTTGGCTAGACCAATGTTGACCTATGGTAGTGAAGCATGGACACTAAAAAGACAACATGAAATCAGAATAATGGCTTGTGAAATGAGATTCATGCGCAGAACAGCGGGTTACACCAGATAGGATCGGAAAAGGAACACCGATATCTTAAAAGAATTGAAGACTACGCCAATTTTGGAATATATTAAACAGTACCAACTAAATTGGAAACACCATCTTGAAAGAATGAGTTCAAATCGGATCCCCAAAGCTGTTTATAATTATATACCAAGAGGACGAAGATCACTGGGCCGTCCTATGAAACGCTAGAGGGAAAATTTTCTATAGGATCGTAACAGGCCTTGGCCTAATACTTGGAAGGAAGAAGAAGAAGAGAGAAGAAGAAGAAGAAAGTAGTTTTTTAATATTTCATTTGTTCTCATAATCTTCATTATAAAATAGCATTTTAATATAAATTATAAAGATGACTTTAAAACATTATTATGATAAATAATTTATTTGCTTATAGAAAAAGGCTTAAGTTCCTGGCTTGACTTTTAATAAGTTAAAATAATGAAAAATAAAAATTTTACCTTTAAAAAATTATTCATTCATAGTCTAAATATTAAAGTTAGTTTTTCCTCTTGAATTTACTGATAGAATCTTGGACGTTCAATCCAATTTTCTCATATAAGAGCGAATGATTTCATTATCAAGTGCTCGACATTAGATACCAACCAACCATTTTCTCATATATGTCATTAAAAAGAAATTGCAATCGTCGATCTCATATTTTATATAGAGTTTATTAAGAGTTCATTACATAAACTTATTCTTCATTGATAGGTATAAATTCTCATTCTGATGAGTTAAACAATTTTTCTATGTCTGAGCAAGCATTTTATGATGACTCTCCTCTCCAGGTGTTTCATTCATATGCAATGATGTTTGTTTTACATACTCCTTTTCAAATCTCGTAGCTTCATTTCACTTTAAAATTGATTGTACGTTTTGAATCGATGGGAACATCAAAAGTTTTTCAAATTCTGTATAAGTCATTGTTTCTTAGTCCACAGTTGTCACCACTGGCATCAATCTTATCTGATTGAACTTTATTATCTTCTCATACAAATTCATCAACTCCTGTGTTGCCATTGTTAGTTATTTCACCATTATCAGCAATGGCATTGAGCAAATTTGGTAAAACCTCTTGCAAATCTGCAGCTGAATCACTTCCTGCAACACGCTATCTCTGTTTAAATAATTGAATTGCTTCAAATTTATCCTTACACTCTCTATTGACTTTTCCAAGTAACTTAAAAATTTGAGCATTTCCTTTTAAGATTTTTTAACTTCACAATGTATATTAATAACTTGCTGAACTAAAGGAGAATAAAATTTCTAGATTATTATTCTAACTTTATTTTCTTCTACCAGTACTAGCAGCGGGTAACTCTGTATTCCTCTACCAAATTAAGAATTTTTCTAGAAATGTCAGAACCATCTTTACAATGCCTATAAAATCTCATGAGATTAATATTATTGTTATCTGTTTTTTCCATCATTATTTACAGCCCATTTCAAAACTCTTTTTACAAGACAAAATGCTTATTCTTTAAGGATATTGAGAAGTAATTTTTAATTTACCTGAGTATGTTTTGTATCGTCGTCTCAATTTAAAGTATAAATTCACTTCAGTTCGGTTATAAATATGATAAAACTTGAAATTGTTTGACACATTCTTAGACTTATTTCCCTTTTAATAGTTGACTCACTTCCACTCCTTTTCTCTTACAATAATAACAACAAAATATAAAGGTTTAACTTATAAATTGTGAATGTTCTTAATGATATACAAACTTATACTTCAATTTGATATTCAAATAAAATTCAATGAACATTGCTATGATACAATACTATAATGTTGTTACATTTTAATTGTAATGGAAGTCACTAAGGTTACAATTGTAGGATTCGAAGAAACAAAGCTACATCCATATTAATCTATTTGTTTCACATTTAAATATCTAAGGTACTAAGGGTCAACACACTCAATCTATTAACACTAAGAAATTGGGGCTGGAAGTAAACAGCAATGAAACTAAATATTTTATCACATAGAAACACATTATACAATAGAAAAAGAACAGTTAATCACAAATGAGGAAAAATCAGAAGTTCCTGAATTAAAATACCTAGTAACAATAATTACAAACAGGAATGAGGTCCACAAAGAAATTAAACATAGGTTTAAATATGGAAATGCATGCTATCATACATTATACTGATGCTTGTCGTCCCAACTTAAAAAAAAAAGAATGAAAGTATATAAAACTGTTATACTTACAGTTATATTAATTGGATGCAAAGCATGGACTCTTACTTTCAGGAGAAAGAAATGGTTACAAGTACTTGAGAATAAAGTTCATCTGAACATTTTTAGGCCAGGGGGAGAGAGAAAAAAAAAAAGCGATTGGAAAACCCAGGAACCCGGGCCTACTGCGAGACCACAGTTGTCGACTCCCTCTTGTTCTTCGAGGTGAAATTATAAGGAATTTTAAACTACAGTTTATGCATAAAATATTTTTAGATGTTTGAAATTTTCAGAATGTATTAAGTTCAATTTTAGATCCCAAAGTGAGGGACTCATGTAGCAAATAAACAAATGCAAATAAGACATACCTGGTAGAGAATGCAATAACAGTGCACTATGTGATCCTCATGGGAAACCAGATGTAATAAGAACAGTTAAGTCACATAGAGAGTGACGGGCAGGACAAGTGACACGAAAGGGGAGTGAAAGAGGTAAGGTGGTTTCTTGTTTGGAAAACCAGAGGATAATGCCCAGTTGGTAGACCAAGAATAAGGTGGGAGAATAACATTAATCACGATTTGAGGTAAGTAGATTATACAGAAGAAGAGAGAATACCAAAGAAGATTCTTAATTAGAAAGCTAATGGAAGAAGTGGAAGAGGCAGGCCTAGAGAACGATGGATGGACAGAGTGAAGGGAAGTATGGAAGCTAGAGATTTGAGGGAAGGAACCTCTGGCGACAAATCACTTTGGGTTGAAGGAGAAACACTGTAATGTGGAATATTCCTAAAAAAAATTATACAGGGGATGATCGAAAAATGTTATGCCCTGACGAATATAAACCTATGAGTTGATAATGCAAGTGAGTTAGTTAATTGTGGTAGAGAATTTAATTGTATGGCCCCCTCTCACCATGTTAAAGTTGTGTCACAGAAGTGGTTGTACTGATGACCAAGAAGTTGGAATTTCCTTGTATCTGTAATGTGAGAATCCGTGTATCTGACAAGATCAGGATTATATTATTGCACTGGCTGTAGATACACTTGGTGATGAACATAGTTATTCTGACAATTCAAATATACTCAATGTCATTTTTAATGAATTCCATCCATCTATATTTCATCTATAACTCCCATATTTATTAGCGATTTTCGAGGAATCCAATTACTGGGATGTTCTCTTGAAAATATTTTTCAAACCTTCATTTATCATACTTTCTGTACACCAATAATAACTTTGACAAAATTTATACATGTGTTTGCATGTGTGGTTTCCGTGTGACACGAAAAGAAAAATAAACATCTGAACCGGGATTTGAACCTGATACTTCTAACTTTATACGTTAGTGCGCTACCAACTGCACCATTCAGGCATCCTAGCACAAACATTTATATTTATTTTCCTTATGTATAATTATCTATCATATGGCCCTCATGCTATGCTTGCAACTTTACTAGGGAATTGTAGATGTGGTAGCTTCCCGTTGCTTTCCACACCGGTGAAGGATGATGATGATGATAATGATAAGGATGAAGATGATGATGGCCATATGATTTCGGGGACCGTTTGGGCCTTAAAGTTTTCCTGACATTTGTCTTACAGGTGAGGAAAAACTCCGATAAAAACCTCACCCAGAAAAACTGCCCCGACCGGGGATCGAACCCGGGCCCGCTGCGTGACAAGGCAGCACACTACCTCGAGACCGCAGCGGTGGACTGATCTAGGCATTGGGGGTACAAATTATCAAATGGGGTGCGTGTAAAACAGCGAAAATATATCTAACAATGAAACTGTCAACAATTGCATGCTGGAACCTATCTTCCAGAAGAGTGTTGTGATGTATCAAGAGCGTGTCAAAAAATATCTGCTGCTTTTAATTGGAAGGCACTAAACTCTAGCGTCATCTCTCACTTAAACTACTGGAAAGCAATACACCTCCTAACTTCGTGGATTGGAAACCCCCAGAACCTGCCGTCCATGCCGCTCCCCGACTCACTCCACTTTGCTCTTACTCAAGCAGGGATATCTATCTGCTTCACACAGTGGATCACCATATCTGGATCCTGGCTTTGATTTCTGTGTCTTACAGTTAAGAACAGCAATTATTTGTGTACGACCTTGGTACATCACAACGCTTCTTTGCGAGAAATTTCGAGGTAGGTTTCGGCATGCGATGGTCGACAGTTCTCTATTCTGGAATTCAAATTTGTTATAAAACTCTTACCATGGATTTTCTTATTCTGATATAGTGTAGGAGCTCATTGCTAGCATCAAAATTAGTGACATAGCAGATATAGGCAATCTCAAAATTATGAAACAAACATAAAAAATTCTATGTGAACAGCAAAATTATAAACTTCATTTTTCATTCATAAAAATGTATTCAGAGTTATAAACAAAGTTGTTTAAACTTCATAATATACAAATTTACTACATTATATAAATCATATAAATATATATATATATATATATATATATATATATATATGAATAATTAGCTGGTAGTACAAAATTCTATAATTAAATTTTTATCTATTGTAGTGAAAACTTGCAATCAAAATGTTCTTCATATAATTAATGTATTTTAAGAAAAAAATTAATATTTCATTTGATCTCATAATCTTCACTATAAAATATAATTTTAATATAAATTATAAAGATGACTTCAAAACATTATTATGATAAATAAATAAGTTAATTATAGAAAAAGGCAAAAGTTCCTGGCTTGATTTTTAATGAGATAAAATAATGAAAAATAAAAATTCCACCTTCCAAAAATTATTCATTCATTGTTTAAATATTAAAGCTAGTTTTTCCTCTTGAATTTACTGATTGAATCTTAGACGTTCAATCCAATTCCCTCGTGAAGGACATTAAAAAAAGAAATTGCAGTGATAATGATATCATTTTTTTTTAATAAAGAGTTTATCAAGAGTTGAATACATAAACTTATTCTTCGTTGATTTGTATAATTCCTCATTCTGACGAGTTAAATATTTTTTCAACGTCTGAGCAAGCATTTTATGATGACTCTCCTCTCCAGGTGTTTCATTCACATCCAATGATGTTTATTTTACATACTCCTTTTCAGATCTCCTAACTTCATTTTCATTTTTAAAATAGATTGTAAGTTGTGAATCGATGGGAACATAAAAGAAAATGTCTAATTCTGTGTAGTCATTGTCTCTTAGTCTGCAGTTGTCACCACTAGCATTGATCTTGTCTGATACAACTTTATTATCTTCCTGTACTAATTCATCAACTCGTTTGTTATTGTTAGTTATTTCACCATTATCAGCAATGACAATGAACAAATTTTGGTAGAACTTTATACAAATCTGCAGCTGAACCAGTTACTCCAACACGCAATCTCTGTTTAAATAATTTAATTGCTTCAAATTTATCCTTACGCTCTCTATTGACTTTTCCATGTAACTTCAAAATTTGAGCTTTTCTTCTATAAAATTGTTTAACTTCACAGTCTATATTTATTACTTGATATACTAAAGGAGAATAAAACATTCTAGAGTATTGTTTTCACTCTATTTTCTTCTATCAGTTGTAGCACACAGTAATTCTGTATTTCTCTGCCGAATTAAGATTTTTTTTAGGAAATGAAATAACCATCTTTACAATACCGACATAATCTCATGAGAATGATATTATTGTAATCTCTTTTTTCATCATCATTTATAGCTATTTTCAAAACTGTTATTACAAGACGAAATGGTTCTGCACGATTAAAAATTTCAATATTCATGATTTCATCATAAAATTTCTGATAAACATAAGGCTTTATAGAACTGGCCATTTCATCTTCATCCTTTGTTGACAATTAATTCTCGTAGATTTTGAGTAAAACTCTTGAACAGTTGAAATTTGATGCAATGCACTAGTAAAGATGTAAAAATTGTGATAAGTACTGCAACTTTGTTCAGTTAATTATTCAAGTTTAATCAATGCATAGTTTCCAATAAATAATTAAATCGACTGATTTTCAGAATTTTCTACTTGTTTGTAAAAAAAAAAAGAGTTTTTCTTTGAATTTAGACTTAATTTTTCAAGGAGTGAATTAGCTGGCCTACATATCCTAGAGAAATTTCCTTCTTTGATGCTACTTTTTCTCTATCTCAATTAAATAAAAAATACTTTATTCTTCTCATTTCTCTAACTTCACTTATTTAGTGTATAGTTTTCAGTTGGTTGCAGCATCTGTATGCTTTATTTTGTTTTTAAAGTACATGATTTTCAGCATTCTTCAGTGATATATTTGCTATTTGTACCGCTATCTGTTTCTTCAGTAGCATTATCATTATTTACAGTACTTGTATAACATGTTCCATATGACCGTTTGTTAGGCTACATACAAATTGTGTACATGCTATTAAATTTACATGATTATTTAACGTTCATTCGAGATATTTCATTTTTCAGTAGACCTGAAATACAGTGTGATTATAAAGTCCCAGTACATTTTTAAAGAAATCGTTTACATATCGTATTTCTGTTACAGCCATTCGAAAGATACAAATGTGTTCACCATTGAAGAGCGGATAGAGATTGTTGCTGCGCGTTTAAGATGCCAGTCGTACGAAGAAGTTAGAAACGGATTCCAAAGGAAATCCTCACGGGAGACGTGTATCTTGATATGTTGCAACTTTTCTTACAGCCACAGTTACAGCAAGATGGTATCATTGATATAGTGGTGTTGCAACAAGATGGAGCACCACCACACTTTGCTCTGGCTATACGCGGGTATCTCAATGACAGGTTTCCCAACAGGTGGATTGGAAGGACATCTCCTCATATCTGGGCACCTCGTTCGCCAGACCTCGCACCCCTGGACTTTTTTGCTTGGGGGTTCATCAAGCAACAGGTGTACAGAACCAAGTTTCCTAATCTGCAAGTGCTGAAAGAACGCATATGCCAAGCGAGTGAAATGATTACAGAGGATATGTTGGTGCATGTTTTCCGGGCGACGCGACGGTACGTCGTTGGGAAACATGTTTTGAGATTGATGGAGGTTATGTTGAACACTAACTTGATAGTACAAACTACCTTATAATTTTTGTTTTATTTGCGCTATGTTATCCACAAAATGTACTGGGACTTTATAATCACACTGTACAAATAAATTACTGTATTATTCTATAATAATTTATACACTTTCTCTATTCCTCTGGACGACAAGCAGATTTGATGTTACAGCTTATTCTGTGAAAGGATCTGCTAGAGCAGTTTATTAAAATTATAGTATTCATATTGACATTTCCTTTCAATGTGGAATTGCCGGTAATAAAACAGCTGGTTTCCTTACCAAAAAAAAAAGGATCTTGTGTTGAACAATTGCCTACATTTAAACCAACACCTTACTCCACAGTGAAACACCACATAAAGTTAAAATCCAAAATTATGAACAACAATAGACTTCAAACAGTAGCCAGAAACAAAGAATGGGAATCCTAACAAAAAATATTGACATAACAGAAATGAGAAGTAGCACATTATAGAATGACAACGGGTCATGACTGTCTGGCACACAACATTCTGCCTTCATAGTAATGCATTTCATGTAATAATCCAGATAAAAAACTGGACAATGGCCATCTGAACAACTACATCACTGTTAATATTATTCGTTTTTAAACATCTTAATGATGGACAAATTATATTTGAAAAGAAAAATATGTGCCTAGACTGGGGTTTGAATAATATTAACATTGAAAGAAGCACTACTGGCTTTATAAGTAATGTTTAAATTCCCAATAAAAAGTCATCATCATCATCATCATGAACAAATTCGTTTTAGGCCATGTGGCCTGTACGGTAAACCTAGCAAAGATGGTCTTGATCTTTCCACCGATGTTTTGGTCTTCCTTGGTCCCTATGTCCAGTTGGGGTATATTGGAATGCCAATTTTGGAAGTCTATTTCTTGCCATTCTCCTCAGATGATTTTTCCATTCTTGTTGGTATCTTTGTATATCTTCATTTAAACTTGTTATTCCAAGTTTTTCTCTGATAATAGTGTTCCTTTGGTGATCCAGTCTGTTAACTCCTAACAATGATCGTAAGAAGCGCATTTGGCTTACTTGAAGTTTATGAGAGTTTCTTTTATTTAAAATCCAAATTTCACTTCCGTATTTTAGAGCAGCTTTTGATGTGATGTTATGTAATCTTAGTTTTGTCTCTGTCCTCATCTGTTTACCAAAATGTCTTCGTATTACCCCATTCATTTTATTATATTTTTGTAATTTTGAAGTCTTCTTAATAAAGAAGCCGCCATTTGCAAAAATCGTAGCAATGGCTCGTAGCATTTGGGGTTAGGGAATTAACTATGTGTAAGAGAAAAATACGCATTTAGATTGGAGGCCCACGTGGCTCAGATGGAAGAGCATTGACATAGAAAGTCAAAGGTCCTGGGTTCAAACCCCAGTCTAGGTGTATATTTTTCTTAAGTTATGTAGATAGGAAATAACACTATGAGGTTCTTTAATATTGTTTATTTTTTATTATTTCACTCACCTCATACTTCATAAATCATAGCAGACCCTGGGTTTCTTCACGTAATTTGTGACATTGTCAATGCTGCGTCACGTTCACAACTGACGTCCAACGGCCTTCTATCCTGCAGACTGACCTCCGCGGATATATATATATATCCGCGGAGGTCAGTCTGCAGGATAGAAGGCCGTTGGACGTCAGTTGTGAACGTGACGCAGCATTGACACTGACCTCCGCGGATATATATATATATCCGCGGAGGTCAGTCTGCAGGATAGAAGGCCGTTGGACGTCAGTTGTGAACGTGACGCAGCATTGACAATGTCACAAATTACGTGAAGAAACCCAGGGTCTGCTATGATTTATGAAGTATGAGGTGAGTGAAATAATAAAAAATAAACAGTATATTTTTCTTTTCAAATATAACTATATCACTGTCAAACATGAAGATTCTAAGACATCAAAGTATTGGAAAGCAGACTTGAGTGTTAGATGCAGCACAATAGACAACAACATGTTGTTATTTTAGTGTTTCTAAATAATGTGATATTTTAATCACGCAGTTCTTGTATTCTTACAATATAAAAATATTAAGTCCAAAAATATGAACTAATTTCCTACTTATTTCTGTAGGAGCACTTAATTGTTAGTTTGTAAAAGTTTTCTAATGAAAATATGTTTAATAGAAATAATTAAATATTTGCCTTTCTTTTATGATAATTGTCCTCTTTACATTTGATCAGTTTTTGATCTAAGCTTATTAATAATATTTTTATTGTTAATTTGTAATACTATTAGGTCTATATGACAAATCCAGTTATATTATAAGGATACAAAATGTGGTTTCTTACTATATGAGAAAACATTTTAGGAATGTTTGCGAATAAAATACTTTGGAAAATTTTGGACCAACGAGAGACGAACAGACAGGTGAATGAAGAAAAACACATAATTTACTTTTTAAGAGTAACCAGATTGTAATAAGAAAAGTTAAATCTCATGGACTGCTATGGGCAGAACATGTGACACGGATGGTGAATAAAAGAGAGACATGAAAACATGTTGTAAGTGAGGCGCACAGTAGGTAGGTGAATAAGGAGACGAGAGAATAACATTAATCACGATAATTGGAAGCAATAGTTCAAGAGAGGGGATGTGTGGAGTGTGTATCCATTTACTTAATTATTTATGACAGAATATATATATATCACATCATCTTCATTACAGAATGGGCCATAAAGTCCATTCCAGTTCCATTCAAAACTCGTCCCGTCATCTTTTTGTAGATTTTCCTTGGTTTCTTCTCTGCGAGGATCGTAGTTGTATATTGTTCTGGTGTATTGGAGGTGTCTTGATGGTATTAAGTGGCGACAGAGGTATAAAAATGGCTTATGATTTGTATATAGTTACATAGAACTAAATTAATACAAATGGTCATGTTGGCAGGACGGATAAAAACATGGAGGCATTTTAGGTTTATATTTTAATTTTTTGGTGGACATTTTGACTCATTAATAATGATTTCATTAATAAAACACTATATTAAACCTATAAACAAAAATCTAGACTTATAAACAATCAATATGTTTCAAAATTAACTGTGTCACTCCCAAGATGATGATGATAAAACTAAAAATTAACTTCATCCCAAATCTTAGGACACGTCTCATGAGTTGATTTGTTGCCTATTACTCCCAACATAGTAACTCTTCTTCTTCCTTCCAAGTATTAGGCCAAGGCCTGTTATGATCCTATAGAAAATTTTCCCTCCAGCGTTTCATAGGACGGCCCAGTGATCTTTGTCCCTTTGGTTGTCATTAGTTTGATCCTTCCGGGAAATTCTCATATAAGACTTGAAAGCACAATAATAGTCCCTTCGAGGCAAGACCAGTGATGGGGCTGCCATCTTATAGCCTCTGGTCAGGCTTTTCTGGAGAAGAAAAGAAAATAAGGGAAAGAAGAAATGGAAGAAAGGAAAGACTCCCTAGCCCTCGGATGCCCTAATAGCGTCGGGGTCGAAAAAACAAGAGTTAACTAAGAGAGGTTAGATAGTAAAGTTAAAAGAGTGCAAAACACAAGTAAGTGGAAGAAATGTTTTGCCCAGCTTGGGCACCTTGTGGTCGTCATCCATATATCCCCTAGATGAGGATCCCTGATTTTCCTTTAACCAAAGAAAGAGGACGCCGACAACAATAGGGCCTTTGTCATCGTTCATAACTCTATCTGTATTTTCAAATATCGCACCTTGGGAAGAAGACAGCCACAAGTGTAAAAAGTTTAGTTCCGAGTTATTCACAATTAAAGTTTTTTAAAAAGGTGTAGTAAATTCAATTTTTGATATGGACACAATTTTATCCTGTCTCCTTTTTCTTGCACATGACTTGTGGCCATAAAGAAACACATTTGTAATTTTTTTTCTTAACTCAATCTATGACAATTTTACACTTGTGGCCCTCTTCTTCCCAAGGTGCTACATATCCAGGCTTCTAAAATATCTAAAAAGATATAGATTTCCTACATATATTTAATAGATTTGTTATACACAATCAAAAGTGGCAGAGGACAAGATCAAAATCCAGAAATCAATGGTGGGACTTATAGTGAATATTATTAAAAAAAGTTAAACATAAAGAAGTGGGAACAATGAAAAATTGACAAAGATATGTAATTTTTTTAAACAATTTGTCATGGTCCACCGCTGTGGTCTCGAGTAGCATGCTGCCTTGTCACGCAGCAGGCCCGGGTTCAATCCCCGGTCGGGGCAGTTTTTCTGGGTGAGGTTTTTATCGGGGTTTTTCCTCACCTGCAAGACAAATGTTAGGAAAACTTTAAGGCCCAAATGGTCCCCGAAATCATATGGCCATCATCCTTATCATTATCATTATCATCATCATCCTTCACCAGTGCGGAAAGCAACGGGAAGCTACCACACCTACACAATTCCCTAGTAAAGCTGCAAGCATAGCATGAAAATGTTATGATTGCAGTGTAGGACCTGCCTTCGGGCAGAATTACTATGGCATGGTAATTTGTCATGGGAACCTCCTCAATAGCTTCATTCTTTCCGAAAACACTAAAAATGAAACTAAAAATTAATAAAATTACTGTTATAAGAGATACATAAGATCGGGTACCATTAATTACTCCACTGAGATGGCAGTCATAAAAAGAAATAGATTTAAACCTATTTTTAAAAGAAGTTAATACAAACATGTGGGTTACTTTCACCTAAACAAAGTTAGCAGAGAATTGTCAAAACCATATATTTAGTAACTAGCTACATTCCTCCCAAAATTAATAGACTACCAGTTGCACTAGAATAGCCTTAAAACATTGAAAACTAGTTTTTAATTTACCTGAGTAAGTTTCGTATCGTCGTCTAGATTTAAACTGTAAATTCACTTCAATTCAGTAATAGGTAAGTTATCACTTGAAATTGTTCAACACGTTCTTAGACTTTCTTCTTCTTTTAATAGTTGACTCACTTCCACTCGTGTTCTTTTACAATAATAACAATAAAATTATGAATGTTCTTAATGTTATACAAATTTATACTTCAACTTGATATTAAAATAAAATTCACTGAACATTGCTATGATACGATACTACAATATTATTAAATTTTAATTGTAATGGTGGTCACTTAGGTTACAATTGTAGGATTCAAGGAAACAAAACTACATCCACATTAATCTACTTGTTTTATATTTAAATATCTAACATAGCGACCAGATACTAAGGGTCAACACGCTCGATCTATTGTGTAACACTAAGAAATTGGGGCTGGAAGTAAACATTTATGAAACTAAATATTTTGTCACATAGAAATGTATTAAATATTGGAAAAGAACAGTTAATCACAAATGAGGGAAATTCAGAAGTTCCCGAATTCAAATACCTGGGAACAATAATTACAAACATAAAATAAAGTCCACAAAGAAATTAAACATAGGCTCAATTCTGGAAATGCATTATACGGACTCTTGTCGTCCCAACTTTTAAAAAAAGTGAATGTATATAAAATTATTATTCTTGCAGTTATATTAATTGGATGCATAGCATGGTCTCTTACTTTCAGGAGGAAGAAATGGTTACAAGTATTTGAGAATGAAATTCTTCAGAACATTTTTAGGTCAGAGGTAGAGGAAAAGAACAGCCAATTGGAGAAACCATGAACCCAGGCCCACTGTGAGAGCACAGTGGTGCCTTCCTATTGTTGTTTCGAGGCGAAGGAATTTACCTACAGTTTATAAACTAAATATTTTTTGAATTCTATGAAGAATTAGAATGCGTATATGACAAGCTTTCATATAATAATAGTAATAGTAATAACTACTACTACTAATAATAATAATAATAATACCTGGAAACCAAATATGGAAAAATTAAACGAGTGTCACAATTTAAATATCTTTGTGAAATAATTCAGGAAAATGGAATTGAAACTAAAGCCAATAAAAGTAGATGCCAAAAAATGGAAACAGCATTTCGGCTTACTCACAACACTTATAATAAAAAATGCATATCTTTACATACGAAATTACGACACTATAACACTGGGAAACCCAAGGAATTGTGAATGAATGAAGCGAGAAGAAAAGTCATCTGCAGAGACCTAAAAAGAACATGCTGAAGATAGAAATCTGCAGTGGGGCAAATACATTTGGGCTGAAGGACAACTACTGTAATGTAGAGAATATCTTTAATAATAAACAATAGTAACAACAACAATGCAGGGCTGACATCAAGTGCCGATTGTCCAGAAAAAGTGGGAGCCTTAGCCTCCTACTACCCCAAGGGCCTCCTGAGGCCTGTAGTGGGAATACTTTACTTTAATAACAACAATATATTCTAATAAATTCATGTGGCATCACCACTTCTAAGCCACTGTCTGTTATCCCTCCTACCTCATTCCTCTTGCCAACGAGAGCAGAACAACTACAGTTCGCTCCCTAGAAAGAGATGATCAGTGCCCTACGTCTGATCTACATATTGAGAGCTTTCCTTCAGGAAGTATCCATGTCTCATCTCCTCTACTATTTATTTTTGTACTAGAGCATGCCATTAAATCTTTAGAGAATGAGGAAGGCTTACAAGTCAATGGTATTAATAAACTGTTAGTTTATGCTGATGATGTAGTACTATTGGCCGATAGCGAGGAGATACTAAAGGACAACATGCACACACTATTGAGTAACACTAAGGAATTAGGACTAGAAGTAAATATCAATAAAACTAAATATATGGTTACACGTAGAAATACATTATATAATGGATATGGACAGCTAATGACAAATGAGGGAAGTTTTGAGGAAGTGGCTGAATTCAAATACCTAGGAAAAATAATCACAAATAAGAATGAGATGCACAAAGAAATTAAACATAGGCTCAATTCTGGAAATGCGTGCTATTATGTATTGCAGAGACTCTTGATGTCCCGACTCCTTAAGAAAACGTTAAACTGAAAATATATAAGACTATTATGCTACCAGTTATATTATATGGGTGCGAAACATGGACTCTGACTTTAAGGGAGGAAAGGAGATTACAGGTATTCGAGAATAAAGTACTTAGGAAAATTTTTGGACCAGAGAGAGATGAACAGACAGGTGAATGGAGAAGACTACCTAACAATGAACTACATGGTCTTTATAGGAAGCCAGATATAATAAGAACAGTTAAGTCTCGTAGACTGTGATGGGCAGGACACGTTGCACATATGGGGAATGAAAGACTTGCATGGAAGCTTCTTGTAGGAAAGCCAGAGGGAAAACGTCCAGTTGGTAGACCAAGAATGAGGTGGGAGGATAACATTAACTATGATTTGAGGGAAGTAGATTATACAGGGAATGATTGGAAAGCATTAGATCAGGATAGGGATGTATGGAGAGCTTATGTCCGCGTGGCCATGAACCTACGGGTTCGATAGTGCCAGTGAGTAAGTAAGTATCCATGTCTCTCTTTCAGTCCCCATTTGTGCCACATGACCTGTCCATCATAGTTTACGAGCTTAACTGTTCTTATTATATCTGGTTTCTCATAAAATGTAAATTATGTTGTGAAGTTTTCTCCATTCACCTGTCTATTCGTCTCTCTTTTTTTGTCTAAGAATGTTGCTTAGAATTTTGTTCTCGAATACTGGTAAACTTTTCTCCTCGCTTATATTCAGAGTCCATGTTTTACATCCATAAAACACAACAGGGAGATTAACAGTTTTATATATGTTACCTTTAACGCTACTTATCTTGACTGCAACCTTTCCTATGACACATGTAAAGACAAAAAACATAAAACTGATCAAATTCTAAATACCTCCCATTTCGATTTTGATTAAATTCCAAAAAAAAACTTATAGGAACAATAAAAAACACTCCTCTCTGAAAAGTATGCCCAGATACAATTCTAAAATTTTATAAAACAACAGCTCTCCCAACCTCTACTTTATGGGTCTGAAACTTGGACTCTTACTACAGGCAAATTAAGTAGGATAGTAGCTGCAGAAGCCCCGTGGTGCTGGGTTGTAGAATAGCACCATGGGACCTCCTCCTGTCATAAAAGGCGACTAACAGGAGCAGCAAACCGCTGTCCTTAACCAAATATCCTTTCATTTCATAACCTTCCTATACCCCTGAGGATTGAGTAGCTCATAATCTCCAGTTACCTTTCCTAAATTATCCATCTTATACAAATACCTACTGCTGGAAGTGCATGAATGCTGAGTAGATGTACTAATAAATACCTAGATATAAGACAGAAGGCATTACAACAGCCACCTGACCAGCAAGCCAAGACCCTTGGGAATTGGTTCAGGCGAAGCCTGGCACCCTCAAACGAGGCTATCTCAGCTAGGGTATGGAACCCCAATAGAAGACTCCCTGGCCCTCTAGGTTGGAGATTAGGCATGCAGCTGACAACCCATTCTGTAAAACTGTCTTGTTAGGAACCCAAATATGAAGCCTTGGAAGGATTGGATTAAATCTGAAGGAGGCTCATTGAGGAGGCGAAAGCCCTTATTGGGCTGTAGTGCCATTTAAGAAGTAGTAGCTGCAGAAATGAAGTTATTAAGACATTTAGGGTCGTATGCAAATACATTAGTCTCTACACAAATTACTTCCAATCACTGGTGAGCTGATTCACCGTGAGCAATTGCTGAGATCGAATTAACAGCCGACTTACCGGTCATGCATGAAAGTTGACGTTTTCGTAATATTGGCAACGAATTACCCAGAATTCTCAGCGAAAACCACTTCCGTTATTTTCTTCTGCTATAGAGGAATGCATTTACGCTTGCGTCCCGCAATATTACGCCGATTCTCCTGTTCTTCCAGTTGGATTCCTTGGTAGACTCTATCAAATTCCTCTTCTCCGCGTATACCGAAAACATGATCGAAGTCTTCAAGGTCCGACATCTTGGATAAAGCGGCAAGGTTTCAAACTACATCGGTTCCCTTTGGGATTCTCACGATAAGTTTCTATCTTGAGCTATGATCTTAAGTTACCTCGTCAGGTAGCTTACAATTATTATCGCATGAATAGATTTCTGAGTAAGCAAAATGTATTAGGATAAAACTTTCTCAGCAGAGAACGCCTTTTACGGTCTAATGCGTTTATAAATTTGACCCTTAGAGGGTTATACACTCTATGACCACATGCAAAATTAAGATATCCGCACAGCTCTCAAAACACCAGCAATCACTGAAACCATGAAAACATAACAAAATAATTGGCATGAACACCTCCTTAGAATGCCAAACAACAGACTACCTTTAAGGCTATACAACTACAAACCCACTGGGCAAAATGACCCTGGACGACCTAAGACGCGATGGAGAGACCAATTTCTATCCTGAAGCAGAACAGGCCAATGGCCTAATCCCCGATTGTTATTGATGACGATGATGAAATTATAAAATTAGTATCTTATTCTCAGTCATCCTCAACCATTAGCATTATAATTTTTATAACAGACCTTTCGAAAACATGTTTCATCTTCTGGTAGTTTGGTAGTGACGGTTACTAATGATTTTGTAAAGAGAGCTTTGGTCACTGGGTATATTCTCACTTAAAAGGTGTTTGTTTTGTGGTTTCCTTTATGATTTCTGTCTCTTTGAGGACACTGATTTTCAACATATTGTTTTCTCTTTGTAAGATCGATAATACTTACTTACTCACTGGCATTATTGAACCCGTAGGTTCATGGCCATGTGGACATAAGCTCTCCATACATCCCTATCCTGAGATAATGCCTTCCAATCATTCCCTGTATAATCTACTTCCCTCAAATCACAGTTAACGTTATTCTCCCACCTCATTCTTGATCTATCAACTGGACGTTTTCCCTCTAGTTTTCCTACAAGAAGCTTCCATGCATGTCTTTCATTCCCCATACGTGCCACATGTCCTGCTCATCGCAGTCTAGGAGACTTAACTGTTCTTATTATATCTGGCTTTCTATAAAGACCATGTAGTTTATCATTATATAATCTTCTCTATTCACCTGTCTGTACACCTCTCTTTGGTCCAAAAATTTTCCTAAGAACTTTATTCTCAAATACTCATAATCTCCTTTTCTCCCTTAAAGTAAGAGTCAACATTTCACATCCATATAATATAACTGGTAGAATAATAGTTTTATATATTTTCAATTTAACATTTTTTGAAAGGAGTTGGGACATCAAGAGTATCTGCAATGCATAATAGCACGCATTTCCAGAATTGAGTCTATGTTTAATTTCTTTGTGCCTCTCATTCCTACTTGTGATTATTGTTCCTAGGTATTTGAACTCGGCCACTTCCTCAAAACTTTCCCTCATTTGTCATTAGCTGTCCATTTCCATTATATAATGTATTTCTACAAGATCGATAATACATTATTTATTTAAATTGGTGACCTGCTTCTGTTACATATTTAGAAAAACTTGAATTGCCTTCACATATGAGAACATACATAAGCCATCTTCACAAAATCATTATTAACAAAAGTCATTAGTAAATTACAAACAGAAGATGAAACATTGTTTTCGAAAGGCCTCTTATAAAAATTATACTCTTAATGGTTGAGGACAACTGAAAATAAGGTACTAATTTTATACAAAGTTAAAATTGGGAAACACATTATGAGGTTCTTAATTAATAAATTAATGAGTCATTTTAACATCTTACCTCATATTTCATGTTTTTCAAACACGGTAACTATAGTTTTCAAATGATCTTGTCATTCATTTTCAACCGGCATTATGACTACCGGATATTCGTTGGAATCTCCCTCTATAACGTTGCCATCTGGTGCTGATTTGACGAACTTCGAGATATCGTTGTTGATTATCGGTAGTCATAATGGCGGTTGAAAATGAATGACAAGATCATTTGAAAACTATAGTTACCGTGTTTGAAAAACATGAAATATGAGGTAAGATGTTAAAATGACTCATTAATTTATTACCTAATTTTATAATTTAAAAGCTTTATATAGTGATCTCAACGGAGATTCATAATTAGGGCTCGGAAGTTGAGGAAAAAGCATTTTTTATTTTATGTCTGAAGATGAGGCCCAACATAATATTTTGGGTCATTGTAAGCAAGAAAATAGTTAGTTTTATTTGTCCTATTTTTTAATCATTTTGGCTTATTGGTCCTTTTTATTTTAGCTATTTTTAAGTCTTAATGGCTTTCTTTTTTTTTGCAACTTTACCTTCATTTGACTACATTTATAACATTTGTATAATTCAAGAATCTGCAGAATCTACTCCCAATTCCAACTTCTTTTAAAAACAGTATCTAGTTTTACTTTATAAAGATTTCACATTACAAAGTATAACTTTTTTTAAAGGAATTTGAGTATTTTCTTCAAATCGAAAGCATTTATTAGTTTTTGTTCTGTGAGAAACTATTAAACCTTCACAAAATATTGTGATATTTTTAACCACCAGCATACTGACTAACTGAACTATTGTATTTCAATTATATTAGAGTTGTGTTTTTTGACTCACCTCATATTTCTTGATTTTTATGCACAGAATTGAAACTAAGGCAAAATTTATTTGACATTCACAAGGAAAAAACACTATGAGGCTTAATTTAAGAATTAAATTAATGTTATTATTACCTCACCTCATATCCTTTTTCTTCTAGACTGCAGTTTCGGAGCTTATCTCCATCATCAGCAGCCTCTAGTCGACTGATGTTATGACGTTTCTTGGCAGTTTTTTTCTTCCTTCTCAAAGTCTAGAAGAAAAAGGATATGAGGTGAGGTAATAAAAACATTAATCTAATTAAATTTGGTAGAGCACTTGGCCCGGAAAGCCAAGGGTCCCGGGTTCGAGTCCCGGTCTAGGCGAAAATTTTTCTCTTCAAATTTAATTTATCTTTCATTGAGAAATGTTAAATTAATAATAAAAACATCATTAATCTAATTCTTAAGGCAAAATTACTTAAATAGAAAAATCCAAGGAACTCACAATTTGGGAGAAAATTTACATATGCAAGAATAAAAAGAAAACCATTAAATTATTAAAAAAGTTAGAAAATACAAAAGAGAAGGCTATTTGGGGAAAAAAAAACTATATTCAGAAGAACAAAAACAGAGTTATGAATTTTGAAATACCGACTGAATGTGACCTCATTTGGAGGTTCTTCAGCCAACCGTAGGGAGCTGACATTGGCATCCAGGGTTTACAACATAAATCCAACCAGTCTGGCCATGATGCTGATGATGATTAGAAGACTAATCAAAACATGTTCAAGAACAAATCAACATTAATATTGAGGTAAGATATTACAGACTCAAAATAACTTGATTGAAGAAAACCATGAATTTTGAAACTCCCGGTGAAAAAAAAAAAAAGAAAGAAAGAAAGAAAAGAAAAGAGAGAGATTTGGAAGTTCATCAGTCAGTCAACAGAGGGAACAAAAATCAATTTGCAGGAGGGACAACCGCAAGAAAACAATTGTGATGCATCGAGAATATTGCACATATAGCAATGAAACTGGTCTATAAAAAATGCATAAAAATCAAGAAATATGAGGTGAGTCATAAAAACACAACTCAAATGTAATTAAAATAAACTTCATAGAGTTATTTCCCATATGTATATTCAATATTGTATTTTAACTTCAAATTTTCAAAGAAGTTGCCACTTTGTGAAAATTATCTTGAGCAGAGGGTGAAGGCAGCGAGGTTGTCTTTATCCACTCGTTTAGCAACTGCAACATTTTTTACGTCCTTTTCCCAGTTTTTTTAGGTCTTTTGTAGGATATCTTTAAGTCTTTTTAAAGGTCTTTTATAGGTCCTCAACTTCCGGGCCCTATTCATAATGTATTTTAAAAATCTTGGTTTGCATAGATGAGCCATTTTATCCTGTTAGTTGATGGAACTTTGATATGGAGAAATAAATCAGACAAAATTCTCTAATTTTTTTATTTTCTTTTTCATCTTGAGCATGTATTAACTTAAATGAAGATCTAGTAAAGATCCATAAAAACAAAATATAAATTCCAAATACAATACACATAATGGATCTTACAAAGAGAAAAAGAACAATTTATTTTACTTATGAAAATGGAAGCTCAAAGACAAAAGAAATAAAGAAACAGTTTTCAAATTCACGTGATTCATCCATATGTATATATAACGGGCTTCCAATATAAAACCGGACCGGCCTCACGGAGTTTCACCCGGCACACAGTGCTGTCCCTTCCTCCCGCAATTCACCCTGCCTGCCACCCGTCCTTGAACTGTTTCTTACCTTATAGAAAATGCTGGAAATGTTGTCCTCCCGCAGTTAAACAGGCATTATACCGAGTAAACACATTTAGACCAGTGGTCTCAAATTTAGTCACAAGATCGTGGATTGTCGATCTGGAAGGAGGTAATTGTCCAGGGAAGTTCCGAATAAATTCCTCGCGAACGCGACGAGCTGATTCGTATTTATAATAACATTTACACACATAAATGTGCTGCTCTAATGTCAGCTGATGTCTCATCTTGTCGAACGATAGTAAACTGACTAGTTCAAGGACGAGCGGCTGGCATAGTGAAATGCGGACGAGGAGAGAGCGCTGCCTGACGGGTGAAACCCCGTGAGGCCGGTCCGGGTTTATATTGGAAGCCCGGTATATATATATATATATATATATATATATATATTATCTTGAGCATGTATTAACTGAAATGGAGATCTAGTAAAGATCCATAAAAACAAAATATACAAATACCAAATACAATGCACAATTTATTTTACTTACGAAAATGGAAGCTGAAAGACAATATATATATATATATATATATATATATATATTTGTTTGATATATGCATGGATTTTCTTCATACAAGCATAGGTTCCATAAAGCTGGAAGTATGATGGATTCATTTAAAAATACCTGATGTTAAGTTGTTAGCTAAATATCTATGTCTTTATTAAAATGGACAATGATCTGTGAAGCAACCCATAAAGTCATATATTGTTTTGGAGCACTTGCAGCAATGAAATGAATTTTGTCACCTGAAAATAAATATCACATAATTATTCTCAAAAAAAGTGATAAAGGTAATTTATTAACCCTTTCCCTGGAGCTGCTGTGATATCACACCAAGACAGATCCATCAGGTGCCTGGCATTGGCATGTTTTTGTGCACTATCTCCTCTACTATTTAATTTTGTACTAGAGCATGCCATTAAATCTTTAGAGAATGAGGATGGCTTACAACTCAATGGTATTAATAAGCTGTTAGTTTATGCTGATGATGTAGTACTATTGGTCGATAGCAAGGAGATATGAAAGGAAAACACGCACACGCTATTGAGTAACACTAAGGAATTAGGACTGGAAGTAAATATCAATAAAACTAAATATATGGTCACATGTAGAAATATATTATATAATGGAAATGGACAAAATGAGGAAAATTTTGAGGAAGTGGCTGAATTCAAATACCTAGGAACAATAATCACAAATAGGAATGAGATGCACAAAGAAATTAAACATAGGCTCAATTCTAGAAATGTGTGCTATTATGCATTGCAGAGACTCTTGATGTCCCAACTCCTTTCAAAAAACGTTAAACTGAAAATATATAAACTATTATTCTACCAGTTATATTGTATGGGTGCGAAACATGGACTCTTACTTTAAGGGAGGAAAGGAGATTACAAGTATTTGAGAATGCAGTACTTAGGAAAATTTTTGGACCAAAGAGAGATGAACAGACAGGTGAATGGAGAAGGCTACATAACAATGAACTATACGGTCTTTATAGGAAGCCAGATATAATAAGAACAGTTAAGTCTCGTAGACTGCAATGAGCAGGACATGTTGCATATATGGGGAATGAAAGACTTACATGGAAGCTTCTTGTAGGAAAGCCAGAGGGAAAACGCCCAGTTGGTAGACCAAGAATGAGGTGGGAGAATAACATTAACTATGATTTGAGGGAAGTAGACTATACAGGGGACAATTGGAAAGCATTGGCTCAGGATAGGGATATATGGAGAGCTTATGTCCGCGCGGCCATGAACTTATGGGTTCGATAGTGCCAGTGAGTAAGTAAATAAGTATGTAAAAAGAACTCATGGTTTGGGAAAATAATCCACATTCAAAAAAACAAGAAAGAAAAACTTATGAACTTTGAAATTCCAGTGGATTCTGAGTTGATCCAGAGGTTTAACAGTCCACCAACAGAGGGAGGAAGAAGCAATTCTTCTGAGCGACATAACATCAGTAGATGAGAAATTACTGAATATGAAGCTGCCAAGGCTTTGAAACCGGTCTAGTTAGAAGACTGGATATGAGCTGAGGTATGAAACATTTCAATTTAATCTTGAATTATTGAGCTTGTGAAATACTTGCCTTCTTGGAAGATCTTGGTGAGATCATGTGATCCTAAGTTGAGCTTGAATAGAAAACAAGCACTGCGATGAAAAAGTATACTCTCCCAGTTGTTGTTCTTCAATGCTCCGAGTGCAATTCCAAATTCTTCATTTAGTATATGTAGAATCTGACCTTCACCTCGAACAAATCCTGACTTGGGATTTGAAGTCAACTATAACATAAAATTTAATGTTCTTATTATTAATTTCATACATCTCAATGATGGATAAATCATATTTGAAGAGAAAAATTATACGCTCAGACCACGTATATAGAGAAAAATTTGCGTTTAGATCGGTACTTGCTCAGGTAGCTCAAATGGTAGAGCACTTGGACTAGAAAACCAAGGGTCCCGGGTTCAAGTCCCGGTCTGAGCGTATAATTTTTATCTTCAAATATGATTTATCCATCATTGAGATGTATGAAATTAATAATAAGAACATCGAAAAAAGCCGTACTGGCATTTATAATGTAATGTATAATTCCCAAAATATGTCTTCTTAATATAGGAGCCGCCATTTGCAAAGATAGAAGCAAAGGCTTCAAAGCATTTGGTGGGCGGGAATTACAACGTATATAGAGAAAAATTTGCGTTTAGATCGGTACTTGCTCAGGTAGCTCAAATGGTAGAGCACTTGGACTAGAAAACCAAGGGTCCCGGGTTCAAGTCCCGGTCTAAGCGTATAATTTTTCTCTTCAAATATGATAAAATTTAATGATCAGAAATCTGAAGTAATAACGGAGAAAATGGAAATGCTGATAAGATATTTAAATAGGTACTTGATATAGCAGTCGTCCTCAACTAAATTATATTTCTGTTTAAGAAACTTCAACAACTGATTAAAACTATGAAGGTATTTCAGAATTATGTTCCATCTTCTGCATTCTAAGGTACACGTGTATAGACTACACTTCTGTACCTAAAATATAAGTTTCAAAATTAGGTTGCGGCTTATACATGAAATAACTAGATAACTGGTAGAAGCCGTACTTGGCTTTATGAAGTAGTGTTAAATTCCCAATTAATGTCTTCTTAACTTAAGAAGCCGCCATATGCAAAGATAGAAGCAATGGTTTCAAAGCATTTGGCGCAAGGGAATTACAACATATAAAGAGAAAAAAATTGCATCTAGATTGCAACTTGCCTCAGTAGCTCAGTTGGTAGAGCATTTGGCCCGGAAAGCCAAAGGTCCCGGGTTCGAGTCTCGGTCTAGGCAAACATTTTTTTCTCTTCAAATATAACTGGTACATATTGGGAAGTTTCTGCACTATTGATGTATGCACCGAATTACAAGGTCGTGAGTGTCATAAATTGCCTTGCCCAGCCATAACTTGCCTTAAACTCATTGCACGAAATTTCCATATTCTCAACTATCTTAAGGCCTTCAAATTGTATGATTTCTAGTTTTCTGCCCTTGTTTTCCGTACGTAATCCAGGAGAACTCTTTCTAACTGTGGATATTTTGCTTTCTTTCCATGGAAAGATTGTGGATGTTGTGATGTGTTTTCAAGTGCATATTTTGTTTGGATCAACTGTTGCACATTTTTTTCGTCCACATCAAACTTTCTTCGTGCTGTTCCATTTCTGTGTTCTGCTGCATGGCACACCATTTGTAGCTTGAATTTGGAGGAATAACTTGCTCTGCACCGACCCATGTTTACACACAATGAAGAGGAATGACAATGAATACCGTACCTACCAACTGACCGTCCCTATTACCCTTGTGTCAATGAGCCACAGCCCAAATGTACCGTTACATAGCCGAAAAAAAAAAGATTTGGAATTTACAACATTGCCAGATTTAAAAATGGCGTAGGCCTACTTTTGTCTTTTGCACTGCTTCTTAGAAAAAATATAAGACAAATGTTTTTTCCTCAAATTTATTATCGAAAAACTTGGATGCGGGTTATACATGCATAAATATGGTATTTGGTACCTAAAGATGGAACGTGATACTGAAAGGCCTTCATAGTTTTAATCACTTGATGAAGTTTCTTAAACAGAAATTTAATTTAGTTGAGGAGGACTGCTATATCAGGTATTTATTTTAATAATTTAGCATTATATTGCATAACCTCAACGGTGTTTTATAATAAATTTTAGTAGTATTGAGTGCTGACAAGGTAAACAATACCCCCACCAACAACAAATACCTAACAGATAGATCATTGTGCGACTGTCTTTTTTTGAATGAAAATGTAATAAGAATTTAAAAAATGTTTTCAACACAACAATGTGCGTTTTTAGAATTGAATGTTTTTCAAAAAAAGGTAAAGATGGTGATTTTAGTTCTTTCATTAATTTTTTCATAAGATGAATCTGTATGGCTGTGAATATTTTTAAACTTTGAAAGCAATAAAGTTTCAGAATTCAAAGAGATAAAGTAAAATACGAGGGCGGATCGGAAAGTAACGCACAATAATTTTTTTTAAAAAGTTTAATAGTAAAAAAAAGGAAAAATATCACAAATGAACTTACATCTTTTACCTACTTTTCGACATAGTCACCAACTTTCTCAACACATTTTTCCCATCGTGTTACCAGTTTCAATATGCCCTGTTCGTAGAAGTCCGTTTGGTTGGAGTGTAGCCATCTGTGCACTGCTGATTTCACTTCCACATCTGTCTCAAAGCGTTTGCCGGCCAGGAATTTCTTCATGGGACCAAACAGATGAAAGTCCGATGGTGCAAGATCCGGACTGTATGGTGGATGCTGGAGCACCTCCCAACCAAATTCAGCGATTTTCTGACGAACGACAGCAGCAACATGGGGGCAAGCATTGTTATGAAGAAGTTTAACGTTAATGTTGTGACGTTTGTCATGAATGGCACGACGCAACTTCACCAAAGTTTTAATGTAGGCCGCAGCATTCACAGTGGTCCCGTGTTCAGCAAAGTCCACCAATAAAACACCATGCATATCCCAGAACACTGTCACAAGCACTTTCCTGGCAGATTGAGTCACTTTGATTTTTTTCTTTACTGGGGAACCAGCATGTTTCCACTCCATTGATGCCTGCTTTGTTTCGGGCGTGTAGTGGTACGCCCACGACTCATCACCTGTGACGATTCCTTCCAGAAAGTCATGTCCTTGTGCGGTGTACCGCGTTAAATGGTCCAAGCTTGCCATCATTCGCTGGCCCTTGTGGTCGTCTGTCAGGTTCTTAGGCACCCAGCGAGCACAAACTTTACGGAATTTCAAATTTTCATGAACAATATCGTACACCGCACCATAGGAAATGTTGAACTTCTGCGATAAGGCTCGCAGTTGCACACGCCGGTCGTTCAGAATTGCCGCCTCAATGCCTCTGACATTCTGCGGGATTGCTGCTGTTGTCGGCCGGCCAGAGCGTGGCGAATCACTAAGGTTCACGCGTCCCTCTTGGAAGAATGTGCACCACCTGGAGACATTGCTACGGTCCATACAATCATCCCCATACACGCCACGCATGTCCCTGTGAATTTCACTGGGTTTATGCCCTTTGGCCCACAAAAATCGAACAACACTTCTCTGTTCCTCACAGGTGGACGACTGTAGCATGCGCGCCATCTTTGTTGCATAGTTCAAGCTTCTCTCGCAAGAGGTGCACCTGAGAAAAAAAATACCATCTGTAGTGAAAACTTCAAACTATATCTCTGTGAAATTTCAACATTCTAGCTGCAATACCAAGGCAGAAAAAAATTATTGTGCGTTACTTTCCGATCCGCCCTCGTAATAATTAAATGAATTGTGATTTCTTCTTACCTCATACTTCTATGTTTTTTTAAACACAGCACTGCAATATCGGCGACACGTTGTCGTCATCACCAGCTGTTTTCACGACTGTCAATTTTTTCCCCTTTTGCCGGTAATTATCTAGACTGCCATCTGGTGTTCTTTTGAAGGAATTACTCTTCAAACTGCCATCTGGTGTTATTTTGAATGAATAATTTTCTAAACTGCTATCTGTTGTATTTTTGAAGAACTTTGTAATCAAGCTCGGTTCGTCCGGAATCTCAAAGTTCATAGTTCTAGTATGGTTTTTTTGAATATATATTTTTTCCCAAACTGTTAAATCCAAAGTTTAGATAGATGTTTTAAAAGTTTTGCTTCTTTTTCAATCCTATGATGCTCTAATAAACTATGTGCTGCTATAGCTGATTTTTCAATTTCTCCATTCTTTATGTTTCTGAAGTGCTCTTTTTTTACGAGTTTCCAAGTTCCTTTTTGTTTTTCCTATATATATCCTGTTGCAATCTTTGCAATCAATTTGATAAATTCCAGATTTTTTGTTGTCCGGGGTATTACATTTATTATTAGTTAACAGAAGAATACCCAGGCTGAATTTGTTAATTGGAGCTAATGTTATATTAAATTTTCTGAAAATTTTTTGAAACTTATTATGAACTTCAGGATGGTAAGTGAATTTCTTGAATTTTACATCTTTCTTGAGACCATGATGTAAGGTGGTGTATTCCTGTAACCTTTTTTGTTGTTTGAATTTCTTTAATTTATTCTTTATAATGTCTTCCTCGAAACCATTTATTTTAGCAACATGAACAATATGATTATATTCCTTGTCAAAATCTTCTACATTAAGTGGAATATTTAACAATCTGTGTAATAGACTATTGAAAATTGCAGGTTTGTGTGTCAAATGATGAAAACCTGAAGATTTTATGTAGTTGTCAGTATGTGTCTTTTCTGTAAATGTTAAATTCAATTGTTTGCTGTTGTTCATTTCTTATTAAGTATAAGTCTAAAAAAGAACACCAGATGGCAGTCTAGATAATTACCAGCAAAAGGGAAAAAAATTGACAGTCGTGAAAACAGCTGATGATGACGACAACGTGTCGCCGATACTGCAGTGCTGTGTTTAAAAAAACATAGAAGTATGAGGTAAGAAGAAATCACGATTCATTTAATTATCATTAATTGAACCTCATAATGTTAAAAATTCCCAAATTTTAATATATAAAGATAAAGTAAAAGTGAATGACAACAAAGAATGGCTTAATATAATACAAAGTATATCCAGACAGTTCAAATGAATGACAATGTAGGATCACGCATCCATTCTTCAGCTTACAACTCCAGTTGTAATTGCCACTATAGTCCAGCCGCTGAGTCTCCGGCCCTGACATTTTCACGACAGTGTTGCCAATATGAAAATTCAGTGGGGAAGGGCCACTTTATGTACCACTGAAGCCACATGGTTAGCAGAAATACAGCCAACAACACCACCACAGTAATTTCAAACCTTACTAGCGGCGTCAAGAGCAGTGATTGGTTGTGGCAGACATCAACTCCCACTCAACTATTTCCTTATTGGCAGTAGAGGGCGAGTTTCTTCCTTTACCCCTCGTACAACCTAAACGTCAGTGCCAGAGACTTGGTAGCTGGACTATAATCCAAACATCCATTAATTCCATTTTAAATAAAAAGGTAAAAGATATCCCCCTACAGATCTAAGAAGAACTTTGGGATTGTAAGAGGTTAAGAGTTCCATCTTTTTAGACAATCAACATGATATGTCAGCTCTGCAAGATAGCTGTCATTACTCTCCAGAACATACAAGTGGTACTAATTTCTATTAGTGGCTGAGTCAACCCCAGTTCCACAATGCTATCCAAAAAGATTTAGATAAGTTTAAAAATTCTGACCCCATTGGGACTTGAACCTGAATTTCACTGTAGGACAGTGATTAAATTAAAAAAAATATTTAAAGGAAGTGACACTATGAGGTTTATTTTAAATAATACAAGTTAGATATGCACGACTCACCTCACATTTGTAGATTTCTTTTAGACCCTGGGTTTCGATGCTTTAAGCATCATTATCAATTTTTTCTAACTGTTGAATCGGTGGTTGGTGATCCTGTAGGTTCATTTCTGTTCTCTCTGTTGGCTGACTGATGAACTTTCAAATCATTTTTTTTCTCCGGGCATTTCAAAATTCATTATTTTCTTTTTATTTTTGTGGATGTAAATTTTCTCCCAGACTGTGAGTTCCTTAGATTTATCCAACTGTTTCAGTAATTTTACTTTTGTTTTGATTCTGTGTTTCTCTGACCATGCATGCACAGCTATTGCAAATATTTCTATTCCTCCATTTTTAACATTTATAAGGTGTTCTTTCAATCTCGTATTCAAGTTCTTTTTTTAATACAAAATTGAGAGAACATGTTAGAAATAGAAAAATCGGCAATAGCTGCTCATGCATGGTCAGAGAAACACAGAATCAAAACAAATGCCAAATTATTTAACATTTTCCAATACTGTTATTTTAACACAGTTCCAATAATGGATCATATAATATAATATTATAATGATATTGTGAAAATAAAAAATTAATGTCTGAACCAGGAATCAAACTGTGGACCTCTAGTTCTCCAGACTAGTGTGCAGCCCACTACACCATTCTAGACTTGGCACAAACATTAACAAGCAGCGGACGAAACGAGAATTATAGATTTGTATATGTAGAAAGAATTGTTAATGTTTGTGCCAAGTCTAGAATGGTGTAGTGGGCTGCACACTAGTCTGGAGAACTAGAGGTCCAATGTTCGATTCCTGGTTCAGACATTAATTTTTCTTTTCACAATATCATTATAATATTATATGATCCATTATTGGAACTGTATTAAAATAACAGTATTGGAAAATGTTAAATAACATCGTTTACTGCTTATAAAATTCTCAAATATAGATGCTTCTAAACGAAGCCGGCCATTGGCGATGGTAGTGACACCTACCTGGCAGTGGACGAAACGAGAATTATAGATTTGTATATGCAGAAAGAATTGTTAATGTTTGTGCCAAGTCTAGAATGGTGTAGTGGGCTGCACAATAGTCTGGAGAACTAGAGGTCCACGGTTCGATCCCTGGTTCAGACAATTTTTCTTTTCACAATATCATTATAATATTATAAAAGCCAAATTACTGAAACAGACAAATCTAAGGAACTCACAGTTTGGGAGAAAATTTACATCCACAAAAATAGAAAGAAAATAATGAATTTTGAAGTATCCAGAAAAAAAAAATGTTTTGGAAGTTCATCGGACAGCCAACAGAGGGAGCAGAAACTAACCTACAGGATCACCAACTGCTGATTCAATAGTTAGAAAGAATTGACAATGATGCTTAAAGCATCGAAATCCTGGGTCTTCAAGAAAACTATAAATATGAGGTGAGTCGTGCATATCTAACTCGTATTAATTAAAAACAGGTTTATGTGAAATTACCAGATATTTAAATTTAAAGTATACATACATGTCTGATTTCTGCAACGATGTTTTTAGGTTCCATTGTAATTGTAGGAGGATTATCATATTCTATGCTTGGTTTTTTCCCTTTCCACACAAGTGTTGCAAACCAGGGACAGTGACTATCATTCTCAGACGGCTCACAAGGTACTGCATCAAACTGTACTTTATCATCCACTACAAGAGTCAACTGGAGATTTTGTTTGGCACTAACTCTCTTGCCAAACAGAAATAATTTGCTAGCCAGGAACAAAATGTTTTGTTCTTTATCTGTAAATACAATAGTATTACATATTACAATACGAGGTTGGGAAGTGCTTTTTACAGAAATGAGGAAATTATTAAAAACCAAGCGATAGTGAGGTTTTTAATTTCCGATATTCTGTAAAACACTATACAAATGTGTGTTGTTTATTATTTTTTGCACGATGTGTTTTTAAAATAATAAATAATAGTAAAATAATAACATCTCTGTTGGAAATATTTGCATTCATTATAAACAACTGACTGGCGTTAGCAGTCTAGCAAATGTATATACGGGGTGAATCATAAATATGGCTATACGTTTGATCGCGTTGTGTGATGAAAATATTACTATTACAGGAAATATGAAATTACCACTGGAAAGGCAATTATTCAAATTGCAACAATGGAATAAAACAAAACAGTGTAGAACTTACGTCATTAGTCAAAATGGCGTTGAATATGCAACAGCAAATTACAATTGCTGCATGGGCAATAACGTATGCTAAATGATCGTGAGGCTGCAAGACGGGCGTTTAACGTAGCATTGCAGACATCGACTGTGGGGAAGTGGATAAAACGACTGCTGGAAACAGGAAGGATGCAGAAAATCAAACCTCCTGGAAGGCTTCGCATTAGCACGGATGCAGAAACAACTAAGAGAATTGTGGGGGCGTTCGACACTAGCCCACAAAAATCATTGCTTAGTGTTGTTGTAAGTGATTTGTTTTGTTCTATTGTTGTAATTTGAAGGATTCCCTTTCCAATGATAACATCATATTTCCTTTAATAATAATATTTTCGTCACAAAATGCAATCAAACATATAGCCATATTTCTGAATTACCCTGTATGCTAAATGCCAAAAATAATTTAGTTGAGACTACAGCAGGCCATGACACCAATCAGGCATAAAATGGCAGCAAGTAGAAATATATTGTTTTATAGTGTTTCAAATAAAGTTCAGTTCATTTTATATGCAGTGATTTTTTTTCATATAATGTATATTAATACTACCTTTTGGATATATTTTTGTATATACATTGTACATAGTAGGCCTATACATAAAGAGCAGTGGTTTTTCTTCCTGCCCTAGGTAGATATTTTGTAATATTACAGTATAGTTATTTAGTTATTGATTTAGCCTTGATAGATTGGATTAGCATTCTGTTAATGTGTTTAAAATGTTTAGGGCTAGCAGATGGCTAAGATAAGTAAATGAAACAAGTCTATGTAAAATCGGGCCCAGTGCATAGACTCTCTGCTTTGATGTATTATGTTCAGTATTTATTGTCGGTTCTCCTTATTTATTTGTCACGATCTTGACTTAGGGCCGCATGCAAATACATTAGTCTCTACTCAAATTACTTCCAATCACTGGTGAGCTGACTCACCGTGAGCGATTGCTGAGATTGAATTAACGGCCGACTTACCGGTCATGCATGAAAGTTGACATTTACGTAATATTGGCAACGAATTACCCAGAATTCTCAGCGATAAACTACTTCCGTTATTTTCGTCTGCTATAGAGGAACGCATTTATGCTTGCGTCCCGCAAATAATACCGTATACAACGACGTCTGCATCGCGCAATATTACGCCGATTCTCCTGTTCTTCCAGTTGAATTCTTTGGTAGACTATCAAATTCCTCTTCTCCGCGTATGCTGAAAACATGATCAAAGTCTTCAAGGTCCGACATCTTGGATAAAGCTGCAAAGGTTTCAAACTACATCGGTTACCATCGGTTCCCTTCGGGATTTTCACGATAAGTTTCTATCTTGAGCTATGATCTTAAGGTACCTCGTCAGGTAGCTTACAATTATTATCGCATGAATAGATTTCTGAGTAAGCAAAATGTATTAGGATAAAACTTTCTCAGCAGAGAATGCCTTTTACTATCTAATGCATTTATAAATTCGACCCTTAGTGTATTTATGATATTAAAAGTTGAAGCTCACAGTAAAGCTATAATCGTATATTTCAGAAGTTATGGTATATGCCCATAGAGTTTAAGTGTTGTAATTAGAGAATTATTAGATCTCCACGAGGGGCATGATTTGGGCATTAATAATAAAGGTGGAAAATAATAAAAAGAGTCAATATAGATCACGCCACAGACCATTCACCTTCTCTTTTAATGAAGTTTGAGAAATGTTCATTAAATCTCATTTTAAAACCTCTGGATGTTCTACTTATGTAAAATTTTTCACAGTCGTTACATCTGAGTTTATATACACCTTTATTTTCATATTTATTATTTTCTTCTACTTTGTTAGGGATTAGGTTATTTAATTTATTATCAGTTTTGTAAGCTAGTTTTATGTTTGTATCATGTTTGTTGATAGATTTTGCCAGTTTTATTGTTTCATTACCTGTACAAGTAAATATTATCCATGGTGAAATTAAATTTTTCTTACCTCTCCTCATATAAATTTTCTAAGTAGATCGCGATTTCGAGACCACAACGGTCTCATCTTCAGCACTTTCTTGGCGACTGATGTTATGCCGATTGGAAGAAACTCTTCTTCTTCCTTCTGTTGGTGGACCGATGAACCTCTGGATCTTCGAAATTCCCGAAAATTTTGACCTGATCCAGAGGTTCATTGGTCCACCAACAGAGGGATGAAGAAGAGTTTCTTCCGATTGACATAACATTAGTCGCCAAGAAAGTGCTGAAGATGGGATCGTTGTGGTCTCAAAATCGCGATCTACTTAGAAAATTTATATGAGGAGAGGTAAGAAATATTTAATTTCACCATAAATTAAACCTCATAGTGATTAATTCCTATAAAAGTTAAATATTATCCAATTAAAATGCTTCATACCTCACCTCATATCCAGTCTTCTAATTAAAACTGTAGTTTCAAAGCCTTGGCAGCGTCATCTTCAGTAATTTCTTGTTGACTGATGTTATGTCAATCAAAAGAACTACTTCTTCTTCCCTCTGTTGGTGGACCGATAAACCTCTGGATCGAATCAGAATCCGTGGAAATTTCAAAGTTCATATAAAATCCACATTAAAAAAAAGAAAGAAAAACTTATGAACTATGAAATTCCCATGGATTCTGATTAGAACTAGAGGTTTATCAGTCCACGAACAGTGAGAAGAAGTAGTAGTTCTTCTGATCCACATAACATCAGTTGATGAGAAGTTGCCGAAGATGAAGCTGCCAAGGCTTTGAAACTGCAGTATAATTATAAGACTGGATATGAGGTGAGATATGAAGCATTTTAATTTAATCTTAAATTAAACCTCATAGTGATTTTTTCCTATAAAAGTTCAATAATTAAATTTTTTGTCTTTATATTATCTTCCTTTTCAAATTTTGTTAATCTTGTTAAATAATTTTTTCTTTATATTAAATTAATGTTGGGAAGTAAACATTATGAGGTATAATTATTGAAATTCATCGGAGAACATTTTTTGACAACTCACCTCATAAATTTCATGTTTTTCATGATCCTGCAGTTTCAAACATGATCACGTTTGAAACTGCCATATCATGAAAAACATAAAATGTATGAGGTGAGTTGTCAAAAAATGCTCTCCGATGAATTAAATTTTTCTTCTTCTTTGTTTTCTAACTAATTTGTTGATTATTTGTGAGTTGGTTTAAGTAATGATTACATAAGAATTAAATTAATCGTGATTATTTCATACCTCATACTTCTATATTTCTTTAAATACAGCACTGCAGTATCGGCAAAGCATAGCATGAAAATGCTATGATTGCAGTGAAAGACCTGCCCTTGGGCAGAATTACTATGGATGGACATTGTTAATTCCCAATCACCGAATGCTACCAGCATTTTTCCTTTATTCTATGGAGCAAGATATTTAATATCTCTTGACCTATGATCAAGTGTTGATGATACCATTAGAAATTAAAAAAGTTATCCACTGGTAACAGATATCTGGAGTTTGAGATGAAAACTTACCGTTTGCGTCAGTATATGTAATAACACCTTGCCTCTGAGACACATCTGAAACTATACCAGAAGCATTGTAGATTCCAAGGAAGACGCTAGAGTTTGAATTAAGTGAAGACAGTTCTGATGAATCTTGTCGCCAAGCCATCGTAACAAAGTAACCACAGTGATCCTGACCAGTCACATTAAAACTGTGACACGTGAACTTCAGCGTCGAGCCTTCACATATGTAATCATCTATTGGCTCATTCTGCAATGTTAAACACATACTGTACAATATCAACATAATATTAAGGAGAGGCAAAGTTTTCTATAAGATATGAAATCGAACCATTAGTGGTTGGTTGGTATCTAATGTCGAGCACTTGATAATAAAATCATTCGCTCTCTTGCACTCCAATATTTAGCAGAAAGGCTGGTCTCTTCTACCAAAGCTGGACAATGGAGGAGATGGTTTCTTTCCATATCTTCATTTAAATTGCAAAAAGGGCATTTAGGTGAATCTGTTATGCCAAGGAACACTATTATCAGAGGAAAACTTGGGAACAAGTTTAAATGAAGATATACAAAGATACCAACAAGAATGGAAAAATCATCTGAGGAGAATGGCAAGAAATAGACTTCCAAAATTGGTATTCCAATATACCCCAACTGGAGATAGGGACCAAGGAAGACCAAAACATCGGTGGAAAGATCAAGACCATCTTCGCTAGGTTTACCGTACAGGCCACATGGCCTAAAACGAATTTGTTCATGATGATGATGATGATGTTATGCCAAGTCTGTGTAGGTGTTTATTCAGGCAGTCATGTCCCGTTAGCAATCTGAATATTGCTACTGCAGATTTTCTTTGTAATGTAGTAATGTCATAAGCTTGTAGAAAGGACTGCGGAAAGGCTACTGTCTTTAACAGGGAGGAGACCCTTTAATTCCTTCCATCGAAGGCTTAAAGGAACCGACCTGGACAGTAACCTAGTGTACAATCCCTCACCTTCTCGTGGTGCAGCTGTTAGTAATCATGCTTATGCATGATGAACGAAAGGGAAGGGCTACTCACCAATAAGCACTGGTCAGCTTGGTGAGTTTTTCTTTTTTTGACCGAATTGGTATTACTTCTTCTTCCCATACCAATTCCCTCTTTCAACTTTTCTATCCAGTCTCCCTTGACTGACCTCTTGTTTCTTTCAACCCTGATGGTGTTAAAGTACTCGAGGTCTAGGGGTTTATTTCTCCTTCCTTCCTATACCTACTTTCTCTCTACGTGTGACGTAACCACCACATGTGGTGCCTCCTACTAAACGGTTACTAGTTTATTGTACTCCAATACAAATATGAATCGAACCATAGTAATTTTGGGTATTGCCAGGGAAATGCATGCTAAAAGGGATCACTGTTTATAAACTATTTTGAATGCTATCAATTAAATCACACACATATGTTTGTAATGCCAACATGCTTCCAATTTTTATTCCGACATCTAACGATAGTCAATATTTTTTTTTCATATTATGTCAAATCACTGTCAAATTATGTGTTTTCACAATACACTATGTAGTTAAAGGTAGTAAGATGCAAGAAGATAGAAAGATGCAAAGATAGAAGCAAAGGTTTCATAGCATTTAGCGCAAGGAAATTACAACGTATATAATAGAAAAATTTGTGTCTAGATTGCAACTCGCCTCGGTAGCTCAGTTGGTAGAACATTGGCCCAGAAAGCCAAAGGTCCGGGTTCGAGTCTTGGTCTGGGCGAAACATTTTCTCTTCAAAAATATAATATATCCTTCAGTGAGAAGTGTTAAATTAATAATCAATTGAGTTGGTGTTTACTTGATGAAAATCCATATTTATTAATTAAATAAAAATAAAACATAGTTTTATTTGATTTTCATATTTATTATATAATTCAGTGACAGCTGTTTCGGTACACTGTACCTTCTTCAGACATGTTAAATTATGAATTGTGTTCCAACTGATCTAAGCAACAATACAACAATATTTATTTAAATTTTTTAATTTAACAAAGGGGATTCATTCAAATCAAGTTGAGAATTTAACAGTTTGTTACTACTTTTAAATTTATTAATTTCTACAGCCTCCAATAGATCTAACTTCTTACCCTTATCAATTTTACATGCACACTGTTATTCTGTAGGACATAGCAGTACCGGTACTGCTCTATGGATCAGAAGCCTGGATACATAAAAAACAAGATCTAAGTAGGATAACAGCGGCAGAAATGAAATTTTTGAGATCTGTTAAAGGGTGCACTAAGGAAGACAGAATCAAGAACACAGAAATAAGACAGGAACTTGAAATATTTGCAATAACTGATAAAATAGATACATATAGACAAAAATGGAAGCAACACATAGACAGAATGAATGAAGATAGATATCCAAAACAAATAACAAAATACAAACCTAAAGGAACCCGAGATGTGGGCAGACCTAGAAAGAGATGGGCTGAAGTCGGAACGGGTCAACAGACCTAATCCATGAATGCAGATGATGATGATGATGATGACATAGTTGGGAAAGCTAAACTACTTATTTTCCTAAGTTAATCAAGAAATATCAAAATAGTTTGCCACATATAGTTAGATATAAGTGATGGACATGCAGTACAATAACTAAGGTTGTATTTATTTATATTATTTGGGATTCTATGCCAGGAGTCTGCCCATGTTTGTCACTGTTCAAACAGAACAGCCAACTTTTCCTTATGGTGTGCAAGATTATCCAATAAACTGTAAAATAATCTGGTGTACACTAACTTCACCATTTTGCTCACCTAATGAACTAAAATGAGTATAAATGGAGTCCTGACATTTTCTTAATAGTCTTGAGTTCAAACTTAATGGTACTCAATGGTATTAATAAGCTGTTAGTTTATGCTGATGATGTAGTACTATTGGACGAAAGCGAGGAGATGGTAAAGGCCAACACGCACACACTACTGAGTAACACTAAGAAATTTGGACTGGAAGTAAATATCAATAAAACTAAATATATGCTCACACATAGAAATACATTATATAATGGAAACGGATAGCTAATGACAAATGAGGAAAATTTTGAGGAAGTGGCTGAATTCAAATACCTAGGAACAATAATCACAAGTAGGAATGAGATGCACAAAGAAATTAAACATAGGCTCAATTCTGGAAATGCGTGCTATTATGCATTACAGAGACTTTTGATGTCCCAACTCCTTTCAAAAAATGTTAAACTGAAAATATATAAAACTATTATTCTACCAGTTATATTATATGGATGTGAAATGTTGACTCTTACTTTAAGGGAGAAAAGGAGATTATGAGTATTTGAGAATAAAGTTCTTAGGAAAATTTTTGGACCAAAGAGAGATGAACAGACAGGAGAATAGAGAAGACTACATAACAGTGAATTACATGATCTTTATAGAAAGACAAATATAATGAGAACAGTTAAGTCTCGTAGACTGCGATGGGCAGGACATGTGGCACAAATGGGGAATGAAAGACATGCATGGAAGCTCCTTGTACGAAAAACAGAGGGAAAACGCCCAGTTCATAGACCAAGAATGAGGTGGGAGAATAACTAACTATGATTTGAGGGAAGTAGATTATACAGGGGATGATTGGAAAACATTGGCTCAGGATAGGGATGTATGGAGAGCTTATGTCCGCGCGGCCATGAACCTACGGGTTCGATAGTGCCAGTGAGTTAGTTAGTTCAAACTTAATGGTTACATTCTGTGCATATGAATGGATCAACGGCATAGCCTATTCTAACAAACAGCTGATATACATACCATTGGAACATTCTTGCCATCTATAATTATTTTATCTGCCCATAATAAAGCACGTTCTGGCTTTCCTCGATACTGGAATGACACTATAGCTTTAAATGGAGGATGAATTTCAATAACCTTTCCTACTATATTATGAAGGTAGCTATTTTGTACCGCCATATTCCTAGAAAAAAAAAGGAGTCATTTAGGAGAAATGAAATGAATTTCTTTGACATAAATTAAAATATTCACATATACTTATCTCAGCAGTCAATTATTAAAGTTTTTCCCAGCATATTAAAAGAAAACAGGTTAGGTTGTTCATAAAATCATATCTACACTTATATTAAAAGCAATACACAGATATCTAATCAAAAGTAATATATTTCACAATATTTGAACATGATTAATTGAAGTACCTGAAATTATCTATAAAAATAAAGCAATTTTTATTTTAGCTAACAAACATCAAGACCTATCTGATTTCAAACTCGGTAAGAATTAGTGTTAAGAGAACCTAATAATTATAACTTTACGAACAGTTTTCTATTTTTACGAATCGAATTGGCCGTGGAACTTGTTACTCGTTACTCCTGCTAGATGGCTCCTATGTCTACAATTCTCGCCAAAAGTAACTCTTGGAGCCAATGCAATGGAATAATATGATTTTACACCTTGTTTTAGAAGATATTTGAAAGAGCACCCCTGTTTTGATTTGATTTTATTTTTTGGCAAAATTTAAGTCTGATCTTGTACAGTCTCCTTAAAAATGAGTACCAGGTACTTTCTTATCCTAAGCGTAAAATAGACCTGCATATCTACTTTTTACATACTATACTTTTCTATACTAATTAGGCCCCTAGACAGAAAACACTGAAAATGATCATGACAAACATTTATATATATATATAATATATATATATATATATATATATATTATAATTATTGTTCCGGGTTTGAATCCCGTACAGGCATTTATTTTTCTTATCATGCCATATATATATATATATATATATATATATATATATATATGGGGCACGCCGTAGCGTAGTGGTTAAGGCACTGAGCTACAAGCCGGAGGATCGAGGGTTCAAGTCCCGTTGGGGTCAGGATTTTTAAACTGACCCAAACCCTCTGGCGGCACTATGGCCCTGGGGTCGACTCAGCCTCTAATGGAAATGAGTACCAGACGGTTGTTCTGGGGGTAAAGGCGGCCGTCACGCAGGGCTGACAACCCGGCTGACATAAAGTGCCGATTGTCTAGAAAAAGTGGGAGCCCTAACCTCCTACTACCCCAAGGGCCTCCGGATCTGTTGTGGGATCACTTTACTTTACTTTTATATATATATATATATATATACACACACACACGCGCAATCATATATAAGCCTATATATGATTATGTGTGTTTTAACTCTCTAGCTGCAGCATTTTTTTTCGGAAACAAACTCATTGCGATAAAAAAAAAAGGTTTAATTCATTAACCATTAACGACGACTTTGTGGCGCAAACGGTTAGACGCTCACCGCTAGGGTACCGAGATCGACTCTCGGTCACCCCATGTGAGTTTCGTGATGGACGAAACGGAGCTTGAGCAGGTTTTTCTCGAGTTTCTCCCGTTTTCCCCTACCACAAATTTCATTCCACAATTTCTCTATCCCATCTCATCCATTTCGTTCATCCACCCCTGTGACGGTGCGTCAGGAGTGGTTAGCTAGCATCCTTTTATAGTTCACAGACCTCTATAAATATAGGGACTTCATCTCATCTCATCCTCGACCCGACTATGGAATTGGACACGGGTTGAGGATATTTATATTTTTTATTTCATTATCCATCAAAATCAGACCATGAGACGGAGTTTAATTGAAGCAGAGATTTAAAAAATACCACTGTAGCGATTGCAATTTTTTATTTTTCGAAAATAAATTAGGTTTATATCATTGAAATAAAACGAGAAAGGCATTCCTTCCCTTCCAAAAAAAGATAAGTGAAATACGATCTACAGAAGTGGGAGTTTATTTTTATTTATTTATTTATTTTACCCGATGGAGTTAAGACCGTAAGGTCTTCAGGTTAAATTATACATATAATAACAATTATGAAATATCTACATGTTAATTTTAATGATACATAATACGTATAGGCTACACAATATAAGTTGGTAAGGGAAAGGAAGAAGAATAGTAATGATAATAATAATAATAATAATAATAATAATAATAATAATAATAATAATAATAATAATAATAATGATAATAACAATAATAATAACCTATAATTCGACTAAGTAATTGCCCTTGGTAAAGAAAGTTTTAAATATAAAGGAATAATAAAAGTATACAAGGAACACGGTTATGTATTATATTGCCTAAGGAAATATGTAGTGAGTTTTTTAACTGTTTTTGAGTCGGGCAGTCCTTGATATACGATGGGAGAGAATTCCAGAGTCGGGTGGCTGAAACAAGGAAGGATGAGGAATAGTGAGATGTTCGATGTAGAGAAACAGCTTACTTACTTACTCACTGGCACTATCGAACCCGTAGGTTCATGGCCGCGCGGACATAAGCTCTCCATACATCCCTATCCTGAGCTAATGCTTTCCAATCATTTCCTGTATAATCTACTTCCCTCAAATCATAGTTAATGTTATTCTCCCACATCATTCTTGGTCTACCAACTGGGCGTTTTCCCTCTGGCTTTCCTACAAGAAGCTTCCATGCAAGTCTTTCATTCCCCATACGTGCAACATGTCCTGCCCATCGCAGTCTACGAGACTTAACTGTTCTTATTATATCTGGCTTCCTATAAAGACCATGTAGTTCATTGTTATGTAGTCTTCTCCATTCACCTGTCTCTTCATCTCTCTTTGGTCAAAAAAATTTTCCTAAGAACTTTATTCTCAAATACTTGTAATCTCCTTTCCTCCCTTAAAGTAAGAGTCCATGTTTCGCACCCATATAATATAACTGGTAGAATAATAGTTTAATATATTTTCAGTTTAACGTTTTTTGAAAGGAGTTGGGACATCAAAAGTCTCTGCAATGCAAAATAGCACGCATTTCCAGAATTGAGCCTATGTTTAATTTCCTTGTGCATCTCATTCCTATTTGTGATTATTGCTCCTAGGTATTTGAATTCAGCAACTTCCTCAAACATTTCCCTCATTTGTCATTAGCTGTCCATTTCCATTATATACTGAATTTCTACGTCTGACCATATATTTAGTTTTATTGATATTTACTTCCAGTCCTAATTTCTTAGTGTTGCTCACTAGTGTGTGCATGTTGGCCTTTAGTATCTCCTCGCTATCGGCCAATAGTACTACATCATCAGCATAAACTAACAGCTTATTAATACCATTGAGTTGTAAGCCTTCCTCATTCTCTAAATATTTAATGGCATGCTCTAAGTTCAATTTTCTCTCGATCGTGTGTTTAAGTTGCGGTGGGAAGATACCGAATGGAAGCGAGTAGAAATATAAAGTGGTGATGAGGTGGACAAAGAATTGTATCTTCCGCCTGTCTTCCAATCATAGTCAACACATTTCAAATACTGGAGTTATGTGGACTGATTTCCGGTTTACATAAAAGCCGAAATTTAATATTTCTCTAGCGTCTGCCATGCCTTTTTAGTAATAAAACTATATACGATTTAAATGACATAATAAATATATATTCCGTAAACCAGCGTAATCGGATCTTCATTTTGATTTTTTGTTGAATAATTCCTTGTTTACGCAGCTCCTGCCTGAGGCAGTTACATTAAACTTGTCAGATATTCCATAAAGTAGGTTATTTAAAACACATGACAGAAATAATGTCTCTTAAAAACTAGTAATAACATTTGAAGACAGAAAAATAGTAAAACTATCCATCCATAGTAATTCTGCCCGAGGATAGGTCTTTCACTGCAATCAAAGCATTTTCATGCTATGCTTTTCAGCTTTACCAGGGAATTGTAGGTGTGGTAGCTTCCCGTTGCTTTCCACACCGGTGAAGGATGATGATGATGATGATGATGGTCATATGATTTCGGTGACCGTTTGGGCCTTAAAGTTTTCCTGACATTTGTCTTACAGGTGAGGAAAAACCCCGATAAAAACCTCACCCAGAAAAACTGTCCCGACCGGGGATCGAACCCGAGCCGTTGCGTGACAAGGCAGCACGTTACCTCGAGACCACAGCGGTGGATATAAAAATAATAACTGAAGAGAGATTGCTAATGAAGATGTATTGGTGGATTCCGGCAGGGAAAAAATACGATTTAAATTGACACGGATTCAAGAAATGAAACTGTAGAGTATTAATTCAAGAAAATGGGCCATAAGTTGGATCATAGAAGAGATACGGAGAATGGTTTGAATAATGGATATGTTGAAGTCTGATAACAGTGGTAACATATAATTAGGTTTTATTTTAGGAAGAAAAACAGGGGTCCTCATCTAGGGGATATGTGGATGGCGACCACAAGATGCCCAAGCTGAGCAAAACATTTCTTCCACTTACTTGTGTTTTGCACTCTTTTAACTTTACTATCTAACCTCTCTTGGTTAACTCTTGTTTTTTTCGACCCCGATGCTATTAGGGCATCCGAGGGCTAGGGAGTCTTTCCTTTCTTCCATTTCTTCTTTCCTTTATTTTCTTTTCTTCTCCAGAAAAGCCTGACCAGAGGCTATAAGATGGCAGCCCCATCACTGGTCTTGCCTTCCTTTGGCCAGAAACCAATCGAAGGGACTATTATTATGCTTTCAAGTCTTATACGAGAATTTCCCGGAAGGATCAAAATGCTGGAGGGAAAATTTTATATAGGATCGTAACAGGCCTTGGCCTAATACTTGGAAGGAAGAAGAAGAAGAAGAAGAAATTACGTTCGAACAGGGAGTCGAACCCCGGATCTCTGACTCTGTATGTCAGTGCAATAACCGTTACGCCTTCATAATTAGGTATTTGCGTTACATGAATTGAAGGCGAAGTTGAGGGCGGAATTTCGAAAAGAATTCGTAAAACACTTATCATCCTTGCTACATATACAACTTTATTTTATAAGCCGAATTTCAATTGATCTAGGGGGAAAAAAAAATGTAGTTTGGAACCTCAATTGAATGGAACAGGGAAGATTGGCTCTACGAATGCTTAATCTAAATATCAAAGGCAAACAACAACAAAGACAACGGGAAAGATTGTTTAATCAACTGAAGACAAATAAGAGAAGGAATGCGATCGGGAAGAATTAAAAAGAAGAAAAGCGTGAAAACAGACAGACATGGACGGAAGAACATTTGGAATGATGTATGTATGCAGGCCTATGTATGTAGCTAATGGTCTGGAGTTAACAAAGTTTTTCTCCTTCTTGCTTCCCAATACTTGGATGTCACATCTTGATAATTTTAAAGAGCTACACAGTTTGTTAATTGTTCTCTGTCCATTTCCACACGTTGAGAACACAATATAGCCTACACACAGGAGAAAATACAGCAATTCCATGAAGATGTTTTCCTAAGCAGTCATGTCCTGTAGTAAGCATCAGTATAGCAACTGCAGATTTTGGGTGGTGGTTCCGGAATTATATAGATTTTTATATTTCTGTTTCTGACTTTTTCAATTAAACTAGTATTGTAACTATCTTTAAAATTTTTCTTTATAATTCTTTCAATTGATTCATAGGAAAAATGCAGTTGTTTTTTTCTGCTTAATTTTACATAATTTTTTACAAGTGTATCAGCTCTTTCATTCCCTCGTATATATGAAATTATTTATTAACTTAGGCTTTCACGGCCGGAGTTCGTATTATGACTTTGTACAAGATTTTCCAGCTGTTGATCGTGGCCTTGAAGTTCCCTGACGGTTCGCCAGAGACTACGTCTTAAGGGTTGATTTATTGATGAAATTTATCACGAGCTGTATAGGTTACACGGAACACATATGAAGAACCTCTGATTAATGATATTTCATAACTATGTTTATAAGAAGAATGTGTGGTCTCCCCCTTGGTTGCGTGTGTAACATGGGAACGCGTGCCATATATCTGATGGGAACATTCCCACCTTCTTATGATGATTATTATCTAAAAGCGGGTTAAAATATTCCCTCAGATGCGATCATACGGCAATGAAAAATCTAATTTACTTTAAATTCTCTTGGTAACAATTTTAAAATAGTTAGATTTTATAAATCAGGTAGGCCTACTCGTAAAAACTATATTATGAACAGAGTAAATTGTGCAGGGAAGGCGATTACATCCCTGAATGGCCTTTTATGGAATGGGAATTTGACCAGAAAAAAAAAGAGATTTTACAAACAATAATAATAGAAAGTATACTTATGTATATCTAAATATGGTCCAGAGAACTGGACGATAAATTAAAAGATGCAGAAAAGAGTATTGGCGGTAAAAATGAGTGGATTACGGAGAAGTATGAGAATATCCAGGTTACAACATATTAGAAATACATATATTAGACAAGAAATGGATGCACAAGAGACTGTTATCGATAGGATAACAAAGAAAGCTCTAGTGGTACGGACATGTACAACGGATGTCGGAAGAACAGTGGCCTAAACGGGTGTTGGATTGGATGGTACCAGACAGAAGGAAGAGGGGGAGAAGCAGAAGAACATGGTATGAGGGAATATATGATGCCATGATGAAGAGGAGTATGGAAGAAGGACAATGGGAAGATAGGAATCTCTGGAAACCAGGAATTAGGGGCGAACTGCTGTAACACACAAACAAGCACACACACACACACACACACACACACACACACACACACACACACACACACACACACACACACACACACACACACACACACACACACACACACACACACCACACACATATATATATATCTAACAGCTTTTATCTCGGATTTCATCCCTTCCTGGGCATAAAAATTTCCTTAGAACTCCAAAAAATCTCCTTAAAATGTTTCACCATCCCCAATCATTTTAATTTTCACGTCTACCTCTCTTTTCTATATTTATATCCGGACATTACACCAAAATTTATTTATCACAACCCAACATTATTATGTCCACCGCTGTGGTCTCGAGGTAGCGTGCTGCCTTGTCACGCAGCGGGCAGGGTTCGATTTCCGGTCGGGACAGGTTCCTAGGTGAGTTTTTTTTCGGGGGTTTTCCTCACCTGTAAGACAAATGTCAGGAATCTTAGGGCCCAACGGTCTCGGAAAATCATCCGGCCATCATCATCATCCTTATCATTATCATCACCATCTTTCACCGGTGTGGAAAACAACGGGAAGCTACCACACCTATAATTCCCTAGTAAAGCTGCAAAGCAAAGCATGCAAATCCTATGATTGCAGTGAAAGACCTGCCCTCGAGCAGAATTACTTTGGATGGATGAATGGAACATTATTACATTAAAACTCACAAACATCTAATAAGCCTGTATTAAGTAAGTCAGATTTTATGAAGTCCATAACAATTCATAGACATACTTGAACTGCTGGTCGGCCCTGGTGGACTAGGAATTGCAATACTCACCTCTGTTTTTTTCAGATTCCTGGTTCAAATCCGGCCGGAATAAATTGATTTTTAAAGGCGTAAAAATCCTCAGCATGATTTATCTTGTAAAATAAGTAAAGTTGTAGAGTTATGGCTCATAAAATAACTTCAAACTTGTTTAAAAAAGGTCTCTGCGAAAAACTGGTCCATTTGACGCCGAGATGGAACGCTAATGACCTAAGTTATTATAGAGCGCCGTTAAATAAAAATAGGCTATTAACTCTTTCTGCTCAGACCAGGTAATTAGCGTCCCAATTCAAATCCAGGCTTGAAAGGGCAACACATTTTGAACAGAGGTCACTTTTTAGCGAATTCCGAAGGAATAAAGCTTTTGAGGTTATTAACATGGAAATATTTTTAAAATATTTTTTACAGATATTCACAATAAATCATCGTGGCCAAAATTTATACAATATCTATGTTATATTGTAGATTTTCGCGGAATAGCACGATTCTTAAT